>PYHW01009726.1:954769-1015716 GCA_013186435.1 Turdus rufiventris | reverse complement strand
GGCAACTCTTCACTATTACAATTTCTCTTTTTTTTTTATGCAGAAAGTTGTAAGAACATGTAGTAAGAGAATAAGGATGGTTTCCTTAGCCTCCATCTGACAATCTCTTTCCTTTGAATAAGTTGTTACCTCTGTGAAGAAAAATTATTTGAATATTCATTTTGTATATTTACAAAGGTTTTCTGATCAATTTTTTTATTAATAACCTACCACAGCCAATGTAAATTGTATTAACACCCTGGAGCGATAAGAAATTCTGAACTTCAGATATATTACTTTTTTTTTTTCTCCAGCCATTCATTTCCATGCTTTTTTACTCTGTCCAATATTCTTCATGCCGGTGTGACAGTTCCATGTTCAGCAGGAACAAATTAGACTTTAGGAGTTTGCCCTGTAATATTTTCATTTGAGAGGATCTGTATCAGATCCATTCATTGCTAATGACATTTTTTCATTAAAAACACTTCTGTAGTTATATAATAACAATGATGGGCAAATGCTTTCTTCCTTCCCTCTGGCTGTTGCTCTGGGGAAAAATATTCAGTTGTGTCTCCAAAAAGAGGCAGATTTCAGGTAAATTCTGCTGCTGCCCCATCCCTGGAAGTGTCTAAGGGCAGGTTGGAGATAGATACAGATATATAAATATACAGATATTCTCTCTGAAACCAGAAGTTCATAAGACAGGGACAAAGACATCAGAAAAAAGATGGTAAACTTGAAGTACATTCCCTGAAGGAACACTCTTTGTGAAAATGCAATTTCCTTTATTGTTTTTAAGGTGCTGAAATTTAAGATGTAATAAAACATGAATACCAATTTGGAAGCATTAGTTGCTCCTGGCAACCTTGAGAATGCATTATGCTTCATTTTTCCTCTCCATCATCTCTGCAGAGGCTGAGCAAGGGAATGAGTAACAGCACGTGCCTGCTGAACCAATATACACATCTGACCTCCTTTTCCCCTTCTCAGGAGCAATAAATTATCATTAAAATTATGGCTGTAGGTATGATACTCTCAAGCAGTGCATCTCAGCTCAGGCAGAAATTCACCCTGGTGCCACCGTTTGACATTATAAAGCAGTGCATTTCAGCCCCAAGGCAGCTGAGTGGATTTCCCAGAGGACTGCACTGTTTGCATTTTGAAAGGTTGGCATAAAGATTACCAAATTAATAAAATATTTTTAACATAAATCAGCGTCAGTTTAAAGAAAACCCAGATTCCCTTGTGCAGAAGGGAGTAGAGCAAACTGCATATGATGGAAAGAGAAGGTGAGAAATTAATATTGAGCTGAGAGGGTGTCAAAATTACTTTTTAAACCAGACTTGAAAAGTAACTTTTTTTTTAATACAGCTAATTTTTCTCTTCATCTTCCTCTAACACCACTCAGAGCTGCTGCAGCTGAGGAATCAAGATACGTGGATGTCTGTAAACTTCAAGAAACACTTGTCAAGCCCCACTGCAACATCCAGTCATCAATTTAATTCACATTGCATTATTCATTAGATATTCAAAGAGAGCAACAGAGTGGAAAGAACTGGGAATCTGTATCAGACCTAAATATACCCATCTAAAAATTCACACCCAAGAGATTTCTAGACTGAGAAAGAAAAAATATGAGGGGAGTTGTATTGCCATTGATTGCTGCAGGGTTCCTATATCATCCTATATATTTTTGGAGACTTGGGGAAGTTTCTCCTGTCTCAGTGCACCAGAAATCTCACCTATGCTTTGTTCAGGCTGTCACACCTGGGCTTTTCCACACCTGGGGGAGGTTCAGACACTGACGGTGGCAGGAAGAGGTTTGGATTTCAGGGATGTCTCTTTAATGACTTGGAGCATGAAAGGCAAAAGCAAAGCAGTGGGAAAGCAGAAGATTAAACACAGAGATGCATAAACCCTGACAAGGAGCACTTCAGGAAGGTTCCTTCCAGTGTCTGAGGGAGCTGGCAGGAAACACGGAGAGAGATTTCCTATAAGGGATGGAGTGCCAGGAGAAGGGGGAATGGATTCCCATTGCCCAGAAGGGTTAGATGGGATATTGGGAAGGAATTTTTCCCTGTGGGAGTGGGGAGGCCCTGGCACAAAGTGCCCAGAGAAGATGTGATAGACCCTGAATCCCTGGAAGTGTCCAAGGCCAGGCTGGACAGGGCTTGGAGCAATCTGGGACAGTGGAAGGTGTCCCTGGTGGAACTGGATGATCCTAAAATCCCTTCCAAGCCAAACCAGTCTGGGATTCTGTGATCCTATGGCAATGAAGACTCAAGACAGGACACTGGTGGATGGGCCAGGGAAGGAGCTGGATCATGCAGGATTTTGGAGGCTTCACTCAGAGTTTGCTCCTAAAAGAAAGGAGCAAATCATCATAAGATTGTCATAAGTTCCATGGGAAAAAAAAACCAAAAAAAAAACAAAACCAACAAACAAAAAAACCAAAAAACCCCAAAAAACCCCAAAAAAACCCAAAAAAACCCCCAAAACCCAAAAAAAACCAAAAAACCCAAAAAACCCCAAAAAACCTTGAAGGCTATTTCAAGGGGATTGTGGGAATTGGTAGAACTTCTTATAGGAAAGGGCCAAACATGGAGGGAAGGAGGCACTGGGGTGCAAAGAATTTAGGAAAAATAAGAGGAGGGGTGGTGAAGGTTTGCTCTTCTGAATAAACAACTTGTGCACGTAAAAATAGCCAAATCTGTGCAAGAAAACACCTGGCTCCTGCTTTGGCCATCTTTGGCGCAGGGATAGGATCCTGCTGGGAGCATGGAGCACACATCTGGGGAGAGCATGGGTGCACAGCTGTTCCTGAGCCCCATCGTGGGGGGTGTGCTGGGAGCTTTAGGCTTGACAATCTGACCAGTAAGGCCAGGCTCAGGCCATTTAGTCCTAACAATCTGACCAGTAAGGCCAGGCTCAGGCCATTTAGTCCTGACAATCTGACCAGTAAGGCCAGGCTCAGGCCACTGGGACTGCCCATGTCCAGGTGAGTGGCACTTCCCCACACATGGAGCCTGGAAATCTGCAACTCTTCCCTGTGCTCACAAAGCAGGACTTGTGTCCTTCCCACCAGGAGAGGAGCAAACACGCCCAGTACTGCCACCAGCAAGCACTGGGGGAAACAAAACAACTTTTTAATGATTTATTTAAAGACAGAGAGAAGTAGACACCTCAGTGCACTGCACAGATTTTGCTGTGCTCACTAGGTGACAAGACAGAGCTGCTTAGCAGCAATTCCAGTTACATCCTTACAGCACTTCCAGTTCCATTCCTCAGGCTTGAAAGGTCTGCAGTCTTAAACTGGAACTTATGGGTTCCTATTGCAAAGGAATTTCTGAATCTGTTAAATACCAATCTACATAAAAGGAAAAAAAAGGGATAGCAAAAACACTGTAAGAGCCACAGTGATGCTAGTCCTTGTTATTCCTTGCTATTCCTCTCATTTCTCCATCCATCTCTTTTCACTGCTGACACTTGGGAAAGGAAAAAACAAACAAGCACCACCACCTAAAAAAAAAAGAAAAANAAACTTGCTAAATTTCATGCTTATTTAGTTTGCAGCAGCTTAAACAAAAACTGAGCATTTAGAAGACAGTAGGAAGTTATCTTAATATGGTTATCATCTTAATTTTATGTCTTTGGGTTTTTTTTAAGAATCACTGAATCATTCCTTGCACAACTGACCACTAACCACTTTTTTCCTAATCTTTTTTCTGCTCACATCCCTTTAGAAACCCTTTTTGTTGCCTTTCACATCCCTTTCCAAATCCAACTCTGGGCTTTAGGTTTTCTAACCCCATACCCTTTGAGGTATTAGGAATCCAACCACTAAAATTAATTGCTGAAGCCTGAATGCCTTGGAAGTTTTCAGTTTTAGATCTCTTGTGGAAAAATAAAACAACCTTCTAAAATGTATGGCTGGACCTCTCTGTGAGGACTCTCACAATGAGTTACTGTATCTCTAATCCCACCTTTTAATTTCTATTTAAGCAAGTAAAAATAAATTTAAAAAAAATTACTTTGCAGAATGTCAGATTGTTTTCAGCCTCCTAGTAATCAACTTCTTATCTTTTTCTTTCACCACAATTATCAAAATAGATGATGTAAAATTTCAGTGACTGATCAAAGCCTGTCCTCATTCTTCCACCCAGCACACAGTTTTTCCTTTAAATCAATTATTTGCCCAGATCTGCTCACAGTGTAATACTTTTTCTGGTTTTAGCTAATTAGATTTTGCCAGGTCTTGTGCATTTTCAGTTGTTCAATCTCTATCAATCACTTTAATTGGAGCAAAGAAGCAGCAGTTTGCATGAACTTGCTATTCAGTGTAGTCAGCTAGGCTGTCAAATAAGTTAGATTGTGCTTGTTTTCCATTTTATTTATTTATTTCAAGCAATATTGATGAAATTGCAAGGGCTGATATGATTTAGAGGTACTGTTCTGATTGAGGAGTTACAGGCAAATTAATGATTATTGCGAGGTAATGTGGAGCATAATTTTGCAAGTGTCAGCTCCTTTTTGAAGATCCAGAAATCGTTTTTTCCCCCTTTATGTCTCCTGCCTGTATCCAAAAAAAACTGAAATCAGGCATGTTTGTGCATTACATCACTTTCTACTCATTTTCACGAAGCTTGACTGCAATCAGACTTTGCTGAAGTGCAACCCTGTTCTGAAAAGCAATATTCAGTCACTTGAACTTCAAACCCCTGTTGGATTACCCCACAGCACAAATTCTGCATCTCTGGAAGAGAGGAAAAGAAGCTGCCATTAATTATTACTGCAGCTCTCCGTTCCCCGGGTCCTGGGAGTTAAAAGACAATAACTGCTGCTATGCAGATAAATTAAAAGTGTTGTGCAAGCTTGGTATCGGCACCTTGCAGCTCAGTTATTTTCAGGGGTGGTTGTTTAAGGGGCTGGTTAAATTAATTCTCTACCAATTCCTCTTCATGGATTTCCCTCTCAGTGGCAAATTTAAATTTATTAAGTGCCTTTCCATTGTCAGTGTCCATTGAAAATGGACAATTAAAAAAAATCTCAGGTTGACAGGGAGTTTATATGGGAAGCAGTCATGAACTGTATGCTCTTTAGCATTATCTAAAAACAATATATTCGAGCTAAAAAGCCTTCCCAAGGAAGAGATATCAACTATCCTCCTAGAAAGTACCACACTGCTGCTGTATTGCACACTTCATGCAAGAACTGCTGGTGTTTTGGCAATTAAACAATACACAGCTCTTGCTGGCCAGATCAGTTCTGCAGCTAAAGATAAACAAGGTAAAATATGCTAAAGTTTGGTTTACTCCTGGAATACTTGGGGAAATTTAGGAGAAACATATGGTGAAACAATCTGGCGGTATTAATTTCAAGAAGTCTTTCTCACAGACTAAATTATGTAATTCCCAATATATAGTCCTCTTCAAAATTAAAATGTTTGCCTAATGCATGAAGTTCAGTCTTCAAACTTCCAGAGCCAAGTCCTGGGAAGAATGTGAGTTAAAGCTTGCTTATATCACTCACTACTTCTGAATTTCACACTTAAAAAACAACTCTGCTACCAGATCTGTTCTCCAAGATTAAAATTACTCTCGAAATTAATAATCTAAAATTAGCCTGTTTCTGAACACAGTACCAAGTCCACCTACAGGAAAGTGTATTTATTTCTTGCTTCTGAAAGTTGGAGTAAAACTGTGTGTGAGGTTGACAACTATTTATTTATTAATTAATTAGTGGGAGCTACATGGGCAACTGAACATTTTTATGCAATGTATTTCATTGTTTGGTGGTGAGGAGAAGTTATTCATTGACAAAGTGGTATTTGAAACAGTTTATTATTGTTTATTATTATTATTAATGTTTACTATTGAAGAATCAGCCCAAGTGCAGCTATGAAAGTCCACTGGCACAGATCTACTGAGCTGTTGGTAACAAATATTTGCAGAGCCAGGAGCTGGACTCTGTGGTCCTTGTGGGTCCCTTCCAGCTGGGGATATTCTGTGAATTCATCATTCTGTGAAATGCATTTCTGACACTGATTTCTCAACAGTGTTTGTAGATAAATCTGCACTATTTATGTTCAGACAGATAGAAAATACATTATGGAAAATACATTAAAAAACCCAAAGTCACTCATCTCTAAGTGTTGTGCTTGGACAGGAATTAATGCAGGTTACTTTGTACTAATTGGATTGGTTTCAGGAACTGTGAAGTGATTTTGCTCCTGCTCAATCTCTGCAGATAATTCCCAGCATCTGCAATACTCATATTCAATCTGAACAAATCCTACCAGACTGGAATAAGTATTAATCCATAGAAATTATGGTGTGCAACCAATTACATTTCAATCCATTTCAAGTCTACCTATGTCCCTTATTAGTGGATAATCTGAAATTATTTCTGTAATCATCCAAACAAAGCAGTCTGGTAATACACAGCATTTTCTTGCTGGACAGTGGTACCTTTTTCTTCCTGGGAAGTTGTTTGGGCAGTTAATTACTTCAGCCCAAAGTAATAAACCTGCTAAACGGCAAAACATCCTTAGATTCATACAATAAAGGAATCACAGAGCTGATAAGATTAGAAAAGATCAGAAAGTCCCACCTTTGCCCAAATTCCCCATTCTCACTAAACCATGACACATTTGCTGGCTGTCAACATCCATCACTTTATTTGACCATCTGTAGCATTAGACAATTTGCTTAATTTATCTGTTCTACAAAACTGCCTCATCTAAAAGAGGAGAGAGGATTTGGGATGTTTCTGTGAGAGATCAGATGGATGGCAGAGCTGAGATGTGGATGCCAGGGTTTGTCTGCTGTGCAGAAATGACTGAGCTGGGCAATGGCGTGGCAGGAGGGAGACCAGTCACTCCATTTCTCCCAGGATGATCCCTGGGGATGGTGGCACAGGCAGTTCAAGGCTAACAAACCCCAGCTTTGCAATGGATTTATGGGAGCTGTGGGACCTTTTATCACAGAATAGTGTGAGGTCAAATGTGAGGGAAAACTGAGCAGGAATATCAGAGACCAAAGCATTGGAGGGTTAGGAGGGGTGTTTAATGACATGTTTTCTCTCCTGAACATCCTTGGTCAGAGACTAGGACAACAATATATTCAGGGGAGTGTGTACCATTGCCTTTCTGTTGTGTTTCCGCCCTGAACCTGCTTTTGCCTATTTCTGAAAAAAAAAAAGATTCTGTCTAAATGACCACTGAGCTGCTGCACTACAGCTACCCCGGTATTTGTTAGGGAGTTTCAGTGGGAAACTCTTCAATTTATTCTGTAGAGCAGCATTTATTGCAGTAAGGCTCCATCACCATTCAGCTTAGAGTAATTATTCCTGCCTTTACCCAAGAAAGCTCAGCAATCCATCTTGACCAAGAGAAATCCACATATTTTGTAAAAAGTGGCCCTGTCAGAGCTCAAAGCCCTTGCCTACAGCAAAATCCATGTTAATGTTGCAGAGCAATCTATATGTGCTTGTATGAATGCATTACCTATTGATTAGGGAATTTGAAATAGTCATGATGGAGGTATTTAGAAAACTGATAGTAAAACTAGTTTTAAAAACAAAAAAATTAAACTTCATTTAATATCCTTCATGGACAATAAATTTCCTAACCAGTTGTTTGTTCTTATACATTATTTGCCATCAGCTTTAAAAATACAGAGCTGCTGGTCTTCAAAAATTGCTTTTAAATTATCTGTAGGTACTGATACCATGGAGCTGGTGCCATAGAAATGGTGGAGATGGACACCTGCAAGGTTCTTGGTAACTTGGTCACTTAGTCCTTGAGATGTCTGTGAGGAAAGAAGTTGAAACCAACATGAACCTTTTTATTTTCTTCAATGTTTTTCCTTAGTTACATTTGTGATATTTTTTATGTTTCTGCCCAAATTCCCTAACGTGGAACCACAGCTGTTCCTAATATTAATTTGGTTTTCTGGCTTGACTAAACATCCTTATCTCTTGAGGGGAAGGTTCTGCCCTTTTGCAGCCCCTTATGCTCATCTTTTCCTTGGCCTGGCAATTTTTATCACTTGCCCATTTGTTGCTGTCTCAGTGGTCACATTGCTCATTCTTCTGTGCCAGTCTGGATTTGCCAACCCTGTTTACAGTCCCTGGTTACACTATGTTAATGCACTTCTTAGTTTGTTCTGAGCCCAAACATATTAATTATATTCTGTCTAATAACAATTTATTGGTGTCACATGCCTCTGCTTTGGCTGCAAGGAGAATGACTTTTATAGGTGCTGCTGTTTGTTGCAGAAATGATCCACCAGTTTCAGTTCACATAATAAAATGAACTGTTTGAAAACCCCATTTGTGCCAGAAACCCCCTAAAGCAGATTTCCAGCATAAAAACTGAGCTCCTGACACTCAGAGCTACCAGAGCCAACTCTGGAAGTTGAGAGCATAACCTGAGCCAGCTTTGGCCACTCTATCAAGCACAGGAAACACTTTTGTGTGTGGATACAGAACAAATTCCAAATGATTTGAGGGAGGTATCAGTTGATCTTGTTAATGCAGACACAACCTAACAGATGCAAAGCTTGCAATTCTCCTTCTATTAAAAGAGTACTGACTATCAATCTAATGGAATGCTTCTTTATCATCCAGAAATAAAGCAATATTTTAATTCACCATTTGCAGTGTTTATAAGTCCCAGAAGTTATTATTTTCATTATTTATTCTTTCTAAAACAATCACTTTGCTGCCCAGACAAGAGCAGGTGGAGAAACCTGTCCAGAATTATTTAAACTCATCTGTCAGGTTTTTTTTTTGTTTTTTTGGTTTTTTTTGCCTTGCTTCCAGGTATGCCTGTTCTGCCAGGTACAAATAATCTGAATTTATTCCTTTAGCTCCTCTCTCAGGCCCCAGAACTTCATTATGGCTATAACCTCCAACTCTTACCATCTAAATTGCTAATTGTTTGGCTAATTCCTTTCTTAAGAAGTGGGTGAAGATAAAGAAGCTCCCATAATGGGATTGTAATGGGATAGAGAGCTCCAGTCAGTGATGTCAGTGGCCAGGATTTTTGGAGGATGGGGGGAAGTGTACAGGATGATATTTCTATTGTGAAAATATATTTGAGAAGGGGGAAAACACTTGCACAGGCAGTGAGGAGTGAGGGGAAGAAAATGAGATACAAAATGTAGACATGAAAGTCAGAAAAAAAGGAGGGGAGAAGATTTTTTGGGAGACACCCCAGTGGAACAGGTCCATCTCCTCTGTGCTGTTTGGAGACGGTGCAGAGAAGCTGAGAATGAAATTGGGCTTTTAATTTACTTCTCACTGCCCAACCCTGTTTTAATTGGCAATTAGTTGTATTAGTTTCCCCCTAGATGAGTCAGTTTTGCCCATGCAGGTAATTGGCAAGTGATCTCCCCACTTTTATATTGACCCAGGGATTTTTTATCTTATTTTCTTCTCAAAGCTGAGAGATGGAGTGAAAGAGCAGCTGGGTGGGTGTCTGGCAGCACAGCTAAAATCGGACAGGCACTTCAGGCAAAATAAAAAGCCCAGTTTGAGAGGCTGGAGAAAGCAAAACTTGGTCCCTGGAAAAGATTTCTGCTGCCTATTTCTGGGAGAAAGGAAGGAAGGAAGGGAGAGAAAGGAAGGAAGGGAGAGAAAGGAAGGAAGGGAAAGAAAGAAAGAAAGAAAGAAAGAAAGAAAGAAAGAAAGAAAGAAAGAAAGAAAGAAAGGACATAGGATAGGACATAGCCCCCAGGGAACTGCTATAGGTACATAACATATTTTTGGCTTTTTGCAACTATTAAGATAAATGCTATATGTATAATGTTAAAATAGCTTTTCTATTTGAATGTAAGTTTTTTTTCTAATAGCAAAAGTTAAACATACTTTTTAAAAAAATAATATGGTTAGACTTCCCGCTTAGTTAAAATAACAGCCCATAAACATATAATGAAAACCCTACAACTAACACAACAATTATCCACACTCACCAACTGCAAAAGGCCAAAATCACCACCCAAATTAAAAAATAATAAATAAATTAAAACCACAAACCAAAAAACACATATACTCTAAAAAAACAAACCCCAAAAGTAACCATACTAAATAGCTCTCAAAAAAAGTTAAACTAAATAAACTATACATAAAAAAACTATAAATATGCAACAAATTAATGTATTATAAAACATATTTTTAAAAGTATTCCCAAAGCAGCTGTGTGCTCTTAACAACTTACCAAGTCCCCAACTGTTTTAACCCTTTGCTTTATGTGTGTCTCCAATTGTCTTTTTATTAAACGTTTTAAATTTTACCAAAACAATAACATGTATTTTTCACAGAACTAACCTATTTGTCTGATCGTTTATGAAGAAATAGTTCCCTGAAATATTAAGCCTTCACTTTATTGCTGATACTTTGTTTTCATCAGCTTTATAAACCCACAATATCTTCTAATGCCTTCTAAGATTTCTCCAGGAATTGCTGTTACCCCTCAGTCTGACCCCAGCTCCCAGAGCTGAGTCTCTGCCAAATCACTTGGCATTCTGAATTTAACATTTACTAATTCCAATCACTGAGAGATTTTATGGTGCTGTGGCCTGTAGGTGACACTTAATTCAATTCTGTCACTGTCCCTCTCTTTCCGGCAGCTTTCCTTATTCAAAATGAAGAATTGGAATTCAAATTAGAAGTGAAAATTTCATACAGCTACTCAAGTGTTTTACACTCTGGATTTTCTTATTAGAGTGGTACAAGGGCAGAGAACTATTCATGTTTTCTTACAGAAAACTACAGAGGCTGCAATATTTAAAGCTGCTTATGAACCTGGGTAACCTTTATGTCCTTCATGTCTTTTTTTCTTGTTTCTTTTTGCTTACTTTTTTTTTTTTTTTTTTTTTTTTTTTTTTTTTTTTTTTTTGGGAAACACATCAGTGTAGTCAGTTAATGCAAAGTGTTCATTTAAACAGTGCCAGAAACGATTTCTCAAACAGTAAGTCAGAGGCATATAGATCTTAAAATCTGAGCATGTAGGCTTTGTTCTTCTCTACCTTCCCAGGCTTAGGAGTAAATGTAAACTGCACTTTCAGATGTTAAAACATGATTGGTACATAATGTAGTCTTTTCATTCAATTCAATAGCTGCAAGACAAGAAATGGGTTCTTCAAAAGAATGTAAAGGGGGGAAAAATCCCAGGGCATTTCAGCTTTACTTTAATAGACTTAAGATAATACGAGTGCTTGAAACAACCCCAGGGGAAGCTTGGTAAGACCAAAATGAGAAAAATAAATAAATAAATAAGAACAGAACTGACATTTTGTGCCATGTTTTTAGGAAGGTTTTTTCAATATTTTTTTTTCAAGTATATCCCTCTAACTTTCTATTCAGTTTTTAAACATACCCATTGAAAGAATATATTGAGCTATTTCTCTGATTGCATTTGCTGTTCTTTCTAATCTATTAGTAGCCAAAAGGCAAAAGTACCAGTTGTTAATTATCTTGCTGGTAGGATGGATGGAGCCAGCTGAAATTAAAAGACAGGAATTGTTGATTTAAGCATTGCTATATTATTTTAATACAGTCATTTAAAGTATTTTAAGAATGGTGTAATAGGTGTTTAAATGTTAGTGCTTCATTCCTTCTTTACAATTAATATGGCATGGTGTCCCTGATGAATGAATTATTAGGTAAAACTAACATATTTGACCAATAATTGAAGGTGCTTTCTCAATTAAAAGGGGCTTCTACTTGTTTTCTCTTTAAAAAGTAAGAAAAATCCTATTGGTAAGGATGGACCTATTTCCTTCAACTTCATTTTTAATAAATCAAGTTACATCAGCTAAGAATTTTCTCCAATGAACATTTTTTTTAAATACCAAAGTTATTCTGGGTTAAAAGAATAATGCAATTATATATTCATTCTTATGAATGAAAGTTAGGAGAAAACATGAGGGACAGTAACAACAGATCCAATAATGAGTGTTTGTGTTTGACTCTCTGGGATCTTCTGCTGAGAATCCAAAGGCAAGGTACTTCATAAGATCAGTAACTCTACTGGATTAAGGCCTACAGAAGGAAGGGAGGGAAATAGGGAATGGAATGGTAGTGGGCTCAAAGATGGAAAGATAAGTCACAAAAGTCAGAGAGATTTATCACAAGAAAAACCCTTTCATGACAATTCTCTCAGACTGAAGAGCTGGCCACATGGATCTTGAAAGGCACCAAGGATTCCCAAACTCTCTGCAACCTGTTCACGTGTTTAAACACGATAAGTTGGGTTTCTTTTACTTTATTCCCAGATAAACCTTAAAGCCCATCCAGAGATATCCCCTGCCATGAGCAGGGACACCTTCCACTAGCCCAGGTTGCTCCAAGCCCTGTCCAAACTGGCCTTGGACACTCCCAAGGATTCAGGGATCCCAATTATCCCAGCCTTTCTTCTACTCCATCCCTCTAAACATCAAATCCAGCCACTCTAGAGTAGAACCCCGTTCTTCCATGTAGCTCTTGCCTGGTCAATCAGAAACTTTCAATTTTGGTAGAAAAGTGAGAAAAAACTGTTTTCTTTTATGGCAGTTGCAGGATCAGGGTCTAAATATTTGTATTTGCCTTGTAAAGTTTCCAATGTCACATAAATAAATGAGCACACTGCTGAAAATTAAATGTTATGTTGCAACTAATTCATTTGCAATCATTTAGCACTCACTAGATTTTACACTAATTGCTCTATGAGATTAATGAATTTACAGAGCTCTTTGAGTCTCACATTTCTTTACAAAGCACATTGCAAGGAGCCAATAAAAGTGGCTCACAAGCTACATCTGGTGTGAGACATCTTCCAAACTGCCTAGAGACAGTGAACACCATGCTCTGGAGTTTTCCATGAGTAGGCTGTCTCCAATGTAAAAAAATTCAGCTCAGAATTGTATATTTTTTTTTTAATTTTCTTGGGTTTCTTCTTATTATTTTATTGGATGACTCAAGGAGAGTTAGCATAGAGATCTTTGGGTATGTGCTGTCTTTTTCCCATTATGAGGGTAGAGCACTGGGTTTTTGGAGAAAACATTTTAACAGCTCTGTTCAAGAACAGAAGCCCTGAACTTTAAAAATTAGAGGTTAAAGTCTATCTGGTAGAAATATGAATGATTATATATTCAAAAGGAAAGATTGTTTGTCTAAGTTGGAATTCTCCAACTTATTTTCACAGAGAGCTCATTGATATTTATAGAAGTAATACATATCCCTGAAATTTAAGGCTAAATTGAGATCACTGCTTTTACTTCCATTGGAACTGTTCTGTTGAAATCACTGGGGATTCATGCTAAGAAAAAGAGCTGTAGAGAAGCATAAGTTGTATTTAATGTCTGTGTGTGCATGTTGAGCTGGGATTTTTGTAATCACAACAGCAGCATGTGGGCAAAAGCTTTGTCTACTGGGTAGTCAGAATTTCCAGAAGGAAAAGAAGATTTGTTTAGGCAGGCCTTGTAAAAATGGGGTTTGTGGAGTTGTTTATTCCTTGTCTATTTGGATGTAATCTTTCATGACAAATATGAATTTCAGGTGAAATTTCCGTGGTTTCTATTTCAGCACTTAGGCATGCTGGTTGCAAAGTCAGAGAAGCATTTTTTTCTCCCAGATTAAGTGAAATTAACTTCCTCCATGTAGTTTGACAATTTTAACACAATTAACGTGTTCTGAACCATTTATAAACAGGCAGATGGTGCCATCATCTTGGGGGCTTGGAACCACCAAGAAATATGTTCCTGCACACAGCAGGGGCTTGAAACAAGATGATCTGCAAGGTCCCTTCCAACCCAAACGATTCTGGGATCTTGTGATTCATGACCAAGAACAATATGTGTTTGTGTACGTCCTCCACAGTTTCCATTGTAATTTCCATTTACCTTTCTCTTGCAGGTTGTTGGGATTTTTTGTGAATAGAGTCTGTAAGCATGGCTTTGCCTCCAGGAGTGTGGGTAGGGATTTATGGCGTGCCACCTCAAATCATCACGTCCTTTAGATGAGTTAAACAATGTCTGATTACAAGCTGGGAATGAAGATGCAAAGAGGAGACTGTAGTTTATCATTCTGCATGCAGTTTAAATGACTGGTCCTGCACTGAAATGCTTCTGAAAGCTGTTTTACACTGAGTTTCCATAAAAATCAGTAATGTTCTTTCTGTATTAGTTCTGTGTTCTGGGAAGCAGCTGACAGCTGAATAGCTTAAATCTTCCTGCCCCTCACACTGTTCACACCCCTGGCTGCTGCTTTGAAAGGTATTTTCATTTATTGTTGATTTCCAATTTGATATTAATTTGCAACAGAAAGAGCTGATCAAAATCATATCAAGGGAAGAACTACTCCTATCCCAGTGCAATGTCCTGTTGCTATGGGAACGGAGAAGCGCTGAGGTTTAGCACAATTACCAAAGTCTGGAATAATTCTGGATGCCATCTGATGCCAGATATGTCTACATGTACGAACACACAGCCACAGACACACATGTGCAGACAGAAAACACCCACACCTAAGCGTTGTTGGCTGAGATGTGAAAGGAAGATGCTCCTGGTCGTTACAACTTGCCTGGGTCTCAATCTCTTGCTGTACAAACAATGGGCATTTCTCATGTCTGATCAAGTGTTTCTCATTGCAGAGCCCTCAAATCTGGAGGAAATCTGCAGTGATTCCAGGTACAACAGGCACAACCCAGATTCATCTTGAGAGTCCTGTGGCTCATGCTTTATCTCACTTGCAGCTGTTCCACACTAGACTGTAGCTTAAAATAACAGAATCCCCCAGAATTCCTGCGATCATCCTAAAGAGAAGAACCCCTGTTTTCTGGAAAATGTCAGATTAGGGCAAGTTGTTTGAAATTCATTCACGTCTCTGCCATGCTTCCACATTCTGCATTTCATCTGCTAGGGAATCATGGAATCACAGAATCACTGAGGATGGAAAACACCTCTGAGATCATCCAATCCAACAATCAATCAGCACCACCACTAACCAATGTCTTCAAGTGCCACATCCACATATTTGCTGAACACTTCCAGAGGGGATATGAGTTGGATCAAAATGTTTTCTGATCTTTACCTGCTCAGACAATCAATGCAAAAAACCTTGGGGTTGGAAGAACCATTGGAGTCACCAACCTCAGGGTCAGAAGGGAAGGTTTATCTCCCTCCTATGGATGAAGCCTCTACATACATGTAACTGTACTCATGATTTGTCTGGAATTCCTTCACCCCATCCATCCTCCCACACTTCAAACTCTTCGTGCACAGAGGCTGTAAGTTGGGTGTGGGCACAGTAACAATGTCTGTGTTTTGAGGCAGATGATGCATCAAGGTTTGATTATAACGGCTTGCCTACAGCAGTTCTGATAATCACAGTAACTGTGAAATGTGAAGAATCACAGAATCCCAGAGTGGAGTGGGTTGGAAGGAACCTTAAGGATCATCCCTTTCCACTCTCCCACCATGGGCAGGGACTTCGTCCACTAGCCCTGGCTGCTCAGAGATCATGTAAGTATGATGTACATCAGTGAGTAATTTATGCAGATAAGGTCATGTTTTGCCATTTTTTCCCATCACCACTTCTCATGGCTGCTGGTGTCATTGTTATTTTTTGTTAGGTTTCAAAATTTTACTGATTATTATATCTTCCTCTTAATTATGACCATTAGTATCATTAGTACAGCAGCACTTACAGTGACATGAGGTCAGTCCCAAGCTGTCCTACCTGTTTTTCCCTAAAAACAGTAATAATCAATTCACTGAAAACTCCAAGCAGAAAAGACACTGATATTACTGAGCAGAGGAATAAAATTACATTTATTTGAAGTTTTAACTGATTTTTTTCCTTTCAGTTGCATGCCTCTCACACATTGGGCTGGGATTTATTTGGTGGTTTGGCTGTTTATTTTGCAGTGATACGAGCAAACAAAACACACCTCAGACAGTCAGTGAGGCGATGAAACTTAATTGATGAGTACTTGTACCTCACTGCATCACCAAAGGATTAACTTTTCATAACCTGACAGGCAGAAAGATGTTAATGCTATCAAAGCCGGTTTCTCAAATCTGAATGAGTGTAAAATATTGGCATTTTCTTCTTCCAAAGCACCAAAGATTTCCAGTGAAATTAAGCACTTGAATTGGTCGTAATCCTGTGCTGTTCTCTGCCTGGGCAGGAGATGATTTGGATTTGTACTGATGAGGAGAGATAGTAAAGAACAATCCCCTCAGGACTTTGGGATGCATCTCATCAGGTCCCACAGATGTACAGATGTTCAGGCTGCTCTGGTGCTCATGAACCCAATCTTTATTTACAGTGGGAGGGACTTTGCTGCCCAAGCCCCCATCCTCCTGTCCAGCCACCCCAGAGGTGGGGAAACAGAGGTTGCCATTGAGGACTGAAACAAAAAATTTCTTAGTTCCTCATCCAATTCTACCAGTTTCCTAGCCTTGTTTATCAAAAGGTGACACCTTTTTTTACTTCCCTTTCCTGGTTACCAGACCTGAAGACCTTCCTGTTATTCTTTGTGTCTCTTTCCAGGTTCTTTCCAGCTTTTTCATCCTCTGTCCTTCCCTACACAACCAAATGTCAACCCCAGACTCTTCCCAGGCCCCTTTCCATATTCCCACTGTCTGTGCATTTGTTCCTGCCCCTTTGGTCTCAGCAGCAGGGCCCTTCTCAGACAAAATTCAATAAGCTATATTTTTTTTTCACTAAAGGTCCAGCAAAAAGCTGATTGCAAAAATTTAGGAAGAGATAGCAATCTCAGTGCAATTTAAGAACTCCCTGGAAGTTTCTAAAGCTTTAGAGTTCCTTCTTCTTCAAAAGCACAACTGAGAATTACAGTGCCCAGAGAACTATGTGCAGAGCTTTACAAGCAGACATGGAGTTAGTTAATTTAAAATACAGAAAGGAGTGTAAAAACACCTCAAATAGCACAGTGGTTTTAAAACAGAAGGAACTTTAAACAAGAAGTGCCAGATCCAGATGTCTCTTAATCACTGCAGTCATGGTCAATCCTGTGGGCCCACAGCTTTCCCAGGGGTGGTTGCAAATTTGCAGAAAATGGTTTTTTAGAGTAAATGCAGATGTTAAGCATGTTTAAAGAAAATCTCTCTGTGCTTTTTTAACAATACTGTTTGGAGCATTACTTCAGTATAAATTGCATGAATAAGAGAAACCCTGACAGGAGAAGAGGGTCAGCCTGGACATCTCTGCTATTAATTTGCTGTTTAGCAATTATAGGCCTGTGCTAATTACTTTAATATATTTTCACGAGGAAGGAAACATGACACAAAGGAAAACGAAAAATAAAATCACATGTTACAAGTTATAAACTTTCTGGATTTACATTAAAATGTGTTCAGTCTCCTAAACCACTTCTTTCCCCCTCAAAACTTGTCAAGATCTGTGGTCAGGGCTTTCAGAGTGCCCTGCAGAGGGAAGGTTCCCAGTCTGTTGAGCTGGGTAAATGGAGGCTGGGAGTGCATCATCTTTTACTGATTGAAGTGCTAAATTCCTCAGAGCACAACAAGTTAAGGACTAAGCAAATAATCGATTAGCTGTCAGCCTTCCTGGTCCTCCTCATGAAAGGGATTAGTGACAGTCAGGGGCCAGAGTAGTGAGTCATGCTTCTACAAATACCTTTTGAACCGGGACAAAAACCTGCCAGGGAACACCTCTTCCATTTCCAAGCAGGGTTTAAGGTGGTGCAGAAAAGGCTGTTTCATTCCTCTCCTGTTCTTTTCCTAATTAATCTTCCATCAACAAAGAAAACAGACTCAAAAAATTTAGAAAAAAGTATCAATATGTTTCTGCTAGCAAGGGCTATGTGGGAAAGTAATTCCACAGATTTGGGCAGCAGGATTCCATCTGGCTGTTGAACCTATTATATTTGTATTTAAACAAATATGCCAGACAGAAGGAATGGAAATTCTCCACATCTTCCTGGTAGCCTGTAGAACTTGCTGAGAAGCCTCTTATTGTTTGATTTGTCAGATGAGTTATTTTATTAAATATTAGCTGTATCCAGAAATAAAACCCAACAACTTTGTACTTCAGGGCCACGCACATTGATCCCTTAATCCAAGTTCACTTTTATACACTTTGCTTTTTGCCACATCCAAAATCAGACATCATTTCTGTGTCTGCTGACACTCTGCACCTTGTTCTCCCTTCACAACTCATTCCAGCTCCAGAACTCTTCCAGACTGTAAATGAAACGTCTGTGTTTCATTGGAAATTGGACTTTGGTGTGGGTGATTTCCTAAGTTTTCACTTTCTGTGTGACAGCCCTTGCAGTTTGAGGCTTCACAAAGAAACAGTTCTTGTGGCCATTTTGGGGAAAATCTTATTCCACAAGCTGTCTGTAATTCTAGTAATTGTGATTTAATTATGAGCTCCCATAGACCTTTCTGGTAAGTATAAATTCAAGAGGCACTTCTCATGAAGAAGTGTTTCTTCCAGCATCTTCAGGCACTGTTTGCTTAATAAACTATAAAATATTTTATAAATTTAAAATATAAAATATTTTAAAAAATAACTGCATTTGTGCATTTCCTAAATCACTGCAACTTAAAAAGTTCACAAACCTGCTGTGGAAAGCATTGTTTTCTCTGTCTCTAAGTACAATTGCAAAAATTCCAGTTTTAGGTGTCACTATGTTTTCCATGAAGTATATTTTAAAAATTCCTCAAACAAAACAAACAGGAGTTGCATTAAACAAATAGTGAGAAAAAGCACTTAAATTCTAAAGTTTCTCTCTTAAACTTACAGCTACAAAACTGATTTTCACTGATGTTGTGTGCTGCAAACAGGAAGCCACAGGAACTTTTAAAATTACTGTAAGACAGAGCCTTGACATGACCGGTCGAGCTTCTGGGATATTTGTTGCACAACCTGGTTGATGCTCTTTGCCAAAACTATTCCTGACTTTCTGTCAGTGTTCTTCAGGAATAGCAGGCTGGAGCTTGAGGCTTATTTTTCAAATCAGGACCTGTGTTATACAAACCAGCAACTTAAAAATTGAGGCCTTGCTTAAAACCAGTTTTGTTCAGTCCTTGTTGCACAATCTGTTCACATTTGCAGTCAGGGAGGTGCTCAGTCCTTCATAATGATTGCTCACTTAAGTTCCTGTACAAAACTACAAATCATTGTCTTCTGCACTTACGTTAATTGGAAAATACAGAATTCAGCAAGTTTTCTTCCCTTTTTTCTTTATTTCTATTTGTTGTCCATTTGGGTAAAGTCTGTTCACTAAGATTTGTAGAAAACAGATGTGATTATACTTTAATGCATTCAGCCTTCATTGCTTATTGAAATATTTGCATTACTTTGAATTTAGAAAATAAGCTGAAGCTTTTAATGGGCTTTGAATAGAAAGATACAAAGAATCTCAGTCTTCACTGTTTCCTACTAATTACTAATTCTGTTTCCATAAGAAGGTTTAATGTTTCTGCCTAAAATTAACCGTGCGTGCCTTTAAAAATGTGTATTTAAAAGACCTCCTGCTGCTGCGGGAGAATTTTATTTTGTAGAATTCTTGTAAACATGGAGCATTTAACTTGTGCATCTGCTTTGGATAATGGAAAATCCCTGGTATATACAGACACAAGCCTGTACAAACAGATATATATAATTATATATATATGTATATAATTATATATATGTAAAATATATTGTCCTCCTGTGCAGAGGAGGGGTTCAAACCCTGCAAAATTGAAACATAAAATTAATTTCAAAGCATTTTGGATCACTTGCATTTTGCTTCTCCTTTTCTTACTTTGCATATGAAGAAGCTGTTTATGTTGTAGCCCAGTTATCTGAATGTCATTTAGGAAAAGGGTATGGTGGCTCATTTTCCAAGAAATACCAAATAGCCTCACTTCTCTCAGTAAACCTTTTCTCTTTGGACCAAACTGATTCCTATTACCTTGAAATCAGTGGAATGTGGATTGAATTATGTATCCTGTTTACACAATGAAAGGACCCCAGACTCCACAGTAGATGTATGCAACACATATTTTCTCATCCAGTGCAGATTTGGATGCAGTTTTTAATCCAAGTGTGTGAAACTGCTAAAGAAAATGTTCCTAAATATCTCAAACACTTACGAATATGCTGCCAGAAAGACCCCCCAAAATACTGTTGGCTGCTCTTTTTGTCATCTACCTGTCCCATTTGTTTAGCCTTTGGGTCTCACTGGTCATTGGCATTTCAGAAACCTTTAAATGTTGTTTATCAAATAGGAAGTGCTCCAAAATCCTTAGAAATTATGTAGCAGCTTGTGCCCAGTTTGCTTGGGTGGAGCTTAAGCTATTTTCTGGGGTATAGTGTGTGATCCATAGTGTGTGATCCATGTGTATCCACGTGTTTATGTGTGCCCTGGAACATATGGCAAGTCCCGTTGGAGAGGAAGTTGCATGTTTCATCTCACCCCAAATCCCCTGTGCTCAATCTATTCTGCCTTCCAAACCCATGGTAGATTTGTTTCTCATGTTTAATTTGATACTACACAGGGAATTCCTCCCTGTGAGGGTGGTGAGGCCCTGGTACAGGATGCCCAGAGAAGATGTGGCTGCCCCTGGATCCCTAGAGTTGTCCCAGGCCAGGTTAGATGGGGCTTGGAGCAACCTGTGATAGTGGAAATATCCCTGCTCATGGCACTGAGTAAGCCCTAAAATACCTTCCAACGCAAACTGTTCCACGATTCTGTGACTCTATGTAACCCCTAAAATGTAACCCCTAAAGGTTGCAGGAAGGCTTTCTGTTTCTAATTATTTTATCTGCATTATAATTAGGTTTTTCTGCAGCTGCATACCCATTAATTTTTTAATAACTTAATTGGGCCAGCAGCAAATTCCCAGCTTCACACACATGGTCAGTTCCATTTAGCTCTTTACATGATCTGTGCACGTGACACATTCCAGCAGCATCATTGTGCCAGCTCTAGAACTCACTGCAGTTCTTGCTGGACTAATTTCAGTTACTAATCCAGAAGGCACCTACTTCAGGAAAACAAAGCAAAACAGGAAATTTATGCTATTTTTTGAACCATGTGAATGACTTTTAATTTGGACATAACAGATCAGCAAGATTTTTTTTTTATTAAAAAAAGACTGATTTATGATCTTTTTTTCATTGCTACTTTCCTGTTTTTTTTTTTTTTTCCTTTTTCCACTGTCACAATACAGACGTTCTTAATTTAACTACATAAACAATTGAACAATTTTGTCCACAAATATGTAGGAAAACCCATAAAATTCTTCACACTGTGTAATAGTCAATAGAGCTCTGATATTTTCTTTTCTTTTACTAAAGATGACAGTGTCTATCAAATCAGAAGAGACAAAAATTTTTCTTCTAAGACAAAGTGGGGTTAGCAAAGACAAAATCCTGCCAGGAAAAACCTCTCAGTGAAGAACAGTTGTATAATCATCTAGCTGCTCATTTCTCATTATTTATGCTGCCTCCTTGTTTTCTAAAAACCACATAAGGATAATTTTCTTATTTTTTTAAATATCATATCTTTCTCCATTGCTCCTAGGAGACATTTTAATGCAGATAATTGAATTTCAATTAATTCTGCATATGCTGTTCCAGATTATAGTTGCTTACTGCTGCTGATGTGGGCCTGTCATTACTCACACCCTGCCTCATATTCAGCCCTGTGTGACCATTTTTTAAGCCTTGTGTGAACATATTCCATTTATTACTCATAGGAAGTTATCCAGGAAGGTGCCATAGCAAGTTCTCTAAAGCCTGGTTCTCTCTGGGAAATATTGTGCTCTTTTATCAGCTTCTGCTGTTGTATGGCCAATACATAAAAACAATTTAAAAGAAAATTAAACTGGTGGTGGTAGAGGGTTATAATATCATATTTTGGGGATTTTTAATTCTCAAATGATGATGAATGGATGCCTGAATAAAATGGAGATTCTGAGCCCCAGGGTTTCTGCTACCAGCTTCACCTTGGTCAAGTTACTGCAAAGGACTAAGCAATGTTAAGCTCAGATCTAAAACCAAGATCTGTCCAGTGTTCAGAGAATAAAACTGATAGAAAATTTGTGGTTGCCCACTGATGCTGTAAAATATCCTGGAAGAGAAGCTGGGGTAGGAATTTGGATATTAATGGTGGAATCCATATCACACTAAATTACACCTGGATGCTGTTGCTCTGGGATCGAGAACTCCTTTTCCCACCACCATGCAGGGGGAAAACTTTCAGTAATTAAATGTTTTCCTCATGAGAGACCTTAAAGCACAATGAAGTGGCAGTGAAGAAGAATCCACTTTCTCTGTCAGCTTAGATCTTGAAAATACTTTCCTTCCACAGCTGCTTGAAAGAGAATTGTGCCTGTAAAAAGGAGCAGAGGTGGAATCCATTGAAATTCTTTACAGTCAGAATTGAAATTCCAAAAGTAGGCTCGTAACAAAGGGCACTTCTTGTGAGAGGATTAAAAACTGAAAAAGCACTTTTGATATGGCATTTCTGTTCAGAAATACCTATAGGTATTATAAAGAAGACAAAATACATTAAGTTATTATTAGGATTACAATGGCTGCCTGGAAAATATGTCACTCATTTATCTTATGGAAAGACAGATGGGAATGGACTGGGCTTCTCACATTTTCCTCAGGGATACTGTGACTTTGTGCTTGCCTCTGCTCATTATGGCAGCTAATTAGCACAACCTGTTGTGATTGGAAGAAATGAAAGCTTTTGTTGAAACACATTTCTTCCATTCAGAACTGAAATTATACTGCATCAGAAAATGGTGATTGCGACATTTAAGTTTGAAAACTTGCTGTTTCAGGTTCATAAAACCTTTATGGAATGGTTTGGTTGGGTTTGGACCTTAAAGCCCATCCAGTGCCACCCCCTGCTCTATGTAGGGACACCTTCCACTATCCCAGGGTGCTCCACCCCTCAATCAATTGCCTGGATTTAAATAAGTTTATGCATGACTCCTGCCTTTCAAATAATAAACAAAATAATTCTCAAACCATGTGAGGAAGCTTCAATATTTCAGTAGGAGTGTGCCAGAATGGATTGCTGGCGAAGCTGAGACACAGAACTTGCTCAGTCATGATCAATCATAAATTGGTAGCAATCAGTTAAAAAAAACAAAAAATCTAACTTAATTTTCACTAAGCTGTTCTCAGGAATGTAGTAGTCCTGACACTAGAGGTAGAATATAATATATCCTTTGTTCTTTGTTTGTAAAACCCCATTTTTTTCCCTCTAAGAAGAGAATCAGTGTTTATTTAGGGAAATTCCTGTGTAGATACAAAATACTATTTTCTCACTTTTAAACTGGCTCAACCTCTGACTTTCTCATCTGACTACCTGCATAACAAGTAGCTCTAAGATTTTTAGAGTAAAGTGATTTGCATTTTTTTTCAGCTATGCAAGGGAGCAATACTAAGAATGATAAACTGTGGTGAAGCAAGAGCAAGTCTGTAAGGAAAAAAAATCCATTCTTCATCTAAAGGCTCCACTACACTTAAATTTCATTGGGTGAGCTATTCCAGTGGTAAAAAAATCACTTGCCACAANAAAAAAAAAAAAAAAAAAAAAAAAAAAAAAAAAAAATCTAACCAAAAAACCCACAGCCTCCCTCCAACCAAAATCTGGTTCAGTTTTAATTTTAATTATTAAAATTATTTCCCCCCCCCCTCATTTCATATCATTATCAACAGGCTGCATTAACATACATCTGTTCTAAGGAGAGAAAGGGAGCAACCTGCATCAGCTGAGAAAGGAATTAAGTTTGATGAATGCTGTTTATGTCTCACTAGCAGCCCTAAAGGCATCTCATAATTTTGTGATAAGAAAGTATTTCCCTGTCAAGAGCCATTAACATCTGGTTTTTTTGAAAAGTTTAGTCATTACATGCTTTGCCTGAGAGCTCGATGTAGTACAGCTTGATGGATAACTGAGTGAAAAGCTTGAAAGGTCTCCAAATGAAGTCAATGTTCCAAATTTAATGAAAAATGCTGAAGTGCAGTACTGTTATAAACACAAATCACCCAATTGTAAGCCAAAACAAGGCACCTTCTTGGTTTGGGTCATTTTAGTGATGTTTGAAGAATAAGGGGATTGCAAAACCTCAACCTCTTTCTCTGCATCTCTTGGTTAGAGTTGCTCCTTCCACCTCATGGATTGCCAAGGTTTCAGCTGTTAACTACAGTGACCTTTGGGAATATCTATTGCAAAATTAAAAGGATTCAAAAGTATTCATTAGAATAGAAAAGTTCCACCGTGGAGTAAAATTTAACTTGGGGTTTTTTTTAATGAAATTTGGCAGTGAATTATTTTTGCATGGCAAGAAAAGGGTGGAAGAATATATTCCCCCAATGAAAATTAGTTTGCAATATTAGACACTTTAGAAAATTGTTTGACAAAAAACCTGGGATATTTGCTCACCCCAGTCAAATGTCTGTGTCCCAGGTGTGGCTTGGGGGAGCAGAGAGTGCAGGCTGAGCTCTGATGGAAAGCAGATGTACAAGAGATGGGTGTGAGGACAGATGACAGAGAAATCTATAGATATAGAGGGATAATGGTAGAAAAGCCAGAGATCAGCTGAACCTGAAATTTGTAAGGGTTGCAAGAGCAAGAAGAGCTGATACTGCTCCATCATCAGCAGAAGAGTGAACAAGGGAAATATTGGCTTGCTGGGAACAGGGAGAGTGATTTAGTGCCAGAAGACAGAGAAAATAAATGCCTTCTAAGCTCTGGGGCTTGCTTCCAAGGTCTGCCAGCCTTTTGTGCCTGAAGACAGAGTTCAGGAGGAGAGGAACTGCCAGCAGTGGGAGAGGAGGTACTCGAGCAGGGATCTTTTCAGCAGCTCAAGATGGGTTGCAGTGAAGCACCAAGAGAAGGATGGCTGCTGTCATGGCAACTGCCATCACTCTTTGTCATCTCTCACAGGCTTTGCTCTATTCAGCTGTCTTTATCATGACCCAGGGGGCTTTTTCCAAGCCTTATTCCCACTTCACCTGTCCTGGAGAGGAGGTAAGTGATAGGGCATCAGTTGGTGTCCAGCAAGGGTCAAACCCACACTGCCATGGAGCTGCTCCTGGGGTGGGCTGTGTGCCTCAGGAGAGCCTGAGGTAACCAGGGTTATCCTACCAGGAACAGGGAAAGCTCTGGACAGGGGGAGAGTGAAACTGTACTTGATAATCAATCACAAATTGGTAACAATGATTTAAAAAAAAAMCCACCACTTTCTATTAACYCAGGTTRCTTCAACCCAGCCCCTTTATTTTTTTTTCTTTTCTTTACTTAAATGCTTCATAAGTTCATCTCTGTTTCAGTGATTTTCAGAAGTCCTTTCACAGGACTTTTCTTCACAGATACCCAAGAGCAGAAAATTATTGCTGAGTCAGAGCTGCCTGCACATCTCCAGAAACAGCCCTGCTGTTTTTTTATCTTCGGTAGAACTGGATCAAAGCCATTGTTAATGAAGAGAACAGTAAACTCATCTCAGTTGCTATCACAGAGCAGAGTTGTATTGCAGGATGAGATTCCAAGAGGAAAACCCTGGTACCAGTGTGCACAACCATGGGGGATTCCTGCCCTTTCCTCCATTTCCAGGGTTTCAGTTCCGAACCTTGGATTGCTTCTTGTTTGCTCAGCACTTTTGGTAGTTCAACAACACAATAAGATTTCCCAGAGTGAAATCATGTGGAGCACGATTGTTTTTACTCGCAGTGATTTGTAAGCTCAAAGACTCTATTTTATCAATGGCACACGGTATTAACGGGATTTTAAGGTGAACCTCCTTCATATATCAAGGGGATAATAGAGTCACAAGCAGACTTACATGATAAATCATTACAGCTTTAGAGGAAAAGTTAATGCTTTTGTTCACAGAAATGTTAAAAGCTTTAGGAGGCAATATTTTAAACTGCTTAAAATGATAAATCAAAGCAGATTAGCTTTCCAGATAAATATGTGTGTAGGTAAAACCCTGTGGCACTGACTAGAGGCACACACAGTGGCTGCAACAGGTTGAAAAACATCCCTGTGAATCCATTAATTTTATTATTTCTTACAGAAATTCTACATAAAATCTTCCATATGTCCTATATATCATGTGTTCCATATGTAGAACCACACAATATTTGAGACACTGCTTTTGGTTTGGTTTAGCTTATTAGTAAAACCTTAATTAACATAATTGGTTAACAATTTATTCCTTTACTCCTCAAGGTAAATTCCTTTTGGACAATGAGCATTCCTGTGGGTTTGCATGACAGGAAAATATCACACATGTAGAGAATTTATTAATTTTCACAAGCTACCTATTTGGCATTTTGAAGGATCTCTGTGTCATGCTCTTTTTGTGAGGTGTTTAGCAATTAAGAACACGAGGATAAACAAAAAATAATTGACTGTAAGTTTGTCACAGGAGATTTTCATTGAGATGAGGAGAAAAAAAAATAAATTCTTTTTTAAAAAAGAAATTGTGAAGTGTAGCATAAAGAGATAATGGTCCCCATCACAAGATCTCACAGAATACAATAATTCAGCAACATGACCATATATGTACAATGAAAATGTGCAATGGTTAATATAATAAAAAGACCCTCTTACAAAGCCACTAGTTAAATTACAAGCCGAGAAACATTTTCTCCACAGACCAGACTGAAGTTCTAATTTCTTACTAGAAAGGGTTTCATCTCTTTCTAAAGAGGAATGACTGCTAATTGGGAAAATAAATCACCAAATCATCAACATAATCATTGAATAAGTAACTAAATAAACAGAAAGCAGATTTCTTTGAGAAGATTATTTTTGCAGAAGATGTTGCAGCTCATTTTTCTCAGTGTGAGAAGGGTATTATGATGATACTAATATATTATATATTAATATATTATATTGAAAACTGTGGATGTGCAGACCACTGGGGCATTTTCCTTAGGTATCCCATGGACTGAAGCCTCATCCCCAATTTTTGCTTCTCTTTTTTTTTTTTTTTTTTCTTTGAAAATTTTCAGTGCAACAATTTTCCCATTTTTCTCTGTTAAATTTTCAATTGATCTTCACTTGAGAGATCACACCCTATTAAAGGCATACAGTTCTTTTGAGTGAAAAATAGGATAGGAATCCTCACAAGGAACAAGTAGAAGATGGAACTTAAACCCAACTGGTGCTGAGAAGAGTTTGACTTCCACTGGCTTTCAGAATCTCCCCCAAAAACATCTTGTTCAGAAGTTTTAGCAAATTGATTAGGTGTTTTAAGTCTTGTAAAACCTTACAATATCAAATACCAAAAATATTCTCTGTTCCATGCCACACATGCTCTGTTTCTGAAGTTTCACCTACTCAGCTTCACAAGCTTAGTTTGGGGTTCCTGTAGTTAAATGAGTTTCACTATTTTTGATTTAAGATAATTTTTAAAAAACCCACTTCAAAAATTGCACCGCAGGAGGGTAATTAGATAAATCTGAACCACTGAAAAGAACCCTGACTCAACACCTATTTATTTACTTCAGTTCTTTATCATCCAAGGCTAAATCAGATAACAACTTTATTTATTTGTTTGTTTGTTTGTTTGTTTGTTTGTTTGTTTGTTTGTTTATCTATCTATCTATCTATCTATCTATCTATCTATCTATCTATCGATCTATCTATCTATCTATCTATCTATTTATTTATTTATTTATTGCGTAGAAAAATAAGTGTAACCCACCTAATTTGGTGACTGGAACAATCTGACAGTGGTATTTGCTGACTTAAATGAATATACAGGCATCAACAGGATATGTTTGGAATAACTTGTCCATGGTAATGTATATTCTGATAACCAAAGCATATCTGAAATAAACCCAAAACATTTAGTTTTAAAATGGAATTTAATGAAAACCAAAATTTTTTAGGAACTAGGACTGCTTTAACAAATACAAAAGAAATATTCAAAAATGTGGCTTCCTTTGTTTCTTTTCATGAATTTGGCATTAAAAAAGGCCTGTTTGGCTCATCTTTCTTTTAGATTGTTCATCACTATAAAAAGCTAGATTTTATTAGACTGATGGCAGGTGATATATGGCACTATTAAAATTTTGACATTTTATATGCATAAAAAATTCATTTCTTAAAAAAATTAATGTCTAAAAAACTGGGTATGTACAAAAAATTTTGACATTCAAATGTGTACATGAAAAAGCTGAAATATTTATAAAGCCTTATTTGTTATTTTATATAGTGAGATTTTCAATGTTACTGAATCAATTCAGACTACCCACTGAATTTTGAAAAAAATCAGATTTTGTTTTCCAGAAATATTAAATTTCAGTTTCACATGGGATCAAATTTGTTTTCTAAATAGCTCTTATGTATAATTTTTTTGAGTCCCAAACATCTCTTCAATTTTCATCTTATTTTGTTGCCGTACAAGTTTTGCTAGTTCGATTTTTCAGGATTGATTAAATTTATATCTTTGATTTCCTTTGTTTCAGCAGTGTAAGACTGAGATCACCCTCGCAATTTACTGCCTCAACACACTCTCATTTTTGCAAGATAAAATGCTCTATTGAAAAAACAAAAGTCCTATTCCACGCTTTGTCTCTTCTAAAGCTGCAATCTTCAAAGGAAGTCAAAGCTGAATATATTGGCTGACACATTTCCATTGGTCTCAACGATATCAGGATTGGTTTTTAATGCCCATTTTGTGTCCACACTAAACCCCTCCATTGCACCAGGTTTGCAGCTCCTGGCTCTGCTCCCAGTTCTGGGTTCAGGTGAGGGGAGCATCTCTTTTATGTGAAAGGGAAATGAAATATCCTTCTCTGGAATGGCTGGAATCAAATCCCCACTACCCTTTCTCCAGTTTGCATTGCTGGGATGTGAGGAACATCCTGATAATTTTTTAAAGGCAGGACTGGCACATTAGGCAAATCAGGCGGTGTGAAGCTGCTTTATTTTCACTGGGCTGGAGAACTATCACTTAGCATAAATCTAGGGTGAATTTCAAACCTTGCAGGAGCTCTGTCTCCTTAGATATTACATTCCTGACAAATACACATCAGGAAAAGATGACAGGTCATGGGAAGAGGGTGAAAAGGAAAGAACTCCTTTACAATTTTCAGGACTAGTAGCAGAGGGCAAAGAATTCACTCCCTTCTTACTTTAACTAGTTACAGTGGGAGAAATCAAGAAGTTTATGGATACTGTTGGTCATTACAAACAAAGCTTTGCTTCTGCCCACAGGGTGAAACGATTTAGATATGGAAGAAGAGTCTGTGCAATTTCAGTTTCATGGGGAGAGAGTGGAAGAAGTTTTGGCTGCATTCTAGACACACGGAGACTTTGGGGTATTCATGAGGACATCTTTCTGTAACTGTAGCTTTTTTAAAAGCAAATCAATTCTACACACACACACACATCCATAAATTAATAGAGTTATCTGTATTTTTTAAACTTATGTCCAATAACTTTGCAAAGAAATCAGAGCAGCAATGCAGAAAAAGATAATTAAAATGATTGTTTCATCAGAAGTTTTAGTGTGGAGAACACAGAACATCATGAACCTACTGCAATCAACTATGACATCTAATTAAGAAACTGAAACAGCTGAATAAACTCATAATGTTCCTCATTATTGTTTTAACTATTCCTCTCTACCCCCTCAAAAGATGGTTCCACGGATTCAGACATAAGCCGAGCGTTGCTTAATCTTTTTTGATAATAAAATGTCATCAGGTATTTTTGTGCGAAGTTTGCCTTGTTTTTATAAAGGGGTTCCTACTTCTGAGCCCAAACCAATTTCTTCCCATGAAGTTGAAATTGTCCAGTGACAGGACAAGGGACAACAGGTACAAACAGAAACAAGGGAGTTTTTCATTCTGATTGCAGCAGGTAGAGGTAAATGCCATCCTTTTGTGCCTCTTAGGAAAAAAGCAACCTGCCACCATCCTCAGACTCCCAAAACAGTGCTAAAACCAGGGCATAGGCTTGAAGTTAAGCCTGAACCAAATCCATGTGGGTCTGGGAAGCTGTGCTGGTATAGCAGAAGCTGTGCTGTATTATTTGGAAGAGGAGGAAAAGAAAATAAAAAATCTGAGAATCCCAGAATGGTTTGGGTTGGAAGGGACCTTAAAGCCCATCCAGTGCCATCCCCTGCCATGGGTAGGGACACCTTCCACTGTCCCAGGATGCTCCAAACACTGCCCAGCTTTGCCTTGGATATTTCCAGGGATCCACAGCTTCTCTGGGCACCCTGTGCCAGGGGCTCACTATCCTCACAGGGAACAATTCCTGCCCAACATCCCATCTAAATGCACACTGTGTAGCAGGAGGCCATTCCCCCTTGTTCTGTCACTCAGACCCTTACAAACAATTTCTCTCCCTGATTCCTGTCAGCTCCTTCACATCCTGCAAGGCCACAGTGAGGTCACCCTGAAGCTTCCCCAGTCCAGGCTGAGCAATTCAAGTTTTCTCAGCCTTTCCTCACAGCAGAGGTACTTCATCTGTCTAATAAACTACTTGATTTTGATAAAGTTTAATGTCATTTACAGGTTCTTAAAATCTTCTATTCCACTAGGGCTGCAAGACTTTTATTCAGGAAATTGAAGTTTTTTCTAACCTGGAACAATATTTATCTTAATTAAGGACTACATCAATCACAGTCAATTTTTTCAACTTCTTGATCCTGTAAGTCATAATGCTTAATTTGTGAACTTGGTTTCCCTAATCAACTGCAGAGTGTGACTGCTATTTCATACTTTCATTCTTTCTTTTCCATCTTTACATGGTTTTGAGCCTTATTTTAATTTATTTAAGCATTGGATAACGTTGTCATCCCCATCTCCTTTCCTTTATACTAAACATAAAGATTTTCATATGCATTCACTTTTAATTATTGGTCCCATCTGAACAAATCTCAAAAAAATACCCAGTACTAATTCATTATTTTTGTACTTACATTTCCATATTTTTTCCTCTTTGCAATGATTCATCACACTTCAAGGCAAGACACTGAAAAATTTCACTGTTTTTCACAAGACCTTTTTTCAGATAAATTTATCATTTAAAATGTTTAATCAAAGGCTTAAGGTTTTCATTTTAGCTACTCATTTCCTTATTCCCTCCTATATTAGAGTAACATCTTTTGGAGACTTAAATGAACCCTTATTCTGAGAGATTTACCACTTTTTATCTTGTGTAATAGAGTGTCATAAATCTGGAGAAAATGTTTCTATTATCAACAAACCATTTCGCTTATTTTCAGCATTTTGCTTTTCGAAACATGCACTTAATTCATTCTTTCTAATGTGCAAGTAAAAGCAGGAGAGATATTTAATTTTAGAAATTTTTAGAAGGGGACATTTGAGGCTCATAGCAAGAGGCCTTAAATTCATGAAAACCTCTCCCTGTCGCGTTTTTGTTGAGTGAAGGGTCAGATCCAACGTTCATTGAAATTATTCAGTCATTAAATCCTGGCTTTTTCATTCATATAAATTCAGATCAGGGATTCCAAGCCTTTTCTTTCTGCAAATATAAACCTTTTGAGTTGGAAGGAAGAGTGCATGGCATCAGGCAGGGTAAAGGATATCACAGGTATTCCCAGGGACACTGCAGAGCCTTTCCCTCCCTTCCCAAATTGACATTGTCTCCTTTAAAAGACAATTTCATTTTAGATGTTTCTCAAGGCTTGGCTGCTCCTTCCCAGATCTGTAGTGCCTAATCCTGCTGGGAATGAATTTTCCAGTCCAGAGCAGCTGCACTAAGGAGCTGTTTGGCTCTTGGTTTGCTTTCTCTTAGCTGCTTCTATCTCCTTCTTGGCATGTTAAAAAGCAGCCTTTTGGCTGTTCTTGAGGTTCCTTTTACAATCAGAGTGGAACCAAAAGTTTGTTAAGGTTGGAAAGGAATTTAATCACCAAGTCCAGCCCTCAAACAGCACCACCACCATATTCGCCACTAACCCAGGTGTCACATCCAGATGTTTTCTAACACTTCCAGGGATGGTGACTCCACCAGCATGCTGGACAGCCTGTGTCAATGCTTGACAACCCTTTCTGTGAGGATTTTTTTTCCTAATATCAAATCTAAACCTTCCCTGGTGCAGCTTGAGGCCACTTTCCTCTTGTTCTGTGTAATTTTTCCAATGCAATCCCACAACTGACTTGATTGTCATTCTGGGCTTCTGTTCTGACTCCATCCCTGTATTTTTAAGGTGTCTGCAGTTGTTCCCAGTGAAGTCCAGGTTGGACCAAGAGATGGGATAAGAAGGTCTCACAACAAGCCAGGACTGCACTAGTGGACAGGGATAGTTGAGATAAGACCCAAGGCCATTTCCTGAAGATGGCAATAATATATTTACTAAGCCATTAAGTTAAAAAAAACAAAAACAAAACAACAACAACAACAAAAACAAAACAAAACAAAACAAAAAAACCAAAAAACAAAAAACAAAAAAAACTACAAACAAATTAGATTTTAACCCCCAGTTCTGCTGTATTTGTGCCCTGATGTTATTTTAGCAATTATTATTATGAGCTCATATTTTAATTCTACTTTAGATGCTTTTACGTTTATGAGTGCAATGTTTCTCTGCTTTGGTGGATCACAGACAGTTCAGGCATCAGCTCCTCTTTTAGCTCTGAGGGGGGCCCTTACCTGCCCAACCACTGTGGCTTCCCCCCACTGTGATTCTCAATTATTTGCTTTAAAGTTGCAATGAAAAAGGGCAACATCTACCAATTCACCTGACTGTGTAAGGAGTTAGCCAGAAGCAGCAGCCTCATCCTAAAAAACCACAAAACCACCCTCCTTCTGTTTTTCATTCTTTTTTGCCCCTTAGAGATGTATAGAGTTTAGAATAAAAGGCACAGTTATTATGCAAAANAAAAAAAAAAAAAAAAAAAAAAAAAAGAGATTTCCAATAGCAAAAGCTTTCTGTACACTGCAATTTTTAAAATTTTCCATTTCTAGTGATTATGACAAAATATGCACTAAACAGAAAAAACAACCAACCTAAATTCCAAACTTCCTATTTAACCATCTAAAGTGGAGCTGAACAAAAGTATGTGTGAAATACACTGATTAAAAGACTTCACACATAGTTATCAAGAGTCCAGAAATGTGTTGCTGAGCACAGGTGATGTGTTATTCCCCAGACAAATAATTTCAAATTTGCAGTTGTATTGTAATCCGCTTTGCTTTTTCCTCAAGAAGTAAATTGCACCTATATTAAAGCACTGTAATAGTTTTCTGACCCCCCCCATAAAAACCAAAAACCAAAAAACTCCAGTGAATCTGAGATTCATTTATTTCTAAAAAATATACATTGAAACTCTTCTTGAAATAAATGGTCAAAGATTAGGCTGTGGAACTGCTGAGGTCTTGGGAGAAGCCTTCTTTCAATTTGCTTCAAGAAAATCTTTCAACATAGGTCCTTATTGAGTTTAAGGAAAACAATAACAGAATTTCTGATTTAAAGGAATTTCTACTTTCCTTCCTTTAGGAAGCTCAGGTATTACCTACTGTGAGTCTGAGGAGAGGTTTGGATAATTCTTCAATTACAGGTATTCACAGAGAGAATAACCAGCTTGGATTTGGGAAGAGAGGTTTCCATTCCCAAATACCTTTATAAGGTCAGTTTAGGATTTTAAAAAAATACCCTCAGTCCATGGGGGTTTGCATTTCCTAACCCATGATCACACCAACCCAGAGCCTCACAGGTTTGGGCTCTTTGCTGGAGAATTCAGGAGCATTGAATTTTCTGTTGCACTCAGCACCTGGAGAGTGCTCTGCAAGCAGAGGGCAAAGGGGAGTTGAACAGATGCAGTGACAAAGAATTATGTGCTTAATCCTGTCTGTTCAGGCACCACTCAGTGTAAAACACAACTTTTTCTGGGAATGCGTCAAGACTTCACATGATACATACTTCCCACAAAGGAAATGTAATTTTAAAAATTACGTCTCAACTCTAGCAGAACAACAGCTCTTAATTTTGTACTCTAATTTCCTCTAGCAGTCAGACAAATATTTTAACTTGCTGCTATTTCAGAGTTTTATGTTCCATATTGATTTACAATATTGTGTTGGGGAAAAACGGGATTATGGTGATGTAGAAGGCACACCACTGGCAATGAGATTATCACAGGAAAGTAATGCAAGACATGTTGAACTGCTCCATTCCTCCTTGTAACTTTACACAAATAATGTCCGGTTTGGAATAAAAATCCAAGCAGTATTCAATTGTATCTTTATATTAAGCTGACATAAGCTATACCAGGAACTTTTTCTTTTCTTTATTCCATACTGAATATAATAATACTAAATATAATAAAACTGAATGAAACAATGCTGAATAAAATTATACTGGATAATTCCATACTGAAAATAATAATATCTTGAATATAATAATATATTGAATATAATAAACACAGATTTTGAAAACTATAGTCCTAAGTGTTAAAGTTCTATGATGAAGGATTTTAATAAACACATTTTTTTAAAGAAAAAAGGCTATGAAACAACAGATTTTTCCTGTGCTTTAGGGATATCATTGGGATCCAACACCATGCTCTCAAAACCTCTAAAAGGCCCCTTTCAACTCAAACTAATTTATGATTCTATGAAGATCAAGGCAAAAACCTTTTGCTCAAGCTGTGATGGTTTCACAAAACTCTCATCCCACTTCAGTGAGATAACAGTGATGAGAGGACGCTCTTTTGTGGCAAAACCAGCTGACAAGAGAAAGTATTGCCAATTATTGGATATGTGATTTTTTGAAAGCACCTGGGAGAAGATTGGGACATTAAGTTTTGTTACTTCAAGACTTGAGCAATTTACAAGTCATTAATCTCTTGAGTTTTGAGAGTTATTCATGATCAGAGTAATAAAAGATAGGGACATTGGGCAGAGTTTCCAGGCTAGAAAAATCTCTTCTGGATGATTTTTAAGTCAATTTTGCTTTGAATACTGAAATAAAATGCAGCACTGTCATACTTCATAGAAGATGGATTGGTAGGACATGGCTGTTGGAAGAGGATTAGGAGGACTGCTCGTTCCTTGGCAAGGGGTTAGAGAGCAAATAAAAAACTAATTAATGGGTATTAATTATCATGCTACATTCTAGTCAGTGGCTGCATTTACAGAATACAGTTCGTGCAGGTTTTCCGGTACTTTGTACCAAATACATAGAGAAAAATGCAAAAAGTGTAAGATTCCAAGTGCATTAAAATACATTCTCAGCCCTTACAGAAGGGGTTTTAAAGGCAATTATTTATGTTATACTTCAGCTGATATAAAACCAATGCCTGTGTTATCCATCTCAATTTCTAGACACACACAAACCCCACATTTTAAAAGTTTTTTATGAATTCACAAAACTCATCTGTCATGCCAAATAAGTTCATTCTAAACCTTTCTTCAAGTTCTTTTAAAATACAAATACATGGATTAATTTTCACTGTCAGTTTGGTGGAAACTCACCTTCCTCAGGGTAAGCCTGTATTAGTTGAATAGATCTTGACATTTAGATATTTAAAGAAGGTTCTCTTTACCCTGTAGTAAAAAAGATAAATTTATGGAGTTGGAAAATATCTAGATTTTCGTACTTGCTGTGCAAACAGAAACTCAAGGCTCATATGCAAAAGACACATGTAATTCCTCAGTTCATGGAAACAAAAGTAATCTTATTATGTGCTTATTGAGGTAAAGGAAAATAATACCAATATCTCACTTTTGACTTATTCCTTCTAAAATAGAAACATTTTCATTGAGGCATAAAAGCCCAAAACCACAGCACTCAAACTCTTTCATTATTTCCTTTCAAAAATAATGTTTAGTTTCTCATTCATCAGTGTGAATCATCACAGGTTTTGAATTCTGAAGCTTGTGAGTTGTAGATCTGTAATCAGAAAAGAACAGTGATAAAGAGGTTTCTGGACAAATTGAGGACCACAATGTGGCAAAAATGTAGGACTTAAATTTATTTTCTCAGGCCAGATGCACAACCTGGGAGAGTAGAAACCATGGTCTTACTTGTGGTGCAGACACAACACTTCCCCAAAGCACTCAGCAAACATTTCCCAGGGCTTGGAAACCAAACTGGATCCAGCCCCGGGGAGTTTGGAGAATGGAATATCTTTGCCATGTGGTGAGGGAACAAAGGAAGGGTTTGATGGCCAGGTTGGATGGGACTTGGAGGAGCATGGAATAGTGGAACAGGTCCCTGCTCATGCCAGGGCATGGAAAAGGAATGGGTTAAAGGTCCCTTCCAACCCAAACCATTCAGGGAATCTGTGATTACTTCATTGCTGTTGGCACCAGGTAAGTGGTTGAACTCATGTCTAACACCCATAAAAACCCAGGTTCTTCCTGTATTAAAAATGAAATGAAATAAAATAAAATAAAATAAAATAAAATAAAATAAAATAAAATACTCGAATGGAATATATGGTGCTATGCTGCAAGCTGGAAAACACCAAGAAAAATGTTCAGATGATTGAATAGATCAATCTTTTAATTTAAATATTGGAAGACTGGGGAGAAAGCTTTAGTACTGCAAATGAAAGGGTCAGCCCTTCCAATGAATTAAATACTGAGAGTAATCCCGCATCTGATGAGAGTACAGCATGAAATAATTCCATATTGAAACAGTGTAGATTTAGATATTAAAATTAGTCTTACATGAAAAAAATCATCATACTTTACACTTCAAAACTTCCCTTACATTATTTTGATTGGTTTTGTTCCTTTGAAGCTGAGCAAAACAACTCAGAATACAAAGTGTTCCAGTGACCTTTCCTAATCTCCCCCCATGTCAGGCTGTTTTGCTTTGCCATTTTTAGGTGATTCTGGATAAATTCAGACTTCCCCCCTCTTTCACCTGTACTTGGGAAAAGATACTAAAATTTTTTCATTGCTTTGATTTTAAAAAGGGTTACAAATACAATGGAAAGGAGTGTTGCAGCAGTTAGAACATTTGTCTGAAAAAAATAAAAATAAAACAAAAGAAAAGAAATTAAGAAAAAAGTCCAGAAGAAATAAGAATGTTTCTTGCTTTGTAAGATTATTTGTGCTGTGCTACACTAGAAAATTCTCCAGCCTTCTAAACAATGATTCAGCTCCCTGTCCTCCCTCTCTTTTCCTGAGCATCCTCAAGATTATGAAGAATCCTAAAGCTTTTGAAGGCACCTGAACAAGCCAGCCAGGTAAATCCTATTGTTGTGTATGGCTACAGGATCATTAGGGCTTATTTGTTCAAGCCCCAGCATCACCCTTGAAAATTAGTTTCATAATTGATAAATTTTTTCTATAGGCCTTTTTTATCATTATTCTTCCTTTCAAACAGGGGGCAATATTGATTCCAAGGTAAAGAAATATATGAAATGCTCAGATGGTGTATTATAGTATACATTATAGTATTTTTAGATTCACTGAAAAGGCTTTTTTTCCTTGCTGCTTTAATGGTTGGCAGAGAGGATGCACAACCAGGGAGCAGTTCTGGCCAGCTGTGCCAGCTGTCAAACAGCTTAATAAAAAGCACTCAGGAAGGAGCAGAAATGATATTAAATTGTTGCTCCAATGTAATGTGACCGCTAACTTGGATTGTGTCTCCAACTCACTCAATTTAATTTGCATTCTAATCCATTTTTGCTCTTGAAAAACGTTTAAGTACATTGATTGATGGTCTAAAGGAGAAAGTGCTCGAGCATTTTGTGGATGTGCTGAGTTCCCACTGTGAAATTTGGACAGTGTTTTTACTGGAAAAGGTAAAAGTTGCAGAGCCATGATGATATATTTCCTTTTCCATATACTCTTAATATTTGTCAGCATTGTTTTGTCATACATTGTTGACATGTGTCTCCACTCCTGCAAAACACAACAGAAAAAATTATACAGATACAGAGCAGAGACCATATTTATGGGAAAAAGGGCTTTGTTTAAGTAATTGAAAATGAAGCACATTTTAGCCTAGTGTATGATATACTGAAAGAACTTTTCTATTCCTTTTCAATATTTGAACTAAATAATTCTTGCTTGTCACCAAACTTTTCCTTTTTTACCTTTGGTGGCAGAAGTACAACAAAGAAAACTGACTAACATTTCAAGACTTATTGTATTTCTGCATTGCTTTAGATTTGGTTTGGTTTGCTTCCCCAATCATGTAGTCCTTGTCTCAAATGTTTAGTCTTTTTAAGGAGTTCTCATAGGCCTAACCTAGAAAAAAAAAAAAAAAAGTGTTGTAAGAGAAGCCTTTGAGGAGATTGGGATGTCAGAAATTAAAAGTGAGCACTGTGGTGCTTTTATTTACTTGGCATAACAAGCACAATGTGTTACAAATAAAGAATTCAACTGTACGTCCCACACGGGCTCTTCCCTGTATTGAATTTATCCTTTACTAATGGTGAAAGGAGGGTGAGGGTCAGGCTTTGCTTCCAAGGAACAAGGGATTGGACAAGAGGAAATTGCCTCAGCTTGCACCAGGGGAGGTTCAGGTTGGACACCAGGAGGAATTTCCCCACAGAAAGGGTGGTCAGGGTTTGGAATGGGCTGCCCAGGGAGGATGTTGGAATTCCCATTCCTGAGGGCGTCCTTCCTTATTTTTATGTAAGAACAAATACTAAAAAGAAAGGATCAAGAGTATAAAAAATTCCTATATGAAACAGCTTTTCCTCTGCGTGGAGAAGACATTTTTATTTTAAATTTTAATACAGCAACTTCATTTCTCACAGTGTGTAGGAACCAATTATATTAATGGTATTTTCAGCTCAGGCTACAATGGTTTGGCCTATTAATGTTCATTGCCAGTGTCTTATCCAGAAGCAGTAGGATGAGCTCTGCCTGCCACTAATGCTTCATTTCTGCCTTTTGTGTGGTTATCTCTGCAGGAGAATGTGTTGGACGAGCCACTGAAAACAGATGTACAACACCAGATGAAAAAGTGCTGCCTCGTGTTGGGTTTCTGTGGGCAGCTTGTGTTATACCTTTTAAATGTCTCTCTATGTTTGCCAAAATAGCATAAAAGTCAGTTCTGTCCTCAGTCACACGCTGCCGGCTCTCAGTAAATGGGAAGGTGTTACATCTATTTGTCTCTCTGTAACAGAGCCTTTTGGGTTCATCCATTAGTTTCACACTAATACAGATTAAAATCTACAGAAGTGAAGAAAAAAGCAACCAAAAAAACTTGTGTACAAGTACCCAAAATAGCAAAATCTGAAGAGACAATTCCTGCTGTGGATGAAACAGATTGGAGTTGTTTGGTTGGCTGTTCCTTCATAGTTTGTTTTTTTTTTTTTTTCTAGATTAATCACTTTGTGTCTTTATCCTTGAGCATTCTTTCAGAGTCACTGAGTCACTTTTCCTTGAAGATGCCTTCACATTATGCACAGAGATATAATCATGGAATACAGAATGGTTTATTGCAAGGCACTTTAAAGATCTCCTGGTTCCAACCTCTTGGTTAATTCCCAAACCTTTCCTCGTATCAAGCAGGATTTCATTCCTTATGTTACTCCATAAACTAAGAGATCACAGGGAAAGATATAATTCACCATTCCTGGGGAAATTAGAATTTGACCCTGAATAAAGGACTACTCACTGGGATTGAACTGAGCAAAGCCTGAACCACTGAACAGCCCAAGCACAGAGAAATTAATGTTTTATCCTTGCCCTAAAACGGCTCTCTGAAAATGCTCTCAGCTTGCATTGCTGAGTGTTCCCTGCTGGAATCAGGGTCTTAAGTGTCCTGTGCAGCAATACACAATCACAGGATCAGTAAGGTTGGAAAAGACCTTCAGGGCCATCAGGTCCAACCCTTACCTGAATCCCAGCACGCCCAGCAGAATGCCTTTTCCTCTGGGCTATTTTGTGCAAACTTTCTTTTTCTTCCCTTCCTCCTTGGGATGGCCACAGACCTACCTTTCCCTTCCTACTCCTCACAAGAAAGTCAGTAGAAGCTCTTGAAAAAGAGGAAGGTTGGGCGATGCCTTTATCAATGCTGGGTAGGAAGAGGGTTGTATTGGTGATAAGAAGGTTTAGGAAATCCACTTTAAAAAAGACTCCAGGAGATAGGAGGGAGTCAAGATGTGATTCAGAGGCAAATGTTGGTCCTGCTAAAGTCCTGATGACAACTCCAACATCCCCTCTGAACTCCCCTCTTACCCAGACTGGTGGCTGTGAGGTGATGGTTCCAGTGTCAGCCCATGGGACATACTATGGAAAACACACAATGACAAAAAAGTGCTGGAATTCATGGCAAAGGATGTCACCAGTGACACAGTTGTACAAGAAACAGCTAAGCCAATAACAGATGAAAAGTCACAGAATCACAGAAGGGTTTGGGTTGGAAGGGATCTTAAAAGTCATTGTTCCAATCCTTTGGGAAATGTCCACTTTGGATAAAACACATCAAGCTCAGGAGATTTTGGAGCCCTAAATTAATGCTGGGTTGATGGCTGGTCAGGGTGTATAATTTAAACTAATACCTGGACTTCCTGAGAGTTTTATCTGAGCTCCTGGTGACCATTTGTGTGCCTTTAAGAACACCGAGTATCTAGCAGGTAGCTTTAGTGTTAAGAAATGAGGAAAGCAGCAGTTACAAGGTCTCTTCATCGTGGTTTCCTGTTTTGTGAGTTAGAAACAAAGACAAAAGTAATTTTTTAAAGCTTTTCAGGAACTTATAAGATCAATACACTCCCGAACAAGAAAAATGCATTTTTAAACAATGTTCAATTGAATTGGCTTTGGGTTAGAAATACAAATACATTTTGTGCAATTAAAATATTCCAGAATGTATTTAATTGCTTTCTTTGAGCTAAATAAAGAAATGTTTGTTTAAATCATTCTACAACTAGGGGAAACTTAATTTTACATTTACTGATGTAAAACTATGCTGATCTGACACAAATTTGGCTTAGGTTGAAACCTCTCAATAAACCAGAACACATGGGAGCCTTTTTATTATTTTCTTAGCTTAGATTTTAATGGAGAGCTTATTGCTAAGACAAATTAAATAGAAAATGTACCTATTTCAGCAGAGAGGAAAAAGGTAAAACAGTAAACATGGATATATTTTCCATAAAAGGAGGTCCTTTCAAGTCTTTAAGTAAAACTTTGGAGGTGCATTATCTTTCTAATAGTAATAATAAAATAATAGAAAGTGGAATAAAAAGTATAGTGTAATCTTGAGTTTTCATGAGCCTGAAAAGTTCAGCTTTGCTTAATGTCTTTGTATTTTTTAATAGAAATTTTATGCACAAACAATGGCAAAAAATCCCACAACTATAATTTGTCTTGCAGGCAAAGCTGAATGGTTATTGAAGCCTTCTAGCAAATGTTCTCTGCAAATATGGGCAAATACTTCTATGGCTGAGAGCAGAGGACACCTGATCATCCCACAGCCAGACAAGGTCACCCCAACTGCAAAGCAAAAATCAGTAATTCCGAAGTAGAGAACCTGGTAGTAGGTATTTGGGTTGGTTAGCTGTTTAAAAATAAAGAGTAAGAAATACATGTAAAAGACCTTTCTCTGACATTGCATCATTTTCACATTTCACAAAATCAACAACATTTTATTTGAGGATAAAATCTAAAAGTGGAAAGACAATCAAAGTAAAAGAGCACCCAGAGCTCTTACATAAATTTTATTATGCAAGGAAGGAGAAAGATACCCAGATTTGTAAATAATTACAACTCCTCTGACAGTCCCTGATTGTTCCTGAAAAGTTTACAGGGATTAAGAAGTGATCTCTCTTGCTTTCACAGCAAGTGCTTTGCAGCCATGCATGGGTTATATGTATATTTTTGTGATGGATTTAGGCAGTTCCATTAATCTACTCTCTTTCTTTTGCTTTACTCTCTGTTTTTAACTCTACTGACTTGAGAAGAAAATAAATTGGGTAAGTAATACAATTGTAAAATCCTGGAATGGTTTGGTTTGGAAGGAGCCTTACAGCCCATCTAGTGTCACCACTGCCATGGGCAAGGACACCTCCCACTATCCCAGGCTGCTCCAAGCCCCATCCAGCCTGGCCTTGCACACTTCTAGGGAGGAGAGTCCACAACCTGGACAGATAAATATTCCTGGCTTCCAGAGTTTTGAAATATTCTCATTTAAACAATGGATTCTCATTGGTGACTATTTTTTACAGTACTATTTACCCAGATGTGTCTCGATCATGCTATAGTCCGGTTTCTGTAATTCTACAGCACAAAAACTGCACTCCAAGTGCTTCACCCACCTTTGCTTGTTCAGGTAGATAATGTCTCTGCCATGTACAAGATATGCAGCTGGAAAGGGTAATGTTACAACAACTCAGAAAACTTTTATATTACTGTAATTGAAAATTAATTCTATCTTGGAACCAGATATTTTAATGACTCTTTATACATTTTACACTTTCTGGTTTTTTATTGACACTGTAACCTTTGGAGGAGAAGACTTTATTCATCTTCATGATTTACTGGTTCCTTATAGTCTTGGAGCAGACATTCACCTTGTTAATTGTGATGACTAAAAGTTTATTTTTCAAAAAGCACTGGAATTTCCAACAGCTCCAGAGAGGACCAAGTGCAAGGCTTTTAAAGTCTTTGGCATGAGAATATAAACTGCACCACCATAAATTCAGATCTAGCCCCAATCTCGCTGCCTCCAGAAAGTGCAGTACTTGTCTGCACATTGTTGTTTTTATAGTAGGAAAATGTGTGAATAATGGCTTGGCAACAGATCCTTGAGAGAAGCAACATAAATTATCTCCAAGAGAAATAAGATATTGGTACAATAATACAGGCTGGAGAATATAGAGAACTTTATGCAATTTGTTGGCAGGAAGATTCAGAAGTGATGGATGTCCTGCAATTACTGAGCTGAATGCAAAATATACTTTGCAGGTGTACCCACGGCTGAACTGATATAATTCCAAAATTTTGCTTAAAAGTTTCATTGATATAATGGTTTGTGGACCTACAGCTCTCACCCTTGAAAGAACATTTGTTGTCAAAAATGCACCTATTTTAACACTCACTTTGATGCTTATTTCATTGTAATTCCTCCCAGTAATTACACTTGAGAGAATTGCTATAATGGAAGCATTGGAGGTTCACAGATGGTTTCATCAAAATATTTAAAACATTTGCAGGCTTTCATCCTGCAAGAGTTGTTACCTGGCATTTTATAGTTTTTTATCAGAAAATGCTTGGTGCACCACCTACAAAATTTTGCATACTCAGGGTTTTTATCCACATCTGGTGCTACTTTGGAAAGTAGTTTGATCTGAGAATTCCAAGGTGTTTGGTTGGAAGTGACCTCACCAACCATCGATTTCCAACAAGGGACAGCTTCCACCAAACATAAAGGAGAATAACATTGCAGAATGTCTGGATCTTAGGATGATTGAGAGTTTGGGCACATGGACCTTCATTCAGCTTTGGTGTTCACCAGGACCCCTGGGCCCTTCTCTGCAGCAAAACTGCTTTCCAGCCATGCCATGCTCAGCATGGATTAGAGCATGGATTTGTTGTCCCCACAGGAACAAGATTAGCACTTCCAACTGTTGAATTTCATGAGATTCCTGTTGGAAATACTGTAAAAGTGGGGACTCATCTACTTCTTCCTAATCAAACACAGTCACCACAATCATGGAATCATAGATTCACAGGACAGGTTGAGTGAGGAAGGTTTGAAAGCTGTTCCACTCCCCGCCATGGGCAGGGGACACCTTCCATTAGACTAGGCTGCTCCAAGCTCTGTCCAGCCTGGCCTGGAACACTTAAAATTACCCATGTTGCTCTGTCCTCTCCTGGCTCTGAGCTGGCTCATTTACCAGTTCCTAGTTTAAAGATCTCCTTTCCAGAATGGGCCAACCTGGCAAAAGTATCTGTGTCCCACATTGTCAGGTGGTTCTTGTCTCTCATGCACTTGTCAGTCTTCAGAGATTCCTGTGTGACCATAGAAACCAAAACGCTGCTTCCACCATCAATGATTTGACCTCCAGAGATGTCTAGTCATCCTCAACCCAACCCTCTCAGGATCACCAGACCATCTGCTCTTGACCATCACTGGCTATCCAAATCAAGAAAACTTCACTGCAATTGCAAATAAAACTTTCTGTTTAACGTTTCTGAGACCTCCTTACCCACTTCTTTTTGATTTTCCCCAACTACAATGTGATTTAGACTTCTGTGTAGCAGAAGTTCCATTGTGTCACAGAATTCTTTTAGGCATGGTTCGACTGACATCACCCAGCTGAGGGATAGAGCTGTTTCAGCCAAAACCTTGAAAGTGCTAAACTTTTAACTAGGAAATATTCACGTATTTCACTGGATGAGCAGATGGATATGAATCAGAAGAAAATATATGTGTGTGGAAAGATTAAATATATCTCCTTAAGGAATGTCAGGGCTGTGTTAACAAACCTTAGAATGCATTGGAAAGACCTGCCAAACTAAATGAATTTGAGGTTTTTTTGAAAACAAAGGGTGAATATTTATGGGTATGTTTGCCTTCAGGAAAAACAAAAGGGAAAAAAAGGGGTAGATGTATCAGGAACATGATAAATTTCAACCACTGCAACTTTAATTTTCACTCCATGATTTTCAAAAGCTATCTGAAGCATTTTTTTCTTGCTGGAGTTCAGCACAGTAACACCATGGCAGACTTAACATGGACGTGTGTGTCACATTCCCACAACTTCCAGCTTCTGTCCTATTGCTCTAAAAACATACACAAGGACAGAGAGTTGTCCACTTACCTTAAAAAATGGGATGTGTTTTGGGCAGTAACATGTCTAAGAAGTGAAAATTGAAATAAATTGTTCCAATACAATTATATTGTATTAAAGAAGACAATATTTAATCTGAAGAAGAAAGGAAATAACACATTGGAAAATTGCAATTTCCATGGACAGTTATCATTTTCTGAGTTTGAGTTTAATGAGGTCAGTAACATAACATAAAATAGGTAATAGCCTCCCAGTCTTGGACGTGCTGTTTTCTTCTGATTATTACCAAAGTCGGAATTAAATATTCCTCAGTTCTTGTCCTGGCCTGTCGAGCTGTGTGTCCATGGCAAAACTTTCATGTGATGCAATTCAAAAAGGGGTAAAATTAGGCTCAAGTATGATCCCTGATGCTGCAAAGTGTTTGGGAAGTCACCCTAACATGGAAATGGCCTTGAGAGGTAAAAAACAAGTCTGTCTGTCTAATACCACTGTGACCACAGAGTTCAGGAACTGAGAGAGAAGATGTTCCTTAGGTTTGTAAAGGATCATACCAACATGTGACATTTCTTCCTATTATTATGCTGACCTTGAGGAGTTTTCAACAAGCAGTGTATTTCCAGAGCTAGGCATTTGCACGGGATCACATCCAGCGGTGCTTTCTCATGTCAGTAGTGCTGGGATTTTGTGCAAATATGTAAGATACACATACACTTGGATTTGAGCAGTGGCATTAACATAGGTTATTTTGTACTTTTGCCTTTCCCTACTAATTTCTACCATTTTGTCTGACTTCTCACTCTGGTGAGATAACCTCTCATGGGTTGCCCATCCCAAGAGTGATTTCACACTCTTGAGTAATCGGTGTAGAGCCAGTCAGTTTTATCTTTATTTTTCCATGTATTATCCTCTAAATATGCCTATAATGAGTTTATAATGTACTATCCTTGAGAATCCTCAAGTGTGCTCTATTTTCAGAAGGGTTTCAGAAGCATTACTTTTAAGAAGCATTAGTCTTGAGACTGTAACAATAAGACCTTTTTTCAGACAAATGTATGAAAATTAAGGTCCTTCTAACATCTGTCTGTTTGAATACACAGGAGTAGATATAGCTGCTCTTCTCCAAGCAAGAAAAGTACTTGTAGTGCAAGCACTTCATTGAGGGAATGGAGAGGGAATAAGTGTAATTAATAACCAACCACTGTTAATTAGCAACCTTTCTTCAACTCTATGCCAGAGGGCCTGGCTGATTCCCTACAATGCAGATAAACACGAGTTAATTTTCCTTAATTTCAATTTCTTTTTACAATTTCCTTTTTGACAAGAAATGTGTATATGAAGTCCAAGACTTTGCAGGTTCATAGGTCTTTCCTCACTTGAGAGTGTGGGCCAGCACAAGAGTAGGGCTCTTGATGATTTAGTAAGATTTACGATTATTTTAATTATTTGATATTAATTTAACAATTTAATATTAACTTATTTAATAGGAGGATTCCTGATCATTTTCACACACAGGGAAGTCTACTTAATGATGTCACAAAGAAACAAAGACTCCTAGAGCAAGCCAGAGGTGATTATATCATTAATGGATTGGTAGGAGCTGGTAAAACACTCACAGAAGGCTTGGAAAAAGTAATCACAGAATGCCAGGATGGGTCAGGCTGGAAGGGTCCTCAGCGGCTCATCTGGTGCCACCTCCCTGCTCCAGCAGGGCCATCCCAGAGCACAGGGATGTGCTGAGGATCCAGAGCTGGACACAACACCCCAGAGGTGGCTCCAGGGCTGGGCAGAGGGCAGGATCCCTCCCTGACCAACTGGGAATGCTCTTCCTGATGCCCCCAGGATCCCATTGGGTCTGTGTCCCCCAGGATACTCTGCTGGTCAGGGGCAGCTCATTGTCCACCAGGACCCCCAGATCTTTCTCCACCGAGCTGCTCCAGCAGCAAATCTCTTCTCCATTGATTTTAAAGCATCTCATTGAGTTCTTGATCCATTGGCTTTTTGAGTTCATGTTGCTTGGATTTTTGCTTGGGTTTTTGGAGGGCAGGGGACATGGGACACATGGAAATATGTCTGGATCTTTTGCAAACAGCATTTCAAAACTCACGTGCATTTTTTCTGGATATCGTGTTCTAGCACTTTGCTATAAATATTTAGCAATAACTCAACCAAATCTGCATCAGCTTATAATGTTGCAGTTTCCAGGTACTGACAGAACTTACCATTAGTTTTCAGTGTGCTGAAAACTGCTCTGATCCTTGGCTGCAATGACAAGCTGCCAAAACATTTCATCACTTACAGGTCCCTGACTCCAGCCTGCATAATCTGATATTTACATTAAACTTTCTCTAGGATATACAGAAAAGGGAAAAATATATATATGTATGTATTTATTTATACAATATAATTACAGTATTTTTTATATGTAGTCCCACATAATTGTGGCATAATTTAGGCAATTTGGGCAAAGACAATACAAACTTTTTGAGAATACCTAAAGTCATGCTCTACAGAGGTGGGTACAACTTTTGGAAGATTATTAAGTTCATTGAAATGTATATTTTACATGAACAAAGCTATCAATAAGCACAGATAAAATGGAGTAATGAATTTCATATGGGAAGAGAGGGAGTTTATGTGAAATGTTTCAGCTTTTCTAAATGAATCACCCCCTTTCATTTTAAAGTAGTGCTTTCATTTTTAATTGATTTTTTAAAAGTTAATTAGGTCTAAAATGAAATAAAGCATTTAATTATATGTCAAATTGAAAATATTTACTTGATGAAATTTTTTTTTTGTCCAGAACTCTTCCAAGGATCGAATTTCTAAAACTAATTTTCTCCCTGTCATGTAATGTTGATCTGAATGTTCTTATTCTACTTTAAAAAAAAAAAACCTGTAGGCATTTTGGATGATAAACATCCATGGTGAGGAGTGCAAGGTCTGGACACACTTCTAAGATTTAATGCACACAGGTTTTAATTTACTTCCAAGTGGAGGGCACAACAAAACATCAAAACACCTTAGGCGTAACCATCTGTGTGGACTTTGTATCTGGAGTGTAGTGGAGGCACAGGGCCCCGTAGAGGCCATAGCCTTTCCCTGAAGGGAAAGCCCTTGAGACAAAACACTTGTTGGTCTCTCCGCATTTTATTCCAAACAACCAGGAAATTACAGTAATTTCACAACCACAAGGCGCACAGGACTATAAGGCGCAACCCCCCTGGAGTTGGCACATTTTGCAACTTTGTAGATCATATAAGACGCACCAGACTATAGGGCGCACTTTTTTTTTGCAGTGAGGATCCGCCCCCAGCTCCCCCCCTGCGGTTGCTGGCCGAGGCCCTGCCTCAACCCGGCAGCAATGGGCCCCTGGGCCTGCCTGTACCCGGCAGCCATGGCCCTGCTGGCTCCCCCCGTGGCTCACAGTTCTCACTTCTGGGCTTGCAAATTTCTGAACTTTGTCCATCATATAAGACGCACCAGACTATAAGGCGCACTTCCGGGTTTGGGGGAAAATTTTAGCCAGAAGGGTGCGCCTTATAGTCGTGAAATTACTGTATATATCTTACAGTTGCACTGGGTTTTCCCCATGCAGTTCCCCTGACACAGACTGTGTGTTCCAGCTTTCTCCAAAGTCTGTATTAACCCCAATTTAAGGCTAATTGGACGGTTTCTAAAAAGAACATACTTTTAACATGACTGCAAAGTGCGTGTCAGGAAGGGCCCTGGGGTGCTGGTGACAGCGGCTGGGCAGGAGCCCAGGGATGCCCAGGTGGAGGCGAGGCCACAGGTCCAGGGCAGTGGCTGTGCCCTGGTGTGTTCACAGACCCAGGGCAGTGGCTGTGCCCTGGTGTGTTCACAGACCCAGGGCAGTGGCTGTACCCTGGTGTGTTCATGAGCACAGGGCAGTGGCTGTGCCCTGGTGTGTTCACAGACCCAGGGCAGTGGCTGTGCCCTGGTGTGACCATGGGCCCAGRGCAGTGGCTGTGCCCTGGTGTGTTCACAGRCYCAGGGCAGTGGCTGTGCCCTGGTTGTGACCATGAGCACAGGGCAGTKGCTGTGCCCTGGTGTGTTCATGGGCCCAGGGCAGTGGCTGTGCCCTGGTGTGTTCATGRGCMCAGGRCAGTGGCTGTGCCCTGGTGTGTTCAYRRGCWCAGGRCAGTGGCTGTRCCCTGGTGTGTTCACAGRCCCAGGGCAGTKGCTGTRCCCTGGTGTGTTCACRGGCYCAGGGCAGTGGCTGTGCCCTGGTGTGTTCACRGGCYCAGGGCAGTGGCTGTGCCCTGGTGTGACCATGAGCACAGGGCAGTGCCTGTGCCCTGTGCTGGCACAGCWGAGGGACCTTGAGTGCTGAGTCCAGTTCTGGGCCCCTCCAGGAGCCTGTCCAGGGAAGGGAATGRAGCTGGGGAAGGGGCTGGAGCAAAAGGAGAGRCTGAGARAGCTGGGAAAGGGGCTCAGCCTGGAGAAAAGGAGGCTCRGGGGGAGCTCCTGRCTCTGCWCAACTCCCTGACAGGAGGAGACAGCCAGGRGGGTTTGGGATCTGCTCCCAGGGAACATGGACAGGAGGAGAGAGAATGRCCTCAGACTGGGCCAGGGAAGGCTCAGGTTGGACATCAGGAGGAATTTCTTCCCCRAAAGGGTGGTCAGGCCTTGAAGGTGCTGCCCAAGGAGGTGTTGGAGTCCCCATCCCTGGACCTGTCCCAGGAAGGGCTGGATGTGGCACTCAGAGCTCTGGGCTGGTGACACAGTGGGGATGGGGCACAGAGTGGAGTCAATGAACTTGTAGGGCTTTTCCAACCTTAATGATTGTGGGATTGTATGTAAAATGTGTGGTACATTATAGAACCTCAGTTTATTTAGGGGCTGCATCAAGGATGAACCCCAAAATATATAGCAAATCTTCATTTTAGATCATTTATCCTAAAAATTTATTGGTAATGAACATGGCGTTTTATCACTTTATTTTATAAAATGGGTCTCCATAGTAAAATAACAGGAGAAAAAATCTTTGAAAAAAATCATTGCAACAAGACTTTAAAAAATACTTAGTGAAATCAATTGGATCGTTAAGATGCTGTTGCCAACATTTAATATTTTGGGGTTTATTTTCCTTCTATATTTCACAAGTTCTTCTGGGTAATAATCTCTAGCACTGCTGGACACATTACTGCATCTAAAAGGCTCTAAGGAAAATACTGCTTAGGAAATATCTAGTTATTTAAATATGATTATTTGGCATTAGATCAGTGATGACACATTTTGCAGCTCTTTTTGAATACTCATGGAAAAATTTCATCTTGCCATGGGCTCTGAGCAGTTAAAACTGTTTCTAAGTAATGAATATATAAACATATGTCTGTATGTATCTGTATTTATATCTTCACTTTTCAGGGTGCAGATAGGGCTGTTTGGATTTGCTGTTGGAAATTTTGGGACTATTAGGGATGCAAATGTCAGACTCCTTGAAGGCAGAAGCTGTTTCGTTCAAAGTTAAAGTTTATTTCCATACTTCCAAGTTGGAAGTATAAATGTTGCAGTTATTTTTTAGTCACTTTTATATGTTCATGATGCTAGATTTGGCATTTTTCCCTGGACTTTGCTGCATAATATCTCTTTCCAATCTAACATTTGTCAGGAAGAGAAAATACTTTCATGCTAAGTTGGGTAATGTGCAAATCTCAAAATGAAGCCTCTTCATAAACTGAACCCTGCAGCCCATATGGACATGCAAACTGACAAACGTGCTTTATGCAAAATTATGGGGTGAATGGGAAAAACGTGTAGAAAAACAATGGGATTAAGGCACAGAGTGACTGGAGATTAGCTACAGTAGACAGTCATCTGTGGATAGCTCCCACCAAGCCATAGTTTACAGGAATATCATGGAAACAATCCATTATAACAGACCTCTTAACATTATTTCAATCTAACAAGTGGAACACTATGAAGCAGAGTTCTCACGTTCTCAGTCAACACCTCTGCTCAATTCAGTGGCCCTGCATGCTTTTTTATTAACCCAACAATGTGGCTTTTTATTGTAGAGAATGCAAATTAAATGTATATATTTTTTACTAAAAAGAACCTCATCAGCCCACAAAATGTAAATACTGGTAACCTGGATAGAAAGGTCTAGAAATAATTGCAAATTATTTCTTATTAACTCCCTTATTAACTCCAGGATGGAGCTCTAGCTATAATGGTGCAGCAGCAAGGCAAATTTGGCATTTTTTGCAGTTGCAGGTTGGGAGAGGTTTCCTCTGGGCTTTCTTCTTCCCAGTGTTTACTACAGAGTAAAATATTCATGAGTAGCAGGTGTAATGAATTAAATATGATGAGCCTGCAGTGCTCTATTGAAGGAATTGGATGTTGTCAGCACAGAGATGTGCATGTCTAAGGAGATCTGGATGCAAGGAGATGTGGATTGTAGGCACATCTGTTTTCAGAGAATTTCTGGTTAATGACATGGAATAACAGAGTCTCCTGAGTCAGAAAGGACCCTCCAGGATCATCCTGCCCAGACACCCCAACAATCCCAGCCTGTACATCCCTGAGAGCATTATCCAAACACTCCTGGAGCTCTGGCAGCCTTGGGGCTGTGCCCATTCCCTGGGGCCATTGTCTGATCACCTTCTGGGGAAAGAAAACCTTTTTCCAATATCCAGGAAAACCTCCCTCAACACATGAAAAACTGGTCCAAGTTTTAAATAGTGAAAGTTCACACTCTGTTCATCTCTGTATGTGATTCATCAGCAAACTCCCAACAGCACCAGCTGGCTGGACAAGTGGAGGAGGAAACCAGAACATGGAAATGTTCAAATTTGGAGTTGAAGACTGGATGAAAAGGAGCCCAGTTTGTAGATGTTTAATGTTGGACAGGATCAAAGTCAACTCCTGGGGCTGAGGAACCTGTGGGTGTGAGCAGGGATATGAATTAAGGCAGTGAGGGAGCACCAGAAGCAAAGCACAGCTCTGTCAACCCCAGCAAGCTGTGCTTCTGTGTGTGATGGGAAGGGCAACTGGAATTTCATGATCCTTGTGGGCCCCTTCCAGCTTGGGATATTCTATAAAGAGAAGGTGCTTGCCTATGGCATGGAAAATTATCCTCTGGGCACAGCGCTGCTCAGGGTGACACTCCCCACAACCAGGCGCTGGCTCAGTAATCCAGGAAGTGTTGTCAGTATATCTCTTTTTTCCAAGGGTTCTACTCCTTATAGTTTATGAGAAGTTTTATAAATGCAACCACAGAAAAGAGCTGCTCAGTAATCAAATTTTGACAGTGCAAGGCAATGGATATTTTGCAGCTGACTCTAAGTGTTCCATTTAATTTTTAAACTCTTTTTCCTTTAGCTGTTCCTCCCCTCAGCCTTCCAGAAGGCTTTGGAGAAATTGAAGCTTGGAGAAATCTGCAAAACAGCCCCAAGCTCCATTTAACACTTCTGTACTTTTTTCCTTATATCACAATAACATAGGGTTCATTAAACACCCCATGAATGTCATTATTGAGTTGCAACAGACACCTTGCCCTTGCCAAGGGCTATTCTTTTTATTAATATGCCAGTCCTTTTAGTTTGGTAGTTTTTTTTTCAAAATATGCTGTTATTTTTTATTAAGCTGGGTGATAATGCCATATGTCTCAAGAATGTATTTGGACTGCTTCAGTATTTACCCCTGTCGATTCCCATTTGAATACATAGACAGTTCCAGTTTTCTAAGACACTGGCAACACCAGCTGGGTGCTCTGGAGAACTTGCTGAGAAAAATTACTTTAAAAGATAGAAATAAGGCAGAAAAAAGACACTTAGATCTGCAACTTTTTGCACCTGGTTCCACATTAGAACTTCATTAAGTTTGCATGGACCCACTTCCCATGATCCTGTCAGGGTCCCTCTGGATGTTATCCCTTCCATCCACTGTATAGACTGCACCTCTCAGCTTGGTATCCTCTGCATTTGTTCAGACTGTTAGGAATAATCACTCTTTTGTAGTATTCTGACAGTACCGAAAACAAGAAAAAATGCACCAATAATGGTTTAGTTCGGCCAAAATTTATTACTTTATCTCAGTAAATAAATGTTGAATATTTTTCATATAAATTCACGCTAACATCTGATAATTTTCTGCTGACTTTAGTGTTAATGCAAGCTGGATCATTTTCAGCCAATTCCTGGTGCTAGCTTGACTGATCCACAGCACAGAGACCTTCATACAGAGAATTAAAAGAGTTGTTCAGGAGGTTTAATTCTTGGCATGTGGCAAAAAGGTCCTGTTTCCACTACAGTGCATTTGTTCTGGGTTTTCCAGTGCTCAGCTGTTGTTCAGAGCTCCCAGCACTGACCACGATGTTCCCTATTTAAAATATCTGTATGCAGATTTAGGGCATTTCTGATGGATTTAGAATAACATCCTCGATGCTTTGAAATATCACAGAACCCCAGAATGGTTTGGGTTGGGAGGGACCTTAAAGCCCATCCATCCAGTGCCACCCCTGCCATGGGCAGGGACACCTTCCACTAGCCCAGATTACTCCAAGCCCCATCCAACCTTTCCTGGAACAATTCCAGGAAAACCCAAACCATCCTGTGATTCCCTGACCCTGTAATTTGGTACATCATCCCTTCCAGATTATGCTGAAATTAGCAGATTTTTCCACTTCTGCAAACCATAGAAGGCTTGAGAACAAACCACAATGAATTAATTTAAAAATATACTCACAAAAAGCCTACTTATTACAGTTTTGAACTTTGCCACTGATTACAGAATCATTTTGTGGTTAATTAAGGATAAATTGTAAACATTCTGGCAGCAACAGAAAATTATACAAAGGAGATTCAGTCACCCTCTCCCAATTTAGAAGAAAGAATAAAAGAACAAGGAAGCCTCTGGCATCTTCAGTAGATAATGGCAGACTTGATTAGCTCCAATTTCTTATTGAAAAGAACCCAGCTGGTGCAATTAAGTACATTTCATATGTCTTAGGCAGATGTTCGTGAAAGTTCTTTAAAACAGACCCATAAGAGCACAAAAAATTTTTCCAAACTGCAGAGTTGTTGGTTTTTTTCTCCTGTCCCTGGCTCATGCACACACCTAAATCAGGTACTCAGATCTCAGCTTTCAGAGGAAAGTCAAGGAGATTGTACAACACATTTTCCTTCACCCTGAGCCCTTAGAGCTTATGTTGGGCTACAGACATATAAAATAATAATTGATAAAATTTTAAAAGTCAGTATACCAATTTATGTAATTTTATTCCATTTTAATCTCAATTTTTGAATTAAATTTATTTTATTTTATTTTATTTTATTTTATTTTATTTTATTTTATTTTATTTTATTTTATTTTATTTTATTTTATTTTATTTTATTTTACTTATGCATGCAGTCCTATTAGGAAGAACTTTGGGTTCTCTCAGCTGCTGTTCCATGCATGTGTCCCTGTGAGGCTGGGATTTTGTTCAAGCAGCACAGCTAAAAGCCTATTTCTGATGTCTCACTGGGCCTCTGTCATCTGTTAATGTTTAAAGGTTTTTACAATTGTGAAATACTGTAAAAAAATTGTGAACCTGGTCTAGAATTAATTCTAAGCCTTGGCTTAACATCATCTAAGAAAAGCTCATGTAAATGTTATTTTGTTTTCATCTTCAGCACTCTCTTCATGAGCAATATTGTCCCATTCATTTGGGTTTTTTTTCCATTTATCCCTCTTTCCTAAACTTCCCCCAGAAATTAAGGGCAGTCTGGTGGACAGAGCTATTGCAGCAGTATTTATAGTTTTTGTGGTGGATATTAACAATTTTGTGATTTTTGTAAAATGTGAGCATTTTACTTGGTAGAATAATTTGAGGACATTCCTGTCCTCAAAAAACCTTTTGTTTTTTCTTTATAACAAGACAATTACTAAGAAAGTATTAGGCAAGACATATATATATATATATATGTATGTAAAATATTAATTTATATTTATTTCATTTATATATATATATTTATTACATTTATATACACATTCATAAAGAATAAATTTTACAGGTGGTTTGCTACTCAGTGTTAAGCTACTAAAGGCTTGCTCATTCTGATTTGGGAGGGGAAATCAGAGCAACAACAACCGAGTAGACTTCATGCAAGTCAACCAAAAGATGTACAGAGAAAAATATGAGTTTTAAACTTAAGAACACAAACATGAGTGCCCCACTCCTCAATGCAATCTATAATGGCTGATGAGTCTCCCACAGTGCAGGAATTTCAGTTACAGGGAATCTTTAATATTTCTTAATTTGTTTGCAAATATAATGCATAAATAAACAAGAAATATCTATTTTCAGGAAATTTTGATTAAGCAAATTCAGAGCCAGGCAAACTCTGGGTGTGGATGTTTCTCCTTCATGTTGAACCACAGTCCAGCAAAGGAACAAGAACTTATATTATGCCATGCAGTGGCATTTTAACAGTGGAAGCCCAAACTTAAACGAACTCACTACACAAAACTTCCCATTGTGGGTTTTTAGGGGACTCCCTGGGTCACACAAGAGAACCAGGATGGCTGCTAGACAGAACAAGTGAAATATGCTCACTGGTTTTTGCTGTTAAAGCAGAGAAACAGGGCTTTGCTTCCTGACAACTCTTGCTCCCTCTTCCAGCCAAGGACTTTGATCAGCTCCATGGACAAACAACACCATTGGGCACTTGGAGATTTCTTTGTGAATTGACTTCTCTGATATTGACTCTGCTTTTTCTAAGTTTCAACATGAGAGGACAAGAATTAGTTGCTGCAGGGATTTTTTGGTTTTTTGTTTTTGTTCTGCCTGTGTGAACATGAAAGAGCTTTCTTTTGTGTGGACATTTGGAATTCCTATGAACTCCTTCATTCTTTTTTTTTTTTTTTTTTAAACAACAAAATAAAATATCTGAGGAGCTCATGCCCTTCTTTCTTTTCAGTTGAGTATGCAAAACTTCCAGTGCTTATTTCAAAGGGTTTTGAAAGATGAAGGAGGGGTTAAAATGTATTGAGAAATTGTTGGTTTTTTAGTAAATAATCCTAGATCATAATAAGAAATGATCCATAATTGTCTCTGTATATTAGGAAAATGCCAATTATTTAATTGGATGTAGCTCTCCAAGCATTTTCTCTTTGGCCTTCTACACACCCCTAGTACCTATGTGAGTTTGTAAGTAAAGATTGCCCTGATAGATTATGTGATACCAAATTAGACCATAGCCACTGAAACACATAATTAACCTCATTATCTTCGTTTAGTATCTGTGTTTAGTACCTGTGCCATGCACTTTTATTACCCAGCCTTCAGGGATGAAGAATCAGCTGCACACTTCAAGGATCTGGAGGAACCTGAGAGAGAATAAATCAGAATAACCTCACCTCACATAATATATTTTTCGATGAACATTTGTTTTGGAAAAAAACCCCACTATTTGAATGCTGTATGCTTATGGACAGCTAAGCCCATACCACCATAAAGCATCTTTCTCTACATGTATGCCAGTTGTAAATTCCATTTCATACAGTTAAAGGTTAATGGTGGATTCTTGCAGTCATATAAAGCCAAGTGCTTTGCTTTATTTACTTTTGCAGAAGTCATCAGCTATATTTTGTTGTAGGTTTAGCTATGCAAAAAAATATATTTTTAATAGGATTTTTTCAAGAGCAATATAATTGTGTATTGGGTCTGTATTATATTGCAATTGACTTGTTTTTAACTTGAACCCTTTGAAATACAGAACAATGTATGTCAAAGAAAACTGAATTAAGAAGAGTGTTTGGGTAATCCACAGAATTAATTTTCCACATTCAGCAAAGGAGACAGCATTTACTAAGATTAAATATGCATTTCCTGAGACTATTCATAAACTGTTTTGCCCTTTTGTTTTTCTTCTGTTTAAGCCCTCCAGTTACAGTTTTCAGGACTAGACAAGATATCTACAATGGGATTAGACCCCTACAACCACAGCTGAACAAAGCTGGTCACCTGCACTACCTTGCCAATCACAAACATGATAGATACAGGTCTTGGAATCAAATCAAATTGAACAGAACAGAATAATTCCAAATGGAAGGGACCAACAAAGATCATCTGTCCAACTGCCTGAGTACCTCGGGATTGATCAAAAATATATTATTAAGGGCACTGTGTTATTGCCTCAATCACTGCCAAGCTTGGGGCATTCCCCACCTCCTGAGGAAATCTGTCCATTGCTTGACCATCCTCTTGGTACTTTCTAATGTGCAGTTTGAATCTCTGCTGGCACAGCTTTAGTCATTACCATGGCTCCTGGCACAGGAGAACAGAGTGGCATGTCCCTCTCAATGGCCCCCAGGGAAGCGACAGAGATCCATGATGTGACCCCTCAGCCTCGGTTTCTCCAAAGCAGACAGAATGAGAGTCCTCAACCACTGCTCACAGGTTGTGCCTTCCAACCCTGCCTCCAGGGTTCTTCAGCCAGATGTGTCCCAAATCCCATCCATCCTTTGACATCAGTTCTTCACTCTGTCTATCATGAACCTGCTCATCCCACAGCTGGACAACTTGGCCAGAGGGATGCTGTGAGGGACAGTATCAAAATGCTTACTAAGAACCAGGAAAACTACATGCAGTGTCTTTCCTTCAGGCACAGAGCTGTGACTTTACCATAGGGGGAGACCAGTTAGGCAGGACCCTTTGGGAGCCCATGTTGATTGTGCCATGGCCTTTCAATAGCAGCCAGTGTCATTCTCTGTGTTTTTTCCAGGTGTTGAGTTTAGACTTCCAGGTCTGTAGTACCCTGGGATCTTCCCTGATGTCCTTCTTGTGAATTGGAGAATTTGGCTCGTTCAGGTTCAGCTCAGCCTCCTGGAGAAGAGAAGCTTTGGGGCAACCTCATTGTGGCCTTCCAGTGCCTAAAGGAGCCCACAAAAAAGAGGGAGAGAGACTATTTACAAGGGCCTGGAGTGACAAGACAAGGGGGAACAGCTTCCCACTGCCAGAGGGCAGGGCTAGATGGGATACTGGGAAGGAATTGCTCTTTGTTAGGGTGGGAGGCCCTGGCACAGGGTAGCCAGAGAAGCTGTGGCTGCCCCTGGATCCATGGCAGTGTCCAAGGCCAGGTTGGACAGAGCTTGGAGCAACCTGGGCTAGTGGAAAGTGTCCACTTCCACTCTTCCCTATCCCTGATATCCCTGCCTTCCTCCTGGCAAAAAAAAAAAAAGATACTGGACCTACTTCAGTTATGCATGTCAGGACTTTTGAAGTTCTGTTTGCCAGCTCAGGTTACTCCTCTACGAAAATTTAAAAGCACATTTCATCATCCCATGAAAAGTCTTCTTCCCAGTATTTTCAGGACAGAGCACCTTCATCTATCCTTTAAAGTTGTCCCCTTATCGCAGTTAGAAAATTCAACTTCGCCTTGTATCACTGGAATAATGCGTTTTTCAAATTAAAAAAAAAAATTAAAAATCATCTGCTTCCTTGTGTTTAGCCAAAAACAAAGTAATAGGATTCCTTGGACTCCCATCTGCACTGTTTCCCTCGCTTTATTTTGTCTATTACATTTATATACCACAATCTTTATGTTCTTCTTTCACCATAATTACCTTTTTTTCAAGTATTTTTTGTTCTTATATCTCCTGTCCATACCATGTACTTTTTTCTTAACACAGGCCCCAGATTCTCTTGGGATCCAGTGGAAGTTAGGTTTCCAATTTCTCATGGCACCCCAGGGGACTTCTGAACAGGAACATTTGTAATTTTTGCCACTCTAAATACAATGTTGTCACTGCCTTCCTGAGCAGCTTATAGCTGCTTATGTCTGCTTACTCTCTTATCTTCAATCCAAAAAACCTTTTCCTTTTATTGGTAGAAATATCCTCGTTATGCCCAAATTAATGGTTTCAAAAAGCTCTGAATGATCCAATCCTGCCCATCCCTTTGATCTTTGCACTTTTCTATTTACTCTCAGATTTTCTCTGCTATTCCAAGAGGATTTAAAAAAACCCTAAAAAACAACAAAATATTAATGTGCAGTTGTTAAATAAAAAACCTCCAAAATACTGTCTGAAGACATAAGACTCCTTGAAAACATACAAAGACAAATCTATCACACATTTACTGACAACTCAGCTAAAACTCAATTTTCATTTATCTAGAGCTCTCTATGTAGTAGAGGGCACTGAGGGTTTATTTGCCAAGTCAATTCAATGGGTGAAGTAAGAATATATGAGAAGCTTTGTTAAATGAGAACAAATATCTCTGTAATGCACTGCTGTGTTTTGGACAGGAGCACAGAGGAAAGGAAGGTCCCACTCTGCCCTTCAGGCTCTCCAGGATGAGAGACAACATCTGACTGAACAGGAAGGTCATTCTTACCATCTCTGAGCTTTTCAAAACTCTCTAGAGCATTAGATTCCATGGGATGCTTCCACAGATATTTCTCCAGTTTCATTATGCAGCCCTAGAAAAAAATCATTTTCCCTTTACTGTATTTAAATATGCTGCAATGATAATGCTAAATTACTGCTCTCAAATTTCGTATTTTGACACTTTTTCTCCTCCTACCACTGAATGTTTCAACCCCAGCACTTCTTTTCTAGACAAGGAGCCTTCCATTACTATATTAAAGAATTGATCTGATCTCCCTTACAGCCCATTCCCATATCTTCTGCTTATTTTACTTTCTTTTCCTAGCTTGTAAAGCAAAGCTGCATGTAACAGAATTCTGAAACTTGCTCGGTTTTTCACACAGTGTTTGAGTGCTACAAACTGACTTGCTCATTGAGCTATATAAACACAAAAACTTCTGACAATGAAAATCTCTGTTGTTACCTTAAACTAAAGACAAGATTCTGATTTATGGCAGCAGCACCAGCGCTGGGCATCCTGCAGCAGAGATTTATTTACAAGTGCAGATGGAAAGATGTGTTTGTGCAGTTAAGTGCTCATTACATACCAAGCAGCTGCTTAGGAGTGCCTGGGGTGAAAATGCTGATTGGGGTGCTAATAAATTATTCCAACTGAACTCTGAGCAGAGAGGTCTTTTCACTGGTGCAGATGACAATGAGCATCTGTGTATCCTCCAGTAACTGTTCCTGGCCCCTACTGGCCTGTGGGCAATGTTACACAAGAAAAACCCTATGGGCAACATCCAGTTTTTCTCTCCTTGTTATTTTCAGTTTTAATTTTTCATTTTCTGTGGCTCACAGCAATTCTGTTGTCTCTTGCAAGCAACATGCTCCTAGAGAGCTGAACAAGAAGGAGGAGCACACAGAGACAGACAGGGATTTTCTCACTGCAATTCCACGTGTCATTTGCATGATTGTGCCTGGAAGGGATCAGATCACTTCTACATTGATAAAAAAATCTGAAGAGGAGATCAGAACCGCTCCATCCGAGGACAGGCTGGCACTAAATGCTGATGCTTGTCAACACCACACAGTGTTGTGTGCCTGTCACATGCTCATTAATCCCTTTTACCTGCTGTGTCTGTACTGAAATGACATGGGAAAGCTGCTGCTCCTCTTCAGTGATAAAACTCGGGAAAAACTGAGGAGAAAGCTCTTTTGCACAAGAGATACTTAAATACTGTCGTTAAGTTACGACTAGGGGTTTAATTTTGTAGATCAGTGTCTTGGTTTGAAAGACAGGTGTCTTCCAAGGAAGGCAGGAACCTCTTTGGAATGGAAAAAGTATGATCCCCTTCCCTGTGAACTATTGTAACTTTGAAATTATGGGGCTTTCAGGCAAAGATATGGGAAAAGGAATAACAGTTCTTTACTAGAAGAACTTCCTGGTGTAACTTCTTGCATCTCCCCTACAATATGTGAAGGGGAAAGTGATACTGGCTTAATTTCTCTCAGACATGCTGCAGACTTAGAATTTTTCTTCTATGAATCTTCAAGATCTAATAAATCTTTGAATTTTGCCCTCATAGTATTTCCCTTTTTAAAATTCTCTTTTCTCTCCTTTTATTTGTTTCTCTGTTTTTGCTGGTCTACCCTAGCTAAGAAAACCAATTCTCCCTAATCTTTCTACTTTAAGAAACATTCACCATATACCTTTTCTCTATAGTGAAACTATATAGATGGAAGATGTGTTTTTAAATTCACCAGCCAGGGAAAAAAAAAAAAACCCAAACAAAAAAACAGAGGAGACAGGAATGTATGTTTTCCTGATCAAATCCACCACCTGACCCTCAGATCTTGGAAATCTCGATCAACAAGCCTTATCCTCACAGCATGAAGTCACTAAAAAGTGAGAGCAGCGTTGGGGTGTTTTTTAGACATTGCCAACATCCATATTCACACTTCAACTCTCTTTT
>PYHW01009726.1:917102-954380 GCA_013186435.1 Turdus rufiventris | reverse complement strand
TGACACCAATTTTTTTAAGCTCTGACTGTAGGATTTGCCTTTTCCTGCAGAAAGAAACCTGGAGCATTTGGTAGAAATGTTAGCAATGATGCCATTTTCAGTTAATAAGACATTCTCTTAGTTCCCAATAATTGGAAGCTCTCAGAATCCTTCAGTCCTGCCACTCTCCATGACAGAGGCATTTAATCAGCCACTCAGAAGAAACTCCCCTTTTTATCTAATAAGACATAAAGAAACTCTTTCAGTTAGTAAGTTCGGACTTCTGTGCTACATTTTCTAATTTTCACTCTATTTGTTCCACCTGGAACGTGGAACTGGCTGAAGTGGCTGGCCTCACCTGCAGGGATAGAGTTGCAGTCTTAAATTGTACATAGTAATTGCTTTGGTTGGTTGGGTTGGGGTTTTTATGTGTGAAAGCAACTCTGCATGTTTTATTTATCATTTTATCACCTTTTCCTGTTTGAAATTGCCAGCATTATGCTGAGATAAACTGAGATGCCGATATGCAGTTTTCTAAAAACATCAACTAAAATGTTTCCACAGGGTCTTGCAACCCTTAACAGAAATCAGTTGTGGTTTTTACAGAGCTGTCAGCTTTCTTGATAGCCACCAGGGGAGGTTTAGGTGCAGGAGGAATTTCTTCCTGGAAAGGGTGGTCAGGCCTTGGAAGGGGCTGCCCCGGCCAGTGTTGGAGTCCCCACCCCTGGAGGTGTCCATGGAATCACTGGATGTGGCACTCAGGGCTGGTGACAAAGTGATTTGGGCACAAGCTGGGCTTGATCGCCTTGGAGCCTTTTTCTACTCTCAGTGATTCTTTGATTCTACTTGTCTGGACATTTGATATTTTTGATAAAGATGAATGTTGAGGATTTTTTTTTTTTTTAATTTCCTGTCCTCTGTGTGTTCTTTTTTCCCAATGATATGCGAAGAAGTAGCGATGGCTAGGTCCTAGCACTGATGGCTAGTGAAGGGGAGAAGGGAAACCTCCTTGTTTCCTTTTTCTTAGTGCTGAAGGAGGGATTATACCTGAGACAAGAACATGTTTGCACCATAGAATTATATAATACAGAAAGCAGTAGCTAATAAAGAAAAAATCATATAAACAGAAAGAAGAAAATGCGGTCACAAAATTTATTTTCTGTTAAAGTCATATCTAATGTTTTCCTGCATCTATCTGTGACTGTGAGACCTAATGGCACTGGGGTAGAGCCTAGATGGGGCTAAGAGCTGCTCCAAATCCTTGTGATCCACAGGGTTTAATCACACTGATATTTTGGTCAAAGAACAGAGTTCTGCTTCCAGTGACCCTTTCCAGTTGTACTGGGAACAAGTCAAAGCCCTCCTTTTGAAGAAACTCCAGGTTCTCTTTCTGTGTTGTTTGGGTCCCTTTCATTAGATTGTGTATGGATATAATAACTCTGTGTCTTGTTTTTATAATCTGATAAAGACTAGCAGAATAGCTGTATCCAATGAAATGTTTCATGATCCCTCCAATGCCCTTCTGAGCAGATATCCAACTTTATTGGGTTCTTGCATTAGCTACCACTAGTGTTTGCAATCATATAATTGAGACTAAGATCTCTGCCTGCTTGGAGGTCAACTGTTTATGACCCAAGTAAAATGTCTTTCCTTGTTGGGATAAGATGAGAAAAACATCATTAACAAAGACTGAGGAACAGGAGGTTTGTGAGCAAGGCTGAAGTGCACACCCAGGGCCACATGGATTTGCAGATCCTACCAGGAGAACACAAGGCATTTGCATTCTGTGGGAGCTGGAGCTCTCTCTGATTTCCATCTCCCTTCTTGCTCACAGGCTGCAGGGATGCTGTGCCCCACGCAGAGCTTTGCTGCTGCCACTGCCTTTGCAGAAAAAATCTTGGGGAATGGCAATCTGTTATTGCCAGGAATTTTTAGCAATTGTGTTGTAAATAGCAGAGCATAGTTTTTGTCATAAAATTTTCAAAAATGAATTTAATTTCTGGTCATGCAATAAACACCAAGTGTGCTCTATACTGATTTCAAAGCTACAAGATTATCAATTTTTCAGCAGGCATGAAATGAGTTTCAAAGTTTATGGGCTTTCGCTCACTTCCCTTCAACTTTACTAGGGACAAATATGAGATTTGGAGTGAAAATTACAATGGGATGTTTTTTCATCATCTCAGACTTCAAATGAAAAGCAAATGTGGTTATTGCAGGTAATGTTACTAGCTCAGGGAATAGTCACTGTGGGAACTGAAGCCAAAATGGAGTCATAGCACCCCCCATCCACCTTCCTGGCTAATTTGCTCCTTGCTCCAGTTGCAGCACAGCTGTGTGGGAATTCTTGGCACCAAGGAGCACTCCATTTTCATTCCACCTCAACATTCAAGAGCAGAAATCTCTTTAAGGCAGTCCTGCAGTACTCATTCAGAGTTAATAACCAATCCTCCTGGGGGCCTGGTGTTGTGGGGAGAGGGGGAACGCAGTGTTTTAGTGGTGCAGCTGTAGTGCTGTAAAGAGCACATAAAAAAGAATAAATCTATAACATCACTTTTCCTTCTGCTGGAAATAAATAGCAGAACATGGTACTTCTTTGAGTTGAGTAGTGAACAGCATTACAGAGCAGCACCACACTATTTTTATATGCTGCTGGACAGGGTGATGAGTCTGAGAAGTCAGGATTCAGGAGGAGTGCTGAGTGTTGAAGGCAATAGGATAAATGGAAACCTTCACCCTCTTCACCTGCTTTTTTTTTTTTTTTTTTTGGTTTTTTTTTGGTTTTTTGTAACCATTAATAAAGCTTGAAAGTTCTCCTCCTGGAAGTGGCTTGTGATTTCGTAAAAAAAAAAATTATATTTATCTTTTTTAGACCCCTGCCACAAAAGAGAGTCAGAATAAGAAACTTGTACCTCAGGTAAGAAGAGAAAACTTGATTTTTTCAGTAACTTCTGTAAGCTAACTACTTTAAATCATAAAATAATATTTACATATTTTGTTATTGGTAACATTTTTTCCTTGTCTAAATGCAATTTTTTAACGAGAATTATGCAAAAATACTTTTTGGAAAAAAATACATTAGAAAAAAAATCATCCTGCATTTTCTTTTCTGTTAAAGGTTGTGTAGAGGGCTATATTGTATGTTTGCATATAGTACAAGAGATGTAAACCTGGGCCTGTTTGCAAACAGGTCAGACTTACAATGTGTGTATAGAACTTCAGTGTTTGTCCTCAAGTTTATTCTTCTTTTTTGAAAGTCTAAAGATCCCATTTCCTTGATTTAGTTAGTTTTCTCTTATATTATTGCTTTCTTTAGAAAGCAGAAAAAGAACCACTCGGATTAGCAGCTATACTTTTTTCATCAGTGCAAGAATAGTTTGGCAATATCCCTAATTTTCTAATAAGGAGAGCAAAGTGGTTACATAGCAACAAAATTTAAATCCTTATAATTTGAGTTTGGTTGTTTGGGTTTTTTTCTTTTTTGCCAATCTGCCTTGACAGAACTGCATTGACAATGCTAATTTAGGGGGTTGATGTGTCTATAAGAATAGTTTCTAAGGTTTTCAAGACTCGAGGTTTTGGCTCTATATTGAGTAAAGTTTGACAAGTCCATTACAGCTCTGCACACAAAAGAATTTAAAAAAAGACTCGATAAATGTTATGTTCTCATGTGTTCACAGAATCACSGAATATCCTGAAAGGGAAGGGGACCCCCAAGGATCATCCAGTCCAAGTCCCTGCACTGACACCCCAACAATCCCASYCTGTGCATCCCTGGGAGCTTTGTCAAACACTCCTGGAGCTCTGGCAGCCTCGGGGCTGTGCCCATTCCCTGGGGAGCCTGTTCAGYTCCAAACAMCCTCTGGGGAAGAGCCTTTCCCTGATCTCCAGCCTGACCCTGCCCTGGCCCAGCTCCAGCCATTCCCATTGACATGTTACTTAAATCAAGATCCATTGCTGAATGAAAGAGTTGTCATTATTTGCTAATTAATTTAACGTTCAATAACAGTCAAACTTTCCAAACTCAGAGAGCATTTAAGAATAGAATTCACATTAAGTGCTCTCCAAGTTTCCTTAAAATATAAGCCATTCTCAGGAGATTCAACCTCTGTATGTATTATTTAAAATATATTTTTACTGGAGAGCTTCAATCTCTTTTCCTTAACCTCTTTGTGATATGCAGTAACCCAATTAAAGTTGATTGCCGTGGTTTTAGAGATAATAGGTTTCACTTAAGAGAGATCATGCTCTCTGCCAAAGGGCTAAAAGGAGACAAGGGCTCTGAAATACATAGGCATTGAAGTCTTAGATGGAAAAACTCTATATGCTATTCCCTAAAACAAATCTTTGCCTATGAATCTGGCAGATCTATTTTAAATATCAAAAAATGATAGAGCTTTATGTTTGTTAACATAAGTCTCAGGCCATCCATTTCAATCAAGCCTTGAGTGATGAGGACTAACAAACCACTAAACTTGAATGAAACTCATTGAATGGATTTTACAGAGGTTTCAGAGAAAACAAAGAGACATTTTGATGACTTCTGAAATGTAAGATGTTATCAATGAAGTCCTCCAAGGAACCACCCTGAAATATCTGCTGTTCAGTCTTCATTCACTGGAAGAAATCCTCTTCCCAGGTGGTGAGGCCCTGGCACAGGGTGCCCAGAGAAGCTGTGGCTGGCCCTGGATCCCTGGAAGTGTCCAAGGCCAGGCTGGACAGGGCTTGGATTACCCTGGGCTAGTGAAACCATTCCGTGGCACATTCCCCAGTGCAGTTTGTCTTTATTCTAGTTCTTCTTTCACATGAGGATTAAGCCCCAGACACTCCATTCCACTCCTCAATTGGGTCCACTTCAGGAGTTTCCACCTCCATCTGGAATTTAGCACTGCTTGTCCAATCAGGAGTTTAATTTATCCTGTCTCACCTAGAAATGAGCTCAGGATAAAATATTGATCATTCTGTAAACTTGATCCCATCATCCTCCATTGGGTTTGGAAGTTTCCATAGAGATGACATTTTCTGCTGTGACTTGTACCATTTTCCAGCTCCAGCTGGGCTGCAGAGCAGCAAAAGCAGTATCAGAAAGGAAGCACCTTCTGCAAATTCCCAGGAAAAGAATTAGGTTTAATTTCTTTAATATTTTATTGGGTTACAAATCATTCCTTAATGCCTTTATGATCACAGAACTCCATCTGGATGCATCAGATAAATAAAATATGATAAAGGATCTGTTCCCACAGCTGCTGGGAAACAAAGAGCCTAAGTGCAATTCCTGAACCAGAGAAGGCAGAGAGGATTCATTTACAGTTGTACACACACTCACCAGAGAATTCCCCTGGAAAATCAGGATAGAGGGCCCACTGAATAATGGACCTCAAAACCCATCCAGCCATGGGCAGGGACACCTTCCACTGTCCCAGGTTGCTCCAAGCCTGTCTAACCTGGCCTTGGACACTTCCAGGGGCAGCCACAGCTTCTCTGGACACCCTGTGCCAGGGCCTCCCCACCCTCACAGGGAGGGTTTTTTCTGTATCTGTAGAATCATAGAATGGTTTGGATTGGAAGGGACCTGAAAGATCATCTAATTCCAATCCCTCCTTCCACATTATTCCAATATATTGATTGATATTCATAGAGAGGAATCAATATCTGCTTCTTTATCTAGGAAATTGGGGAAAAAAAAAGGTGGAATATTAGAATATTATAGGATAAAATTTAAAAGCCATGCATAAATTACCTCAAACCAAACCAAGAAAGAAACAGATGAAAAAAGAGAAAATTTATTTCTTTTGGTACAGAGATGGAGATCAGTAAGCAAATTATTAGGGAGCAGATGGGAAGAAGCCATAAAAAACTAACTTGTAATGAAAAAAATTGTTGGGGCTATTTTGGGTACTAGGATTTGTACTGCAGAGGCTGCCTGGGATCGGCCCACAAGAACAAGTGAACATCTGTGTTCTGTGGGTGGGCTGGAGTCCATGGATTTTTACAGATCTCCTGCTATGATGCGAGAAGAAAGATATAGTCATGCTGGGTGGCATTTGAGATCCACTGGATAAGATAAGGATAAATTGGTACTTGTTAGCTGTGAGACCAAGCACATAAACACAAACTCCAAGTGCCTCATGCTGTATTTGACCTGAGAGCCTGAGATGCTGACTCCCAGGACTCCTCCATGGACTCCCTCCCATCTCAAAATCTGCAGCCAAAATCTGCAAGATGGTTAATTTTTATTTTTTTTCCCCCCAGCAACAATAGACTGAAATGTTCTGCTTTAGTCAGGAAAGGCTTTTCTGACTGGAGCTGGGACTGTAGAGGATTAGAGCTGTCTGCAGCTTCATTCATCATTGTTAATCCAATATAAATCCAAGCTTGACCAGTCTCTTTGTGGTTGTCTTTAAGGTGACAGAAATGATGCCTTGGGTTTTAGCTTTTATGTTTTTCAGATCCTCTGCTGCTTGGTGTGTAACTCAAACTTCATGTTAGCTATTAGTGAGTTCTCTGCACAGGGCAGTTGGACAAAACAACTGCTCTCAAAAAGCAGAAACAACAGTGAGGGAAAGAGGGCAAGGCAGGGGCTGAGACTTCATAGCCTGGGGCTGTGCTTGGGCAATTGACCCCAATATGGACACAAACCAAAACTTATAAAAGTGTAAAACTCATGACCAGGATCCATCTTGGATTGGATTTGGGGGCAGCCCCAGCCAAGCTCTTGCACTGGCCAAGGTGAATCCTTTCAATAAATCCCTATTTTATTCCTTTTGCTCTGCCCAGTCTCTGTTCCAGGGCAACCTTTCCAGACATCAGTTCTGGCAGCCCAGAAAAGACTTGTCCATGTTTGAAATTTCTTATTCTTCAGTACAACATTAGGACTAAAGATAACACCAAGAGAAAAAATCCAACCCTTTTTATCCAACCTTTTGCTCAGGAATCTTACAAGGAAAAAGAAATTCATCAGCAAGAATGAACCCTGATAATAAAATACAGGAATTAGTCTGAGCATTCTGTAAGAGGTGAGGTATCTTATCAAGAGCAGGGGAAAAAAGGAAAACTGACAGATACTTCTGCTGCAATCAGTAAAACTGGGAATCATTCCTGATTTTCACTACTCTGCTCATGGGACAAAAATATTGCTGAAAAATTATAGTTCTTGCTTCAGCTTCCAGTATAAACTTGGATGAAATTCCTGAAGAAATTTAACCAGGCCCTGCTTTTACAGATGCAAAAATTATAGTAATAACAGCTCCATTTTAGTTCAATGTGAATGTCCCATGGAAATTATTTGGAAAAGGGAGTCTTTGTAGCTGCCAGGACAGCTACAGAAAATAAAGCCTCAGACTTGCTCACAGTTTTCTAGTGTTTTCTTTGGTAAAACCTGATTTAAACATGAGATCTTAAGAAACTCACCCAGTGCTAGGAAATTACAGGAAACAATTCCCAGGTCCACGCTGGAGGGGGGAATTGCTGTGTCTTCAGCTGGCTTTTGCTCAAGGTTTTAGTCCCTGAGTTTGACTTTCACAAATTCACATTAAGCCAACTTGAATGGGACCACTGGGTCATAAAATCCTTTTGGGTTAGTAGTCAGCTCCATAGAGGTGAATGATGGAATAACAAGGACTTTGACAAGGTCTTTGCATTTCCACAGAAGAACCATCCAGTATTATTTTATTCTTCTGGTAAGGTAAATAGAAATTTTCTGCATTATTTTTAATTGAATGGACTCATGCCAAAAACCTGGCTGTCAGAAATCCCTTTTTCTAATGAAAAGAAGTAAGCCCCAAATGCTGCTGGCAGCACAAGCTAAAAAAAGAAAACCAATTAAGCTCAGAATAAAATAATTTTCCTTTCCTGGAAAATCTGAGAATTCAAAGGTTTGTTTTTTGGGTTTTTTTTTTTCCTCATAGAAAGACTCCATAATTTAAAAATATATAAGCAATTATCCAACAGTGGTGAAAAGGCAAGCTCTGATAAATCAAATGTTCCCCCAATAATTTTGAAATATAAGGTATTTCTATAGATTTTAATGGATTGATTTTACTGCAGTAATATATCATTATTTGATTAAGATATTCTAGTAATAGCCAGGTCAATACTTTGAACATTTTAAAGGCCTAGCTTCTTTTGCAATTTCAAGTCTGTACAATTTACAGTGTTGGATTTTTTACTCTGTTTTACTTGTTTTTCTTGTTTTCCTTTGTTTACCTTGGGATAAGCATCAGTGTCTCCAAAGAGGATTTTTGAAATATTTTTAATGAGCTGTAAGACTTACAGCCATGTCTGTTTGTGTGAAGTCAAGGGAAAACCCTTGGCTGATATAAATCTTTCTGTTTTAGTTTCTTGTTTATCACATAACTTCAGGATTTTTTTTTCACTTCCAGTGACTTTTGGATTTATTTTTTATTTTTATGCTAAGTATATTGTTCCCTTTAATCCTGGTCATAAATAACCTTTAATTTTATTAATGGAATAAAATAGGCAGACAACTGAAACTTGGGAAAATTCAACAACATGACATTAATTTTTTTTTTTCTTTTTTTTTTTTTTTTCTTTTTATGCCTATCTGAGGCTTGGAACAGAACTGTGTGGGTTTTGTATTTATGTCTACATTCTATGCATTATATAATGCTAGAAACTGCAAGGTCAGAAAGACTCAGAAACTTYTGGCTCAATGTAATCAATTGAATTTTTTTCAGAGTAGTTCAGGATCTGCCCTAGCTGCAGTGGAGGAAAAAACATTATCGAATTCTCCTTTATCTGAAGAGTTTAATTCCACATCTTTTGATTATTGATTATGCTTTCCATTTGTATATTTCTGAGAGAATAAATGCAGCACAATGTCTCAACCTTGACCTTCACTGGAATTAGGTGGTTGCATTAAACAGGTGATGAAGCAGTTTAATCATTAGTGGATGTGGGGTTTCCTACCTAAATTTTCCCATTCCTGTGCTAAATGTAAAGACTATGGATGTTTCTGAGATATCTAACTTCAGTTAATTACCTTGGGTTTGTTCATTGACAGCTGAGGCAAACAAAATGAAGCCTTCCAAAACTCCTGGGCTTATCAGAATGTTAAAATAGCTTTTAAATTAAGATAGCAGATGAGAATTTATCTTCTGATCTTTGAAACCACTCATCATTTAGGAGGAAAAGAAAGCTCTAAGTGAGGGAAAACAGTTTATTTCTTCATCAAGGAGCTTAGATCCTCCAAAGGGCACTGCTCACATCAAGTAGAGCTTTTTAATTAAGCTCACTAAACAAATGCTAAATCTTTCTGTGCAAGTATTTATATTCAGCGAGCAGCACTCCTGCCTTTGTTAAACATTGATTAATGTCACAGGCATCTCACATGCAATATTTTAGGAAGATCATTAAGTCTGATTATTAAGTCTTGGAGCAGCACACAGAGCAGAAAGGTTTGGTGCAGAGTTTGCAGGGACTTTTCTCTGGGAAATGGTGCTGGTGGGGGATGAACAAGATGAGCAGGGTCTTTGCAGAACCTCAACAGGGACCTCTCTCCTTAACAGCCATTGCACAAGAATCTTGGATATACAATTATGTTATTGATCTTTAAAGTCCTGCCAGCACACTCCTGACAGTTGTTGAGGAAAAGATGGCACATTTTTCCTGGGATTTTTCTTCCCCCCATCCCAGATATAATACATGAAAAGCTTCACCAGTTTTTCACAGCTGTATTAGTGTATTGCCTATTAACATTAACCCTCATTGCTAGATTTTTTTAATTGCCTTTTCTTAATCACGTCTCTTTGGCTGAGATTAACGTTTGGCAGCAAAGTGACTTGGCAATAATTCTTTAGGAATTGTTTGCCCACACTCACATAACATTCAAAAAGATCTGTTTGTTCATGTTTGCCAAGCAAAGTATTGAGTTCAGGCAAAGGAATTCTCTTATGTGAAAAGTAGTGCAGACTAGAATAATCTTTCATGGGCTGTGTTAAAAAGAATATAAATAAAATAAAATAAAATAAAATAAAATAAAATAAAATAAAATAAAATAAAAGCCTCTATTTAGATTAAAGTCTTGCCTGCTATTTTCTCTCTTCCTGGTGTTCTATTAATGGAATTTGTTCTTGCATGCTCTAGACATTTAAAATCTTTTGTGCATTCCAGATTTGTCAAAACAAAATTAAATACAATCAAAACCTGTCAATCCTCATTGTTAACTACTTCCTATTCCTTTTCTTTCAGAAATAATTTTTAGGTCATCAATATGCAGATGTGAATTGTAAAAGCAAAAATTCCAAATTAGGAAAACCTAAACTTTTTGGGAGTCTTGTTGAAATTATTTAACATTTTAAGGTTTGTTTGATTAAAAATGTTAGGATATCTTTTTGTAAAAAAAAAAACAAAAAAAAACCCCAACAACAAAAACCAACAAACAAACACAAACTTTTAGGCAATATTACACAGTAATATTCACAATATTCCAATTAGTAAAGAACCTGCTTATTCAACATAATCTGTATTTATTTCACTGGTTTATTTTCACCCCTGGAGCTTTTTTCCATAGTTATCACCTCAAACCAATTCACTGGTTTGTTGGAGCATATGCTTCATCTTTAATCTTGTTTTCCTCCAAGGTAAACAAATTCAAATGAAGTGTTGTGTACAGATTAACTTTTAGATCCTTGCTATCCAGGAGGGATCACAGGTCTTGAATATTTTTCCCTTCCAACTAAAAGTGCCAATTGTATCTGATTAGTGGTGGCAGATGGTCAAGATAAAGTTTACCACAAACACATCGACTCCGATTCTGCTTCCCAGCAGTGCCTCCATGAGCCTGCTAGAAGACATTTGCACACTGATTAGAACTTTTAGCTTCTGTACCCATCTATTCAGTCCTTTTAGCTTTCACACATGGTTTTAATTTCCCTTCTCCTTCACTATCAGACTCGCTACTCTTTAAATAAAAGCTTGTATTTTTGCCATGGTGCAAAGCTGCAAGAAGAGCTCATTTAAAGTTGTTAAATGAGGCAGGATGGGTTCTCCAGGTGCAGAACAATTTCTATTCAAGGGTTTCTTCACCAGTGTTCACACAGCTCGTGCACCAGCACAGACTCTGCTCCTCCAGCCCTTCAGGACCAGCATCATGGACCGAGAGCATTCACATCCAGCAGCTTTGTATTAAATAACGGGACAAGAAGAAATGGCCCCAAGGTGCACCAGAGGAGGTTTATATTGGATATCAGGAAAAATATCTTTATGGAAAGTGTTGTAAAGCACTGGAACAGCCTGCCTAGGAAGGTAGTGGAGCCACCATCCCCGGAAGTTCAAAAACATGAGGATATGGATTAGTGGTGAACATAGTACTGGGTCTGGGGGATGGCTGGACTTGTTGATCTTAGAGATATTTTCTACCCCTAGCAATGATGAACACATTGCAGGCCCAGACACTGCAAAGGTCTCAGAAAACCATGTATGGACATTCCCCAAGACAATGGGAATGGGAACAGAGTGCTGTTTGCATCATTTCACCAATTTTCTGCCTGGATCACTATCACTGTCCAGTGCCCTTCCCAAAACGTGTTACAAGGGCTTAAAATTATTAACAGCTCTGTGTGTATCTGCTTTTCTCCAGCACATCCTCAAACCTTTAAAGATATCACACCACACCCTGCCATGGGCAAGGACACCTTCCACTATTCCAAATTGCCCCAAGCCCCATCCAGCCTGTCCATGAAAACTTCCAGGGGCAGGGCAGCCACAATTTTTCTGGACAGCAGAGTCCAACAGCTTCTGAAGGGTTCATTAAACATTTCCCATGTGGAGGTTTAGAGTTTCACAACAAATCTCCTTGTTTGGGAGCAATTTGACACAAACAGCATTTGAAGAATTAGGTAAAAAGGGGATCACCAATGGAATACCCCAGGTTCTGCAGTCATAAACATGGAAGTTCTCTCTTTCTTAATGGGCTGGTAAAAATAACTAAATAGTCATAAAATTTAAGTGGCACAAGAACAAAGGAGAGACGGGAACCCAAAGCACGGTAAGAAAGACAGCTGTAATTTCAGTTCGGTTCTGACAGCTTGGAGACATCACTAAATCCACAGGAAAATATAAAGTAGGAAATTTTAGAACTAAAAATCAAAGAAGTGAGTTAGTCTTTTTTATATGGTATAAAATAAGAGAAGCTTAAGGAATTTCTAAAATGAAAACTTGTAAGTTATGAAGCTGTTTTCGACAATGTGCTGTCTTCATAACTCGCCACTGACAGCAATTTAGTAATTATTGTTGGATATACTTGAGGTACGGGAAGAGTTTACAATGCATTGCCATTAAAATTGAAGATTTTCCTATCTAACAGACCGAAGTATGATAAAAAACCCCAGCATTTAGACCAAAATTTCTCAGTAGTACAGCATAAACCCCATCAAATATGCAAACACTAATCTTGTTGTTGAGCCTCAGGGCGATTAAAGCAGCAGAGGTGGAGAGAGGGATAATTCCCTGTTTGGTGGAGATTAAAACAGGAAGAGGAAAGGGCTGCAGGTGAACAAGATTATTGAAATGAAAGCAGCAGGGGGGAAGAAGCAACACTGTGGAAGAAATAACTCTGGTTTTCAGTGGGAAGGGGTGACGTAAATTCCTAGTCTGGGTTAAAAATCAGTGGTATTTGTCATTTTACAGTCATGGAATTTGAGATATATTAGTGTAATCCTTCCCATTTTTCCTGCCTCTTTTCCATAAATGAGGCCCAGACATGCCCAGATTATTCAACCTTTTATTTAAATACTTTTTTCTTCCAGTTCACTCTGGTTTCTGTAGATCTCATATACGTAGATCATATATATGTAGATCATATATGTAGATCTCAGTTGGGGATATGTGTCCTAGATATCAAAGGTTCATGTATTTGTGCAAAACAGATCCAAATTTTGGTGTCCAATGGCTTTCTGTCAGATTTAACTCCACAAAATCTTAATATAGAAGATCACAGTCAAACGACTAATGAAAGATGATGAATTTTGTTTAGGCAGTGTAAATATTAATGGGGCTGTAATTAAGTTTTAAGCTCTATACATAAAAATTGTACCATTTGGCTCATACCAAAATTTTGAGTTGTAACAAGATTTTGGTTGCAATTACAGGCACACACATGGAAAGCCCAGGGCATGTAACAAGGAAATAAACCAATTTACTGCTCCAGTCACGTTTCTTCTAAGGGATTCTTGAGGAGTTTGCAGTGCCCAGTCATTCATATTTTGATGGATAATAAATCTTACATCAGAAATATTTCACCCATGAAGCCATGTTTGAATCCTTCTGGCTACCTGAATTCCTCTAGCCAAATATTTTCACTTTGCAAGTTATGAGAAAAAAAAATCTCTTTTTTTCTCTCTTGGTTATTTTAAACAAGGGTTCCACATGATGAGGGATTTGCATTTTATCCTTAATCAAAGCTGCAAGAAGCAGACAGGTTCACCTAATGATAGGGAGAGGATGGGGATTTGAACAAGATTTAAAGTAGTGAAAAGCATGAAGAGATTAATGATTAGAAAAAAACAAAGTAGGAACAATTCCTGGAAGAGGTGGGTTTAATGAATTATTGGAAAGAGGAGGGAAGAGGGCATTTGGCAAAAAGACACGGAGTTGAAATGTTCATTGTGCATTAACATTAGCAGAATAATAGCACAGAAGGGCTTTAGAGATGTAATGAAGAAATACATAATCCCAGAGAGGAGTTTAGACCTGAAATGTTCTCACCTGGAATGGACATGTGGGAAGTCTGTCAAGCAATAAGGGTAGAAATGCAGTGGCTCCCAAGTCCTCCCCACTTTCATTAGCTCTGGAGCACAAAGAGGATTCCCATTTTATGGACCAGCAGTGAATAATGGATATTCCTCAGGTTGTTTTATGTGGATTAAAGATTGTTTCTTTTTGAACTTTTTTTAACAAGGTGAGAATTTGTTCTCACCAATTTAACTTAATTCTTTCTGTTCATGGACAGGAAGAGAAACAATGAACATTTAATGAAATTACAATCTAATGAAATTCTTTGATTTGCAATATTCCCATTATTTCATAGATCATGTGGGTGAGAGGTGCCAGAAAAGGATGTTGTATTTTCACACATGCCATATGCGATCTCCAAATGGCAGGGTCCATGCAGGTGGAAAAGCAATTTTTATTCCATTAGACAGAAAATATGGGATTTTGAGGCTTTTCTTATTTTTCTCCCCCCAAAAATACCCAATGTTCTTTTTTTTTTTTTTTTTTTTTTTTTTTTNAGTAAGGAGAGGAAGAACAGGTAGATGAGAACTATTTTGACTTTAGTAAATTTATTTTTCTTGTCAAAAACCTATTAGAGGTAGAAGGCAAACAAGGCAAACCAATACATCTTATATGTCTTTTCTGATCTTTTGGGATTCCTTGTGTCCTTATTTTTCTGTAAAACTTCATCCTATCCTAGTGTTTTCAATTTTATATTTATGCCCTTGACTGTACTTAACTAAATGTCATAAATTGTTGTGTAATAGTGAGTTTATTGCAGCTAAACTAAATGCTATAGATTCACTAAATCAGGCTTTTATATGTAGATGTGTTGTAATTTTCCAATCGTGTGTGTTTCTAAATTGCAGGTTCAGCATTATGCAGTAGGTAATAGTTTTTATTTCATTCTCCTCTGCAAATGAATGTTGTCAGTCAACCCAGGTTTAGATCCATGTAATTGTTTTTCATTAATCAGTCACAAGGTTGTTAAATGGTGCCACAACGGAGTTAAATTACCTCAAACCAGCACTAACAAGGGGTTTCCATTAGCATTCCATTTCCAGCTCCATTATTCCATTGATATTTAGATTTATTTCACAATGAAATGTTCTTCCTGTGCTAAAGTCATACAGAATATTTCACACATCTTCTAAGGAGAAAAGAGTATATTTTATTGCCTCTGCTGTCATGAAGAGTTTGGGGTTGCTACTAATAATTCATTGCAAAAGGAAAGCGGTTTGATAACTGTAAACAGATGGTGACAGAGAACAATTAGATATTTTTCTGACACCTGATATAGAAATACCTCCATGATCTCTGTGCAGTCAGGTTCTGTGCAAACTCCATAAATTCCCCACTAATCAAATACAATGGGAGAACACCTTTTAAAATTAATTTCCTCAGGGATGCTCTCGTTTATCTCATGAAGTCCTCTCATTGTAGAACGAAATCCATTTATGTTGAAAGATGTGTTTTGAATTTAGGGATGATGTTTTGGTTTTGGATTTTTTTTTCCAAGTTCCCATATAATTTTCTCAGCAGTTTCGAAAATGGGGGGGTTAAACCAAATTAATTTCTTGCTATACCACCTGGTAGACCAATCCTTGCCAGGATAGAAGATATTGTGTTTTCAGCTGCCCAGTGTAAGAGACCCCAGCTCAGCATTTCTGAACTGGATCTTGCTGATCTGAAACTCTCAGAGGGACAGAGGCCTTTGCCACTTGCAGCATGATAGGCTGTGACTGATATTCCTTCAGTTTAAGGACCACAGGACAAAAAGGTGTTAAAAACAGCATATTTTTTTAATCAATTTTGATCATTAGATCTTTTTCCTACCTCTCAGTCCCACAGAGCACACCAAGGGGGAGGCTGTCAATGCTGGACATTTAGACTAAGCATTAAATATGGGTGGGGAGAAAATTATGAAGACATTTGTCTCAAATGAGAAATTGCTCATTTTTTAACAAAAATTATATTGCATCCCATAATGAAGTGAGTCTTCAAAATTTAGGCATTCAAATTTCTAGGTTCAGTTTCAGAAAAGAACCCAGCCAGTGGCAATGAAGAACATTTAGTTGTGTTTTAGATATCCAGTTTTGAACTCTGATTTTACCCTAGTGCCACAGTAGTGTTGTCAGCTGAGCTGCCTTCAGTCTTTGTTGCAAACTTTGTAAATAATTACAGGCAGAACAAATAACAGAGACACTTGTGTCTTAGTGTGAAGGTGGAAGAGTCAGGCTTCTGGAAATACAGAAAGCAGTTCTCTTCTAGCAAAGATTATTTTCTAATGATTAAGAACTTTCTGACAACTTGTACCTCTTTAGAAGGGCAAAGAAGAATTTCCTGTTCATATTTATGGCTGAGTGATGTTTTTAATCTTGACAATAACAAGTAGATTTGCTTGAGGAAAATTTATTTTCTGACACTTTGACTTATAATTCTGTCTGTCATTAAACATGATTTTTAGCAGTTTTTAGCTTAAGGTATATGTTCAAATAATTCTGAAATAATCTATTTAATCAAAAGTTTGGAAAGGACAGTTGGTGGCTCTCATTAATGAATTATGAGCATCAAACTTGTGCCCTGAACTGATGTATCTCTGCTCTTCTCTGCTGCTTCCCAAAGCAGGGCATAACTACAATGAACCTGATTTGAGAAAGGCAGTGGAAACAGGAACCTTAGCAACAAATTTATTTCTGGCATTAATTTGGTATTTATCACAATATCCACTGGAAGCTAATTTTATTTTGCTTTGTAGCATTTTTAATAGTTGTGAAGCGTTTTTTTTACTCAGAAAGACAGTGAGATTTTATTTCCTATTGTTAGAAAATACCACTTTCCTGCATCATTACATTATAATGGAAAAGTAATTTGCTTCCTCAGTAAGTAGAGCAGTGCTTCATTGATGGGAAGAGGAAAAAAAAAAAAAAGTGAATTAAGGCTCAAAGGAAGTATCAATGCAATGCATGTTGCAAGGGGAAAATAGTATTTGTTCCCTGACACTGTGCAGGGCATAGGGAAAGCTAATTGCAGTGTGATTTCTGTGATAAGACAGAAAACTCCTGGAAAGGGACACTAATTTGGGGGCAGTAGAATTCTGATGTTACTATTGAAAATACCATTTTGAGGTTTAATGGCAACGTTTTGGAATTTCCTCAGAGTACTGTGCTGCACTGCTGTTGGATCCTTTGGCATCAATGATGGCATTACCTTACCAATGTGTAAATCACAACGTGACAGTGCCTGAAAGTACATCATAACCAACAATGACGGAACTTCATGGGTTATTTCTCCCTGTTTCACCTCAAATATTGCCAACTTTGACACCAGATAAGGCAATGTCTGCTGAGATTTTCCTTTTCTGCTGGGTGAATATATATGTCAGAGTTTAGACTGAAGGTGTAAGATCTGGGGTAGAAACTCTCCTTAGTTTCTCTAAGATAAAATGACAGACTGGTTTGATCTGGGAGAGACCCCAAAGCCCATCCAGTGCTACCCCTGCCATGGGCAGGGACATCTTCCACTAGCCCAGATTTGCTCCAAGCTCCATCCAGCCTGGCCTTGGACACTTCCAGGGATACAGGGGCAGCCACAGTTTTTCTTGGGCACCCTGTGCCAGGGCCTGCCCACCTTCACAGGGAAGAAATCCTCCCCAGTATCCCATTTAAACCTACTCCCTATCAATTTAATGCTATTTCATTTTGTCTTGTCACCCCAAGCTATTGGTTTAGCATGAAATTATACAGAACAATATGGCAAATGTATAACTGACATCCCATAACAGGCTATGCTGCTGCAATATTCCTGTATATCTTAGTTTAAACCAATCCCCTTCTCTTAACAAATGTAATTTTACACGTAAAACGCCCATAGGTCAGAGGCTGAATCTAAGCTTTCAATGGGAATGTTCCTTAAATTTGAAATGCAGAAAAACAATCCCAGTGAATTGTTTACAAACTCCAGTTATTCAGAAATACAGGAATTAGTGTCGGGAATGAAGAGGATCACATCACCCTGGGGCTTATGATTTTGAAGAAGTGAAAAGTTATCCCGAAAAGCATGGAAAACTTTGCATTTATGGCAGGAAAAAACAATGAGTTTGTTTAGTTTTCAGCAAGAGTAAGAAAGAAATAAGTCATGATGAGAAATCTGAAATATCAAACTCTAAAGAAACTCAAATTTTTTGCTGTATCTTAAAATTTTAAAAATGGGATAACATTGAATGATGGGTAAAGGCAACAGCAAACAGAGAAGTCTTTTAATACTGCTGTGAGTGAGGAAGTTTTCTCCAAAGTCAATAGAGTCAATATCATTACAGGGTGACTAAACCCTCATACACTGATAGAGAAGTCAGGCTGCTGTAGAAATCAAATAACTACAAAACCAACTTCCATTCCTAATTTTCCATAATATTTGGTATTAAAGACTTGAAGATGTTCTTTATCAGAGATGCATGTTAAAACTGATTATTAAACTGTTACAATTAGTGTTCATCAAACTCTTATTGCTAAGAATCAAAATTTCTCCATCCTGGTCTGACTCAGCTTCATTTTCTTTCTAAACCTCGTGTGTTGGCTGAGACAATAAACAGAGTGCTCAGCATCCAGCCACTCCTGGTCACTCCTGTCTGCTTATGAATTGTGGTTATGATACTGGAAATGCCCCCAAAATTGGCATCCTCACCTGGCCTTTGGAAATGCTGTTGTTACAACTACGTAAAACCAAGGCAGAGAACAAGTTGAGACCAAGCACAACCAAGAGGGGTTTTGAATCCTTGCAAAGTCAATGCACAGCCCGAGGCCTAATATTACAATGGGCATGTAGAATTTACTGAGGTACAGAGCTGGATATAATCTGGGTTTGACCTTCACAATTTATCTGTTAGACAGGAGTCCATCCAAAAAAACTAACACTGAATATTTGCATGACTAAAACCAGACAAATTGAACTCCTTCCTAACTAGAAAATATTTTCTTATTCGGATTATTTAATGCATAATCTGGCCACTGTTGAGTTAAATCATGTCTTTTATGCACACATGGTGTTGCTTTCATTTCCCTCTTTCTGGCAATGGAGCTGTGAGGGTGCCAAGTGTAGTTCAGCATAATTTGAAATCAAGGATTTGGGTGTCAATTAACATTTATAAACTTCAAACTAATGCCAATCTGCGACTCCAGATATTTGCTATCTCACTTTTCCTTGTTGCTGGTTGTTAAGCATGTTGAGGTTTCTGCAGTTCCATGAGTCAGGATTCAGTGCTGCCTTCTGGTCTCCCTGTACCAGACACTGAGATATCTTCCTTTTTCTTTTTTTTTTTCCTGTCACCTTTTCTTTGTCTCTCTTTATGAATATCTCCTAATGTATTTCCACACTCCTTCTCCAATAAATCTGTATGTTTGTGGAAGATATAAGCACAAATAATACTTATAAAGATTGTTCAGAATAGGACAGCTTTTCCACTGGGAAAAAAAATCTAATTTTAATACTAACTAGATGTAGCAGAAAGACTCTCTATCTGCTGTCATTACAGACTTCTTTTTATACATCTATGCACACACACATTCCACCAGCTTTTGAAATGTCTACACTGAAATGGGTTGCTCAGTTTTATAAATATTTAATTTGTAAGTCTATTTTGTTGGCTTTAACTACCAGCCTTTATTTGTTTTCCACATGGGAATTTCTCAGTCTAGGTTTTCATAATACAAATGGAGAGAAATCTTTAAAAATAGGTATATTTCCTATTTCCACAAAAAAATTTGTAAGATTCAAATTTTTCCCATCCATTAAAAAATAACCCAGTGACAGTCTATTATAGGATTTCCTATGTTCTTGCTGCAGTGTGCAAATCACTGGGAGGTTTCAATGAATTTTACTCAACTTTCTGTTGTGGTTTTCCAAATCCATCATGATAGAAAGGGCTCCCTGGGACTTGAATATCTCTTTTTCTGGTTTGAACACAGCACACTCTGACCATGGGAAATGGACTGTTCCCATTTTTCCCTACTCTTTTCCATAGGCTTTTATGGCTATCATAGCTCAGTTCTTTACCCTCCACCAAAATTTCTCTTACCATCTCCCAAATTTTAGTGAATATAAATCCTCAAAATATCAACTTTCCTTAGATTTTATTCTTAAAGTAACTTTAATATACTATATTGCATTGAACGAACAATATGTAAAGGGAGAAAAATTAGTCAAAAGTAATAAATTCTTCAAGGATTAGAGCGGGGAAATATTGAGGGAGTTTTTTTAATGATTCAGAGAGAGACTGATAGGGCTTGTACTTAGAGGTCATCTTTAAATATCTATGAGAAAAGGCCAGAATTAATACAAAATTCATTATTTTCTGGCTGGGTCATTCAAGGGCCTGCTTTCCATGAAGCACAATTTGTGACACTGGACAGCTGTTTTAAACCTCAGTTTGCTATCTTCTTGCTTTATCTTCCTCATGTTGATGAGGAAGACAAGAATATCCTTTGCAGGAACAAATACTGAGACATTTGAGCCTACTTCCTACCAATCTGAATGGAAAAAAAAGATGTTTTTAAGTATCTGAAAAAAATCTGTGGCATTTGGCTTGGAAAGAAAAGAATCAAAGACCAACATTATTGCTTTGGAGATATATATTTAATGCTTTAACAGATGCCATCAATCTGTTGCCTTTTAATGAGTTTCTCTCTGTGCTCCCCTGAATTAATTATCTCTTGTCATCAGTTTTATTCTTCTGGGCTGGATTTTCAAATAGAAAAAATATTTCTGTTTCAATGCATAATTATAAAATTGAGAGAGAACAATAACCCCAGGTTTTGAATTGGTGATAAACAGCCTGGACCTTAAAGCCATATTTTTTTTCATTTCATTTTCAAGGACTCAGGTTCTCATAAATCCAGGGCAAAGTATTCACCCAGCAGAACAAACACTGATGGCATTTTGCATACATAATACCCGACCTGTATCCCTCTCTCAACTCCTCAGTCATGATTATTATCTAAAAGAAAAAGATCTTTTGTGTTGAAATTAAATGTTTCACCCTTCTTTAGGGGAAAAAAGAGCAAAAAGAGGTTTCACAACAAGGGTTGTGAAACTAGAAATAATCTGATTTATGTTCTTTGGCATTGTGCTTTTAGCTGCAAGCTGGATACCAAGAAATGTGTCCCAAAGGTTGGTGATGCCTTCAGACAGGATTCTTCAGGGTAGCTCCTCAAGTTTATTATGGTTTGAAAAAAAGAAAAATATCTGTATAAATGAGGAGAGAGTAGCATTGAGTAGAATATTGCTCTTCTAATGTATTGAAGAATTCTGCTGCTCTTTCTGAAAGGCTCACAGAAATTTTTAGGTTGGAAAAGACCTTTAAGATATCGACTTTAACCATTAACCCTTTGTTTATAAAGAGAGATCAGAGAAAAGGAAGAAAAATTGGTTTTCCTACTGAGAAAATGTTCAATATGCAAAAGATGAAAGGTCACAAGCAAAGGCAATTTGCAAATCCTACTGAGGAATTTACATTCAGCTTCATCCCTGTTCCTCCTGCCCCACTGCAGCAATCATGGGTTGCTGCTGGGGAGCAAACTCAACATTTTATAGAATATCTGTAGACATCCCAGTGGTCTTAAAATAGATGAAACACTCTATTCAACCAGTAGCTGCTCTTCCCTTAGCAAAATATGTACCTAGAGACTCAGTTCAGTCAAACACCAGACTTTCCTGATATTATCTGTCAATATTTTGTAGTTTTGTGTCAGCTTGTAGAAAGGCAAATATCAAACAATCCTCCCAATCTCCTACTTCACCTTTCACTGGCTTTAAAACAAGGGAAAAAAATAATAGAGATGTTCACTTAAAGGAGTCTTAAAATACCTCACAAAACTGGTCAGTAATGTTGGTACCAAGTTAATATCTTTTTAAAGGTTTTCTGCTGTTACTTGTGCAAATTTATCTGAGAATTATGTTTAGCTGTGTGCAGAGAAGATTCCAAACACATGGAGGCAATTGTTTGTGTAGACTAAAGGTGGAACAGATTTAGAAAAAATATCTTACTTAAAAATAAATAAATAATAATAAAAAAATAAAATTAAAAAGGCAGGATCTTTAGGAGTGGAAAATGGGGAAAAGATAGTCCAGGATGCCAAGTATCAAATGAATAATCAGAAGAACATGAGTAATAATTCTTTTACATCTGACCTAAATCTCTACGCAGCAGCCTTGGTGCTGCCATGTAGCTCTGTTATTAACTTCTTTTCTAGGTTGGCTTGGTCACTTGCTAAGAACTGTTTAACTCATCCTTAAAATGGGAAATTCACTGTTTTTTTCACTGCTGCTGCATTTTGAAAGTAGCTGTCCACCTTGCAACACTTTCATCCACTTTTTAACCTCTTTTTATCCACTTTATTATTTTTTTTCCTCCGCTGATTCACCAGGAGGGCTGGCCACTTCCATAATCAGCCCTCTCCAGAAGAAAGATTCCCTTCTGCTGCTCCTACAGATTCACTGGATGGAACCAAAGGGTACTTTTGACTTGTGGTCATGCCAGCTGTAAAGTGATTATTCTCTTGAACAAATGATGGTTCTTGTGGTGAATGGGCTGGATTAGCCAATTATACAACAACTCACACACCATGTCCCCTCTGCTGCCTAGAAATGTAATGATATGCAGCAGCATAATGAGCTTACACTGAATTTTCAAACAGAATCCCTAATCATGAAAGCTCTTAAGTGCTCCTAATTGCAACTCTTCTTAAATGAGTGGTTTGTTGGCAATAAGAGATTTGTGGAATTGGGCCAGGCTAATTCTGGATTCATTTCCTGTCTCACAGAAGTGACACTTTAGGAAAACAAGCGCATCCTAAAACATCACTGGGCAGCCTCGTGGCAAAAAAATGATGGAGAGTTTGTGGGTGACAAAATGCAGAATTCCTCAGGAGGTCAGGTTTGCAGGCCCCAGCTGAAAAATGTGTATTGTGTAAAAGTATCCATGACTTAGCTTTCATGGAGGCACAGAATCCCAGAATGGTTTGGGTTGGAAGGGACGTTAAAGCTCACCCAGTGCCATGGGCAGGGACATCTTCCACCAGCCCAGTCTTGGAGGGATCAGACAGACCTCTGTGGCTGGAGAGAAGGGAAAATCCAAAAGCATCATGGAAAAGAGTGACCTTGCCATGAAATGTTGGATGGGATTGGGTTAAAAATTTTATGGGATGCATTAATGGATGGTGGGAATGCAGAACATATGTTATGAGTGGCATGGCAAAGGGCAGCGAAAGAAGGGATCAAATGTGGTGCAGAAGAAAGGAATGTGAGAAACTAGAAAGGAGAGAGGACAAAAAAAAATCAGTAGAATGAGAAAAGGCTGTTGGTCAGGAAGCAGTTACAGTTATTTTGCACTTCTAGAGAAAGGACTGTGGCCATTCATTTTTCTCTGTATTTTTAATGAACTCACACAACATATGCAAGCAAAAAGCAAATGTAATGAATGACTAATATAGGAATGCATGAAGAAGTGAGAGAAAATTAGCTTATGGAAATGAAATTTTAATAATGGATTTTTTTTTCCTGTATAGTGATATTAAAAATAAATATTTCAAAAACATTCACTTAGAAATAAGGGCCACAGAGTTGCTTATACAGTTTTTAATAACACCAGTGGTAATCCTGCTCACACATTTACAAAATATCATTGCTCATGATGAAAATCATCCCTGGAGTTACATGGTCTTGTCAGTGTGACTTATCACAAGATTTTGTGAAAGCCTCTTTTTGTTCTTCATGTAAGTAACGCTCACCACAGGATTTTCAGTCCTCTGAGATGTGAGAAAAATCAATGAACAAGAAGTCTTGAAGGCATGGCCTAAGTATTACTAAAGACTAGAAAAGCAGTCAGAAATAATTCAACATATACTGTATAAAACTGGAAAAAATGGCGCTGAAAAAATAATCTTAGAACTTGCTGCATCTGGTGAATGCCTTTTACACAAAGAAAGCTGCTAAAACCAAATATAACACTGAGCACAATCAAGCTTTTTTCTAATTTTTTTAAAAGAATAGGAATAGAAGAAGCCTTCTCAGTAACTGACTGGGTTACCACATCAGATCCTACAGACCTCCCCCAAACTAACAGAACACTGTGTATATTTCCAAAATGTATTATATGCTGAAAAATTCTTTAAAAGCCTTCTCAAGGTGGTAAAAATCCTTCATTAAGCTCCAGTCTAAATATATTTAAAACTTATTAATGTACCTGTTTAATTGTGGCAGCATTTGGTTATACATATTGTTCGTCTATGATGTTTCTCCTTTGAGGGGTTTGTAGGGCAATCTTTGCTCCCAATCACATATTTCTGCTAGGAAAAACATACAAATTAAGCCATCTGCATCAGTAATTTGTGTTCATGTTCAGCTGATCCCTGAAAATTAGTAACCAGATTAGGATTCATACTGAAATTATAATAATGAAGATTATATAATCTTCTCGTACAGAAGATCATTGTTTGTTTCTGTCAGGGATTGCACACTGGTGTTTATTAGGGTCACACTTCCCTTGACAGAAGGAGCTGCAACAAGCTCCATCCTTGCCTGCCTTTTGTCAGCTCTGCACAGACTTATCTCTGTTTTTGCCTGCATTGCATTTGAGCTTATGTATTTCCTTTGACTGGAAATCCCGACTTTTGGTGGATTTATAATTATAGTTTTATGCAAAATAACCTCAAATCCTTAAATCCTCGCTGAAATGCTGGTCAACCTGTATGAAAAACAGGGAGGTGAATGAGCATGAGGACATATTATGAGTCAACATTTTGCAGGATTTTTTTTGCGACAGTCTGCAGAACTGGATACAAATATAAGCCACACTTCCAAGACGAACACACATCTCAGAGCACAGAGAATTTCTAGGCATGTTACACGCCCGGTTTCTACTGCGGTTTAAAATCACCTGTGTTGTTTAAAACACAGAAAACGAGTGTGGAAATCAAGGGGATGCCACCTGCTGAAGGAAACCAATGATGCCATTGTAGCCTTTCCCTTTTGTTCCCCTCCAGGATGTCTGGAAGGTGAGTGAGGAAATGATGGAGCTGCCAAAGCTGGCAGCCTGACAAAGGAGCTGCCTGTCCATGCCCCCAGAGTGTATTGGGAATTACAGATGTTGTCCTTACACCCTGAACACAGACAGGGACAAGGGACAGACAAAGGGACAGCACAGCCAGACACACAACTTTTGTTGTCCCTTCTCAGGAGAGAAGAGGTGGATGGGAATTAATGAGTAAAACAAAGAAAACAAAAGTAGTTATACATGAAACAACAAAGTGAAGCTGTCAGAGAAGAGCTATGCCTGCCTGCATGTGGGATCAGAACTTAATTAATAGTGACTTTATTAAAATTTGGGTTCTAATTTAGAGTTCTTCATCTGAAGGAGCGTTCTGGTGGCAGCTTCAGTGTCCTTCAGCCACAGCACAGAAGGAGGAGAGATCCTGGCCTGAATTCGCTGGTAATGTCCCTCCTGTGGGAATATTCCTTCCATGGACATAACTGGTGACTACATAATAATATATTTCAGAAAGTGTACTAAATATCTGCTGTGCTTAGTCTAATAAAATAATCCATTAATGTCTAGCTATACAAATTTAATTTACTGTAATAGGGGGTTTTGCTACTTGAAATCCCCTGGCCATTACCTTTACCTGAGAGAGATCAATCTCAGTTAAGCAGTTAGCACTTAAGATAAAATGAGAATGGGATTAATGGGTTTATACTGTGTTATTTAAGAGCCATTGGCAAAAAAATTACCCTCAGTGTATGTGTATAATATGACATTTCTCCTTTGCTCCTGTACTTCCTCAATACCTTTAAAATAATAGCAATAAACATAAACCTGGCAAGAGTGAGGAGAGATTTTGAGCTGCTGAGGCCTTGCAGAGATGAGCTGTGGGTTTATCTGTTCCCTTGTCTTTTTTGCTCTGTGTGTCTCAGAGTTCCCCTTTGGAAGCACTTTGTGCATACATCCTTTCCTGTCTTTTAGGGTACACTCTGGCAAAATGACATCAGTGAGAGCTACAATCCAGATAAGCAGCTCAGGGCAGATTTAACAGGATGTTGTTAATGCTCTTGCAGCACTTGGAAAAGTGTCCAGGTATCACTGAGCTGAGGTCCTGTGTTAGATTTGGAAAAATGTTTAATTCATAGAAGCAGTTATTTTCCCTTTCCATGGGAAACAGGTATGTTTAGCTATCTAAATATCTGATATAATCTAAATATCTAATAGATACTTTCCAATCCAAACTAGTCTGTGATTCCATGAAATTCACTGTTTCTTACAATGAATAAACAATAAAATGTTAGAAGCATCTGTACTTGTATAAATCTAATATCTTGATTGAGTTAATCCCATTATTCCTTTTTCCCCTGCATATAACTAGCTCATGATATTATGATTTTTTTTCATTACAACTTTGAAAAAGAAAAATAATGAGGTTCATAAAGTGAAACTTGACAGAACTATGAGCAGATATTTATTCCTACATCTCAGCTGCAAAAATTCCAGCTGAATTTGATCTTAAAGTCAAACACAGGAATTCCCAGTTTACTATCAATGATGGGAATGGAAGCAAATCAATAGCCTGTCATTTCCTGCCTTTCACACAGTGGTTGAAGGAGCTATTCTAGCACTTTAGCCCTTGTTTTGGAGTTGGTTTGTCCAGCTGGGAGCTGAGGCGAGCAGAGGCACAGTCGTCCCAGAGGGGCACACAGCCCCATGACACACTGGGAAGAAGAGCAGAGCACAAATGATGTCCAAGCCAGGCTGGACAGGGTTTGGATCAGCCTGGGCTGGTGGAAGGTGTCCCTGCCCATGGCAGGGGGTGACACTCTGTGGGTTTTACCATCCCAACCCAAACCTTATGGGATTCTGTGCTGCATTTTCTCAGCCTGATGTACCAAAATGGACTGCAGATATAATGAGATTGGAAATACTAGATATTTTGCTTTAAATTCAGCTTCTCAGTTTGCATTGGAAAGGAGCTTCTTGTGTCTATTTACCAGGCTCTGTGCAGATATTTTCTGGTATTACATTAATGCCTGCAAAGCCTTCACTAATGTTTCTTCCAGAATGCTGACAGTCAAACAAGATACATGACCTGCTAATGGCTATCAGGATATACTGGGGTAAAGATATGCCTGAGGGGAGTAATCTATTGCTTATCAAAGACAGATTAAAAAGCAGGGCAGAATACAATTTCTCACAGCCTTAAGTACCCTTAAACTACTCAGAAACTTTAAGTTTCCTGCTTTTTCCATTAGAAGTTTTCTGGATTTTTTTTTTTCTTTTCTACATTGCTTTTATTCACTGCTCCTTTATCCTCTGTGTGAGATCCTCCTCCCTCAGTTTTCCCCTCCCTTCAGAGTCCTTGAGAAGGCAGGAGCATTCTCCACACAGAGATCTGCATGCACGTGTGAGCTATTCTTGTCTCCATCCAACAATGGGAGCTGTTGCTGTCTCCTTTTAGCATTTTCTCTTTTTCTGCATGGAATCATCATCTGCAGGGACACTTTTCACTATCCCAGGTGCCTCCAAGCCCCATCCAACCTGGCCTTGGACAATTCCAGGGATGCAGGGGCAGCCACAGCTTCTCTGGGCACAGATACCTAAAGGTCTGTTAGTAGAGCTGCTAACTTTTTCCATTCCATTAATATTTTGGTTGCTGGATGAATTTACCCCCAAAAAGGGCAACATTTAGAGCTGTGTCCCCTCTTCAGTAAACCCTCAGGGATTGTTGGTGGTTAACAAGATGGGTGCATCCCTGAATACACAGAATCATGGAATCACTGAGGTTGGAAAAGTCCCCCAAGAGCATCAAGCCCAATATTCAGTGCTGCTCTGGTGAAGTGTGTGCCTGTGCACAACGTTCCTATGAGGTTGGTCAGCACTTGCTGTACTTGGAAAGAGCCTGTGCTGCATTCAGGGACAGAAAAGGAGAGGAAAATGTTGCCACTGAGGTGCAGGAATACTGCTGAAGCTCACAGAGGACACACAGAAATTTCATCACTCCAGGGAAGACAGCAGAAAGTTTAAGAATGGTCCTTCAGCCTCCCCTTCCTGTCCTGTTTCACAAGCCCCATGTGGTTTCAGATTTTGTCTGTGCAGTAAAGCTGTGATGCTACACCACAAAGGGCTCCTCATCGGACATGAACATCCACTGACCGTTTTTACCTCTCTCATTTTCTTTCCATCTCTTGCTTTATCCCTCTCTCAGTGTCCCTCAGTCTCTTTGTAATTAACAGACATGATATTAAACCTGTGATGCAAAGTTTATATTAACTCCAGCACGGCCAATGTGATGTACTAGTGATAACTGATTTCTGTCTCACTAAGACACAGTGCATGGGATTCACTTCAGAATAATTTGATTACCAAAAAGGCTTTGTGACCATATGAAATATCACAACACAAACCAGGAGGAAAGCTGGGTTATGATGCAGATGAGTCTGAAACATCATAGCTTAGAGTTAAAATTTTTTAGGAACTCTGTTATTACAGACTCATCTTGGATGCAGGAGTCCCTGGAGTCCCTTTTGCCATCTGAATGAGACCATTTTCCTGAGCTGATGGCTTTGTTGGTCACAGCCAGGATGTAAAGTAGAGTTGTGCCTTTGAGAAAAAGAAATTCTTTATGTCTGTTTGCAGTTGTTAGTTTTTGGAGTGAGTATTTTTTTGTTTGTTTGTTTGCTTGAGGGTTTTTTCCTATTTTACTTTAAGAAAATAAAGTAGGCGAAAGTCCCTAAAAAAAAAGGTTAAAGCAGATACCACTATTTTGCTTCTTGGTGAATGAATTGACTCTGTTAGATCTCATTATGGGGGAGACTTTGGTAAGAAGAAAACGAGGACATTAAAGGAGCTGATTCTGATAATGTGTTGCTTTATGGGTGGCTGTATTTTTCTTGTATTGCTTGGAGGTGTTTTTGAGGCAACGCTCCATTTCACAGTCTATTTTTAATGTAAAGAAAGGGAAGGACTCAGCTTCCAACAATCATTACTTCTTTTATATAAGCTCACATTTCTGTTTGCAAAATATGCTGAATCCAAAGAAATAAAAAAGATAATACTTAAGTAAGGCTTTGCCTATTTAAGCCAAGCTTATATGCTCTAACAGAGTTTGAATTTTTATGCTGCAGTTTATTGCAGTGGTGCCATTTGGGCTGTTAAAGTTATTTCAACATTTTCATTACCAAGACTGTTATCTGAAATTGTCAACTCAATCAAAAAAGCCTTCACAGAAATACCCACTGTTTTGAGAGGCAACAGTTTCTATAATTTCACCCAGCTCAAAACTGCTTTTTGCTAAAATGGAATCACAATCTAAGTATTCAGAAGATATTAAAAAAAATGGAATTTAGTAATTTCTGAATTTTATGCCTCTGTTATCGAGCTTATATGATGCTTTTTCTTTCTGTAGTGCAAATATCCATGGAATGGATGAAGGCCTTTCGAGGAATGCAAACAAACCATGGGGGTTTTATTTATTTATCTAGGTTTTATTTGTTTAGGAAGTAATAGCACTACTTCAAGAGAAGTTTTTGATAGATCACAACCATGTGTGTGCAATATTGCTACAGCAAGGTGTGAGGCAGGGCTCAGGTATGTATATTTTGGGGGAATCTATAATCTCTTTTAGATTTCATACTGACTTTAGGTCACATTGCCTTTTCATCCTTTATTAGGATGTGGAAAATGTAGAATCTTCATTTTCATATCACATTTCATTTGGATGGCAGGAGGCACTGTCCCTACACTCACTATCACCTTCAGAGAAGGAAATGTGGCATAAGAGCCAGAAACCTGCTGCAAAACACTAAAAAAATATATTTAAAAATAAATAAAAATACAGGCAACCAGAACAATCAGGAAACCAAGCAGAGGAGCTGCTGCATGACAGCAGAACAAATATTAAGCTTAAAAAGTTGAAGTCAAAGGTCTTGGTCCTTGAAGATGAAAGGACATGAATAAAACTCCCAGCTGAGGCAAAATCGTGCACGGGGGGTTAAAGGACTCCCTTGGGGACTCATATCCTATAACATAGCAAACTGTTGTTGATTCAAAGATTTCATCCAGAATTAAAAAAAAAAAAAAAAAAAATCAAGGACAAGTGAGTCAGAATATTCTCTACCAGTTTTAAAGATTTGATGACTGAATATGCCCCTTTAAAAATAGTTTAGTTATTATGGTAAAGGTGAATTAAAGTAAGAAACACATAAAATTCTAGCAGACTCACAAACAGCAATGGGCTTAGACCAGATCTAATTATTTTTTTTTATAAAATGAATATCTTAAATCCAGTGTCTCCAGTGTCTGTATCATAGAATTTCAATTTCTTTTTTGACTATGTTTTTATTTCTTTTTCAATGGCCTTCTACAGGATCTTATTTAAGGGCTCTGCAATAAAAACTACTGCTTAATTCATTGCAATGTCCAGATGCATCTGTTTGGATTAGCTGTGCCCTGGAAGACATAAGGAATATATGGAGTTGATAATCCATCTTTATTACAAATACCTGCAGCAAGCGACTGGAACTACACCAATATCTGCCTGTGCAAACTGCTGTGGTGCTTAAGGTGCATTTAGTGCTCTTTCATTTCTGGCTGACAAGGTCTGGAACAAAATTCAGGCAGTGTATTTTAGTCTCTGGATTAATTTCTGAATTAGTGCAACAATAATCATGGGTCAGGGCAGGTTTTATCCACATAAGGGCAGGTTTTATCCACATTTATCCACAGAGTTTTATCCACATAAGGGTCATTAAATGCTGGACTTGATGATTCTTACTGGTCCCTTCCAATCAGAGTATTCTGGGATTCTGGGAATAAAAGAGTCTTTTCTTTTGTCTTGAGGTAACCCCAATTATTTTTGCTGCGCCTATTTGATTACAGAACTATTTAATATCCTGTAAAGAAGGAACGAATAGTGCTGTTAGTTTAGCCCTGAGTTACAAGCACCATCTTCAAGGCAGGCATTTGTACCTCCATAAACCCTTTTTGAAATAAATAGTCAAATACTTTCAAACACATTTGTTTAAGTTCATTATCACAATTTTCTTTTATCACATTCTAAATAACTTTAACTGTCTGGCAAATTATGTAACTTTAAGTTCACTGAACTAAGACTTAAATTCAAGTCAAGGAATAAATTTAAGAGACAGAAATACTCAAGCTTTGGGATTAAAGACATAACAAGTCAGTACAAGTTCCATGAAAGAAATCAGAGATGAGGCATAAATTAACAATTATCAGATTTGAATATCTTGAAGAAAGTCTTGTGAGATCCACACTTACGTGGGTTTTATTCCTTGTGACATAACAAAATTACTTATTATTTAATTTCTTTTGGGTACAGAAGTCTGCACTTCCTGAGAAGTCTGACACCAGAGTGCTGATGTCATCTTGAATTTTATGTTGGATATCACACTTGCACATTCCTCTGTTATACCAATGTTACCAGAGAGATCTACATTTTAACAACACCTTAAAGTAAAATTTCATAGCAGAGAAGAACAAATCCAATTTTATTGGATTTTTCTGTGTATTGACCTCAGAGTCTTTCTCTATTACTACAGTCCATTTAAATTCTCAAGGATAGTGTTTTACCAATAATTGATCACATAATTCCAGTGAAATTCTATTCCCTTAAGTAAATCCCACACGAGTCAAGGAGAGAGATTATACTCCTGGGCAGATGGAAACATGTCAGAAACACAGAACAACAGAATTATATCAAAATTCAAAACAAGTGGAATGAATTGGCATTATCAGTAGGAGCAACTATGCAAATTTTGTGTTTAGGCATCAGACAACAAACATTTCATATTTCAGCATTTTATGAATACAGATTAGGAGTAACACAGCTAACAGTATTTTTTGCAAACAATTCAGTGTATTGTCACATCATTACTATAATGTAATTTGAAACTTTGCATTATATTAGCTGAAGTACATCAGAGAATCATGCATGCTCAGAAATCACCTTAGATCAATACAAAAAATTACCACTATACTAATGTTTCAATTATAAATTGATCAATATCTATCTCAATTATTTAAGCATTCTGATAAAATAAATGGTGCCCAGTATTTGATTGAGATAACTCCATCACGTTTCGTGGCCCTCATGGTTTTATTTAAAACTTAGCTCTGTTTTTTCCCTTTTGGGGATGGAAAAAAAAAATTGTTATTTCTAATTTAATTTGCTTTTAACACCATAATATTCAATACTGGCAATAGCTCTGAGCCTTAAAACCATTATTGTACACTTCTCATTCTGTGGGAGATGATAGCTGAGCATTAAACAGAGCACTTTTCAAAGTTCTGATGAGTAGAGTAGAAACTGATGCAGATTTAGTAGGAAAAGTCTCCTAGGTATTAAATTCTGCTGTGATACAACTTTGCTTTTCACCACTCAATCAATCAATCAATCAATAATTCTATTTAATAAAAACACACGTTTAGTACAAAAGAAAAATAAAAATATTCACAGAGGGCATTTATAACATTTATGTGTCATAAAACCTTAAGCCTTTTAAGAAAAAAAATCAATTTTTATTAGAGTCCCCTGCCTTTGATGTCTCACTGCAGAAAAAAAAAAAAAAAAGAGCTCAGGAAACCACTTTGTCAAGCCCTGAGTTCAGCCTGGTGGCAATTTCTGTCCATCCCAGATCAAACAGAACCAGAAACCCCACTAATGAATCAGAAAAAATACGAAATTTCTGCTTTCTTGTCCCTTGTTAAATGTCATCCTTGCAGATCCCTTTGTTTGGACAGGAGGTCTGAAAGGCATTACAAATAAAACTCTCAGGTAAAAGTTTGTTTTAGCATTCTTCATATTTCCATATTCTGTGCAATATGGAGTCATTTCTGTCACAGGGCATGAATTTCTGATAGGACCAAGCATGAAAGATGTGCCTTAACCCAGAGATTTTTGTTGTGTTTTTAAGTCTACAAATGGTGACTAAGAAAAATAAAGCAGTAAACTTAGAATCACTCCATGTGAAATCTATTTCTCCTATGGAAAACATTTGTTTGTTTTTGGTTTTGTTTTTTGTTTGTTTGGGGTTTTCTGTTTGTTTTTTCACTTTTTGGGGGATTTTTTTTGTTTAAGAAAAACTTGCTCAGGTTTTGAGGTCCTTTTTAGGAACCCTTTTGGTTTTAGCTCCTTTTAGACTAAACTGTTGCTTCTCAATTCCTATTTTGCCTTCAACGGCAACAGTTTTCTTACAGCATATCTGTACTGGCATGTCTCTTATTGGATTTACTTTGTGTGTGTGAGACTGCCATAAAGAGTGGAATACTGTAAAGATTTTATGTAGAAAAAATTAGGAAACTGAGTCTGAATTTATTTCTAAATATCATTAAATCATTGAGGATTGGCCTTAATTTGGATAAGTGCCTGTAGAAACATTTAAGCAATATACTATGATAGAGCACTTTAAAATTATTTAATTTATTAAAAATGAATATGCAATACCCTCATACATTTTCAAATGTACTTTCACACCACTTTTTTGAGAACCTATCTGGTCACCAAGCCTGCTTTCCACTGAATCCACCTCAGCCATGGTTATTTGTTTCCTTGGAAGCTCTTATTCTACTGTTTCAAAGGAATAATGAAAATGAAAATACCACAATAACGCATAGGCTCAAAATTATGGTCTGAAATTGGATTCAAAGCTTTTTCAACTATAATTTCGTAAGGCTATAACAGAATAAGACTGAAAGTAGCAGAAAGCAAAAACTTTATGAGTTAAACATTTGCTACTGATGTTATTCAGGAGCAAAACCCAGACAATTTTCTTGCCTATTCATTAATCATGATTAATTATTAAAAAAGTAAAATAGGGATATGAGTGTCCAGATTTTTATAAGCTCTCCAAGGGATTTTAGAATTCAATCTTACCTGAGTACTGAATCAAGTCTAGATGCAACTGATTTTGTTCTGGTGCCCTCACTGTTCGTAAAATTGTTGTGGTCACCTGGCTGGGACTGAGCTCAGGAGAACACTGGAGACAGTTTGTTGCTTGGTCTTTCCAGGGAAGCAGGGATAATTCATTACTGTCATCTGAGCTGTGATTAATCACTGCTGACTTTGACGATGCTCAATGCTCACCCTAGCCAATGGATCAGAATATAATAATGAAATTGTTACAGCACTCACTGCAGGAATGCTTCTACAAAGCCCTGGAGGAAAATCTGTGTGTCTCTGGTAACAAATTCAGAGCATTTCTGAGTTTTCCAGCCTCCTGGATCCACAGAGGGACACAGATGGGGGCTGTGTTCACCTTGGTGCTGGGCTCCTGCTTCAAAACCCTCATGTGTGCTCACTTTATTAATGTTCAGAATGAATAAATGACAAAGCCATGCTTAGCACCATGGCTGGAGTGGCACTGCAAGTCTCCATCCTAAATTAAGATTAGTGGAATTTGCCGTGTCTGTTCCCTGTTCCAGCCATTTGGGGCCACTGATCAGCACTTTGGAGAGGCTCAGAAAGCTCAGAAGGGTGCTCATCAATGGGAAGGAATTGCTAACAAGGAGTACAAGAGAACTGGAGTCAAACATTAAATAACAGAAGTGTGGTCAGATCACTCATCCCAGAATCCCTGCATTTGGGGGGTCCTGTGTTGGTTTATCTTGGATTAAAGGGCAGGATGTTTTCCTAATGCACCACGTCCTGGGGTATTTAAAGGCCTGTGTGAGTTAATCTGGGTTTGGTTCTGCTTGCAATACAATGTTAGTAATTCAACAACATTAGGGAGGCTGATTCTAACCTCAAGCCTGCAGACCTGACATGGTGCAGTGTTGAATTAATGTTTGGACTCAATTATCTGTTTTCAGCCTTAATGATTCTCTGACAACCTGGTAACCAGAGGAATAAGAGTCTTCATGTTCTGTTTTTCTTTCCTTTCAGACAAAGCAGAAAATCCACCCACCATTATTTTCCCCTAACACAAATTGTCTTTTAAATATTTGAAATTTTCCATTCCCACTGTCTGTGTTTCTTTTGTATCACTCAGCATGGATGGACTTAAACTTCTGGAAGGGAGATCCCAGGGAAATGTTAGCAATGCACTTTTAATTAGGCAGACTGCTAATTAGAAGCAGTCATGGATAGAAGCTCTACCCTGGTAGTGGATTTCATCAATTAGAATGAAAGTGAAGCTATTTGTTTTCAACCACCATGTCTTAAAATTATTTTTAACAATCGCTAATCTCCTACTTATGTCTAGTACAGCATGTGTGCGTCACCTAACACTTATTAATTAAATTAACATTTCAAACAATGGAGAAAGGCTCTGTGAGAATCTGGTAGAAGGAAACTAAAAAATTAGGAATACTTTAAAACCAAGAATGCAGTGAAGGCTCAACCAACCAGTCTGAAGGCATCCAGCACCTCGTGACTTCAGTGAAGCTTTCCAGAGAGGCAGAAATGTTGCACCGGACTAATAAGGATGTGGAAGAAAGCAGGAGTGTTTTATCCCTTTCACAGAATCACAAAATAGTTTGGGTTGGAAGGGACCTGAAAGATTATCCAGCTCCAACCTCACTGAATTGTTGTTCCACTATTTATTGCTTGGTTTTCTGCAAAGATTTTTAAGTGGAGGGATTATAAAGGTACATCTCACAATTTTCCATCCTTGCAAAAAAAATTCAATCCTTGCTATCAACCCTTACAGCCATAAAAATCTGTAAGTGTTTCAGTTGGATTTGAACTGGGAATAATGTGAAAACCACAGGTGCCTGAACTGTGGATCACAAATTAGAAAGCTCATGCGTCATTACAGAATTACAGAAGCAGAAAAAGAAACTTTCAGATTGTCATTGTCACTGACAAAGAGACACATATTTTGCACAAAGAACAGAAAATATTATATCATATTCTTTTGTTGTAACACTGCAAGGTGCTCCTTCTATTGCAATTTTTTCTTAATTATTACTGGAGATGAGCTTCCAGTGCTGATGATCAGCTTCATTAAAAATGTCTTTTAGAACAGGTATTATTATTAGGTATTCTGTTCTGCTGCTTCAAGTTATAAATGTGTCTACATTCCTACTTCTGTCAGGCAATTATTATATATATTTTGTTCATATGCCTTCGAGGTCTAAGGAAAGATTTCTGAGCTTTTTCAAGTTTTACAAGGATAGGAGATGTGGATGCTAACAGGCAGTATTTTTTTATTTTTTTTTTCAGCTATTGATACACTCCATTGAATTACTATGATTTCTTCAGTGCAAATGATGGATTTGTTCCTCTGAAGAAAAATTGTTGGAATACTTGAACAGTGGAGTGAAGAACTAGATTTAATCTATATATGTGGGTAGAAAGCAAAGGTAAAGTAACCTGTATATTGCCATCCTAATATTCACAATGGAAAGTTACTGCCATTATTCAAAAGTCAAGGACATAAAAGCCCATTCCAACTGAAGTAATCTCGTAATTTCATTCTTGATTTAGGAAATCAAGTGTCCAGAAGTGTCACTCTTTTGTGACAATACATAAAGACCCTACTTGCACTAGACAAGTGTTAAATGAGACTTGAATTGCTCTGACAGCATATTTCCAGGATTTTTCTGTCATTCAACAGAGTGGGGAAAAAGCATTAAAGCAAATTTCATCAAATTACAAAACACATCATTAATCCTGCAATTTATCAGCCTGTAGAACAAACACGTCCAGGGCCACATGAGTTTTCTTTACGCAGTTAGGTTTGCATTTATTTAGTGACTGTTTCCTTCAATTAGGAAATCATTGTGCTGGGCACTGCAGAAGGACACAACAGAAAGGTGTTCTGTTTTCTTAAGGATCATATTATATTTGCCATGCTCGAGTTGGAGTTTCACTCTCTCTCCTCTTTTCTCCCTGATTTTTGCAGTTTCTGCCTGTTCCCTGCAGATTCTTTCTGTTCCTGGTTGAAGATGAAGAATGAATTTGTGCTTATGAGATCAGAGTTTATTTCTGTCCAGCTGGCCTAAATAATTTTGACTACATTTAGAGTGATCAAGTCTAAATAAGTGTAATTCATCAGACCAGGGAAAATAGAGTCCACAATCACCAGGCAACTTATTCCTTGCTAATAAAGAACTGTGGGCTTCTTTTTGTTTGTTTTCCTTATTGCCTCATTTGTACCTTTCTCATTCCAGATTTCTTTTTGTTCTGGTTATGTACATATAGAAAAATGAATTCTTCTTCCTCCAGCAAATGTAGCTGAGGAGTCCTAAAAATAATTTCAGCCATTTCCTTAAATTTCACATTTTCTGCAGTAATTTCTTTCATGTTTCATGTAACAATTTCTCCTTTTATCCCATTTTTGAGCAAGGACACATTGTAATGGAGTCATATAAATACTCCCATTTCCCAAAGATCCCTTCCTTAAAAACTGGCTTCAGTCAACTGCTCCCATTCTGCACTCATGATGATGAAAAATTTTTTCTAAGTATCTTTAATCAAAGATTATTTTGTTTTTCTCATGTTCACTGTCCTTTATCACAGACTGGTGTCACTTGGATGTGCTCATGGCTCCACCGTTGGCTCCCATTTA
>PYHW01009726.1:894439-917052 GCA_013186435.1 Turdus rufiventris | reverse complement strand
AGAACTCTCATTGCCACAGAAAAACAGAATCATTAAAGTTGGAAAAGTCTCCAAGATTGCCAAGCCCGAGCTTATTAAAAGCTGTTGGTATTGAAGAAAGCTTCTGAGAACTTTGGATGCCTTGTTGTAATCTCTAATAATAAATATTATATTCACATTTATATGAATTTCCCACCTCGCCTGGATCATTGCAGAGTGTGTACTTCAAAGAGGAACTGCATTCCTCCCAGAAGATATTGGTTCCATTTCTTCAAAAACATTTTTTCCATTTATTCCAAAAGTAAAAGAACCCAGCTATTTCACTACCAACCTTCGCAGCTGATTGCCACCTGTATAAATTCTGAGTCCAGAATCTTTCTCTCCACTGTTGCTGTTAGAACAGTAAATACCTCGGCAGTGTCATTATGTACTGATTTTCTAACAGCTTTCTGCTGAACACTGGCAACATAAAACTAGAAAATTACCATTAATCATTCCTAAAGAGCTAAGAATACATTAATAAATTAGTTCTGTTTGATTTTTAAAAGCTGTATTTACTCCTAGGATATCAAACAGGCAAACAAGAGTTGAACTGGGAAACAAAAGCCAGTTCTATATAATCCTAGGTTGCTCACATGATTACTGTAAGATGGCAATTTCTCGTTTTAACAGCCTACTTCCATCCCTGTCAATGTCCTTCACCTCTTATAAGTTAGGCTTTAGACCTGTATTTAGATGCTGTTTTTAAACTGAAATTAAATGACAGAAAATGTTTCAGAGTAAGACCCACCTGAATTGTGTATTTTGCTGATATCTTGCGTTTGCCATTGTCTATAATTTCAGTGTTTTGGCTTTACTTGAGAAATGTGATTTAATATTATTTGTTATATTTTCCATTCTGATTCAGGCCTAAATAGAGATGAGGAACAGGAATTCATGGATGAGAATCAGGAATTCATGTCTGCCCTGCCTCTGCTTTTTTACCCAGATGAAGGAATGGTGAAGTCCCAAATTCTGGTTCATGCTAATCAGATTTTCCTCCAGTTCTGCTGTCAGAAGTCAATGTCTTCTGCAGCCCACTTGCCAGGCCATGTGTAGACCAGTGGTGGTAAAGGACTGGAAGAGCTTCACTCCACTTTTATTCTTGCTAATAGGAATTACAGAGTGCTCCTGGAGCAGCAGCAGTGTAAGAGTAACAACATTTTTGACCAAAATAGGGTTTTTCCCACAGTCTGGGCTGGCTGTGCAGTAGCACAGAGCCCTCCTGTTCATGCCAGAGTGGTTGACAAGGCACTGTGGATGAAATTATTTCAAAGACATGATAAAATGTGCATTGATTAAACTGGCAATTGTCTAGAATAGGAAAGTCACAGCACAATAGTTCCAATTTAATGTACTTTTACACGTGCAGTACAGAGAGAACACTCCACCCTGTGATAGATAGAACAATTTCATGCCATACCCAGGAGTGTCTGACTCATTGGTCTGAGCAGCTCCTTTGCATCAATCCCTGTGCTTGTTTAATGTGAACAGCACAATTGAGAGGGTGCTCTGTTAACTGGAATCCCACTGCTTTTTCTCTAAAGCCAGGGCAAAAAATATCTGACCTGACAGAGAAGGAATTGTGCAGTTCAAGAGTTCAGGGTGGGCACAGAGCCGGGGTTGTGCCCTGGCCCCCACACTGAAATGCTTGATCTGAGCAGTGCTTTGGAGGTTTTCATGCTTCCTAAAACCTCATTCACAATGGATATGGATCCTGTCATACCCTCTTCTTCTGGAAAACCAGGAATGGGGCCAGCCCCTTCCTGTTTTACATGCAAAAGACACCAGCTCCCAGTGCTGATGCCTCACCCCGGGGAGATCCATGGGTGGTGTGATTTGAGGAGAAGGCTTAGAATGGATTTCTGAAGCATTTCTTGCTCTGCAACCACCCAGACAGCAAAAGCTGCAAGTGCAACTATCTCATCCCCATGATCCAAAGAATACATAAAGGAATAGCTTGTGTGCACGTTTGGTAATTTAATATTGAATTAATTATTATTTTAAATGAGCCAAGAGCAAAAGAAGGATGTGTCTGTCATCACTCCCAGTTTCTTGCTTTCTTTGTTCCTGCTCTGACTTTCTCCATTTGCTTCCAGATCCTACTAGAAGAGGAGGCACATTTCTCCTCCTTACAGTAAATGTCAGAAGGATGCTATGTGGAAGAGCAAATAGGTCAGATCCCTGACAGTTTGACTGCTAATCAATACAGCAAGAGTTTGGAGGAATTTAATGAGTATTCTGTATTATTTTGTATGCACATGTTCTGTATGACTTTCAAAATCCTTCTTTCTTCCACCCAGAAATTGTTAGAGTCACAGTGTTTAATACTGATTTTATCACAATTTGAAAAGTGATTCTGCCGATTGATTTCATCATTGGTATCATTATTAAACATAAGTTTGATGTGGATAAGTTTTATTGAAGGATTTGGTACTTGAAAGATGATCAGAGCTGGCTGGATGCATAATCCATAATTAGAGATAAGTTCCAATGCAATTTATAAGAAGGGACAAGGTTTTAATGGCTCAAAGAAATTAATTTATCAAAAAAAATGCTCCTGGTCAAAGTAGGTGAGGTAGGATTAATCTTTTGTGTCCTGGAGTGTTTTTCCTGCATTGTTTCCATTTATAACGGAGACAGAAGTCTTAAGAAAATAAAAAACAGTATTCAACATCACATTCCAAATTTATCAAAGCAAAAACATCAAGCTTGGTGTGGAGTTTAATTTGCTGAGACTGAATTTACAAATTTATTTTACAACAGCAAAACCTGGTGTTTCTGGTGATTGATTTTCCACATCTGTATTCCTTGTTTCCATTCAGAACAAATAAATTTTTTGTGTGAATCCTGATCCTTCCTCATCTTTTATCAACTGGAAAAGGAGATCTTTGCTCAAAACTGAAACCCATTGTGTTAATACTTTCTGAATTCCCTCTTTTTTCTCTTCCTTGTGCATAGGGATGTGGTATAATATTTGTCTAACAGCTGCACTGTGCTGTAAAATGGAAGATGTCATGGGTAAAATGGAAGATGTCATGGATAAAATGAAAGATGTCATGGACTGGTGGATAATTCATGCTGGAAAGGGCCTCAGGAGGTCCTGACCCACCTTGTGCCCACAGCACTGGGGTCAGACCAGGCTGCTCAGGCTGCGAAACCTGTGAGGATGGAGACGGCACCACACCCCTGGGCAGCCCCTTCCACTGGGACAGTCTTCATAGGGAAAAAGCACATCCTCTGCCACTGCCATGGACCCCAGCCATGCTCACAGCAAATCAAGAACCAAATCATTATCAGATTTATTGATGACTTTCACCTTAGGGAATGGCAAGCAACAGTGTGAAAGCTGCCAGCAGTGGAAATCTGAAATACCTGAGAAATTACTGAGTAATATCAAGGCAAACCCAAGGGAAAACATAATACAGAGGACAGCTAATGGTGTTCCTGGAAAGTGAATTGAATCCCATTCTTCAAATCCTAGACCAGTGAACTGCTACTAAGGGAATAAAAAATCCGTGCTGCTATAATCAGTGTAAGGTGAAAATGAGAAACGTAAGTACAGAATAAAAAGCAGGTGTGAAAAGTGAAATCATGCAAGATGAAGGCAGAGAGTGAAGAGAACAAAATCTCTTTAATAACTCGTTTGGTTTTAAATGATTATGATGAGGTTGGAAAAGGCTTGGAGCAACTTGGTCTAGTGGAAGGTGTCCCTGCCCATGGCAGGGGGTGGAACTGGATGAGTTTTAATGTCTCTCACAATCCAAACCATTCTGGGATTCAACAATTCTGTGAAATAAAAGAAAAAGAATTGATCTTCCATTAAAATTGCTTAAATGATATTAAAAATGCTATTTTTAAGTTCATCTCTGCACTTTTGTTTTGAAAATATGCAGCAAGTTAGAATTACCTGGAATGGTTCTCATTGGTGCTGCTGCTCTGATGGTTTATCAAAGATTACAGGGAAGGAAAAAACTTTTTATTCAACTTCAAGTGATATCTATGCTGATCCTGCTGTTATCTAATGCACCATTACATGGCATCCTTTATCAGATTTCTTTTCTGCAGAAGGAGCAGGAGCATAATTTACTCCAAAACCCCCAAGTCTACTTTTAGATTTCAGGGTAAATTTCCTTTCAGTACTTGTGATGATAAAGAAAAATGCAGTAATGCTTCATTTACCAGCAATAAAGCACAAATTTGTAAATATATAAAATATAAAATGTAAAGTATAAATGGATACATGTGCATAAACTTGGTGTAGTGAAATAAACAGTGTATTAGGAGTACAAACATGGTTCAAAATGTGCAAGTTTTGTCTCTTACACTGGATCTTCTTAGCACTGCACTGGAACAGATTTGGTTAAAACTGAACATCCATTTTGCTGAAGTATCTCTGAGGAAGTCCCCAATATTGGAGTGTCCAAAGAGGGTCCTAGAATGTCTGAAACAGGAATTCACCCATATAAATCTGTTGTCTAATTATTCTCCATGCAAAATAAAAGCTACCACGGAGATGGTAAAGGCTGAGTGATACAAATTTTCCTAATCCATCAGTGAACTCCTCCAGAGAGCTTCCACAGGGCTGTGTGGACAAAAAATGTGGCAAGAGGGGTTCAGCTGATGAAAAACAGCTCTGCCAGCAAATTAGGTAGGCTCTAAACTAGTATTAGTGCTCACAAAAGTGCTCTTGAAATCATACAATGCTTAATTATATGGAAATATCAGCTTTAGAGGGAGTTCAGCAAGCAGGTATTATGAGAAAAATTAGGAAAAGAATAAGAGAGCAAGAGAGAAGATATCATTGTACCACTGTGTAAAACCACAGGGGAATAAAGGAGGTAAAACTAATGAATGTAGAACAGGAACAAATATGACTTCAAGAATAAAATTTAATCTATTTCGTTCTGAAAATGCATACATTAAATAAACTGAGATTCTTCTGCTTGGGAAAGCTATAAAGGAAACTATGGAGAAGACATTAGCAAAATCTCAAACTGAAAGTGAACAGGGACCTATTTCTCAGTGTTTTTTAGAATATAAGAAATGGAAAGCTTGCAGTGAAACTACACCACATGATTCTAAAACCAATAAAAAGGAAATAACCTTTGAATATATTTTGGATTTCCTTGTCATAGATGCATTGGATACTAGCAGTGTAGTAAGGAAAATATAACAACTAGAGAAATTTATGTATTATTTTATATTTTTACATATGTTATTTATAAATTAGAGAAATTTATAATTTGAGCAGGAGGGCTTACTGAACATTATTTAACACAATAACTACTTAATTAGCTATTATTATTATTATTATTAGTAGTAGTAGTAGTAGTAGCTACTTAGTTTGGAATGTTAGAATGTTCATTACATTCCATCAGTATTCTAGTGTCTGTTTGCTCTATAAATGTATAGACCTGCAATAAATAAACCAACCTTTGTGAAGAGACAAGGCTTTTTTTTTTTTTTTAATGAAAATCTCTCCAAACCCAATAAAAACTCCTATTATTTGCTATAGTCTTACATATTTTTAATAGACCCTTTTTGTACTCCAAGTAACAAATTTACATTATCATCTTTAATCACCTTTTTTTTTTTTGACAAGTCTTTGCACTCCCTCTTCCTCAACAGGACAGGGCAGAAAATAAGATGAAAAACCTCATGGATTGAAATGAAAAGAGGGAGACTGGGAGAAGGACTGAGTTGAAGACTTGCATCAAAATAAATTGAAGCCTACTCCAGACTGGAAAGGACAGGAACCAACCATATCCTCACAGCAAATTCCTCAGGATGCTGAGGGCTTTTCACAGCCTGTACCAAATCCTTACATTTCTCTCCAGGATTGGTTTTCCTTTTTGCCAAAATAATTTTGAAGTACAGTATTTTCTGACTCTAAATTACTTTTTTTCCAAGTGTGATGAAAGAACTGTTACAGAAGTTCTGTACCATGTAAGTCCCTAATATCGGGCAAACATACCAAAATGTCAATTATAAAGTTAATTAAATGCTAATTATAATTGGCACTGACACGAACTGCCTCACTAGCAGAAAAAAACTTTTATATTTTAATGATGAAGATAAGAAGCAGAGTTTCATTTCACCCTCCTCATTTCAGTGCAGAAGAAGCAGCATGTCCTGGCCATTTATGGGTGGCATTAGATACTCAAATAGTAAAATCCTCTGGAAGCCTCTCTTTCGAAATGCAATGTCTGCACTGTTATAAATAATAATATAATAATAATAACAACTATAAATAATAGATTTATTTGTATATGGTATATATATTGATTTGTTTGTTTGTTTATGATTTCCTGTATATTCCACTGGAGATTGACAACAGAAGAATGAATTTCAGTTGTCAGCTCTGTTCATTCTGGGTTTTTAATTGTTTGCATAACTAGGCCAGATTTAAATTAAAGAATTTTTTTTTTTTTTAATTCTTTGATATATAAAGGATTGCTACCTGACTGCTGGATCAAAAGTATTACAGAAATTAGGAATTCAAAATTAATCTTGGTCTGTAGCCCTAACCTTGCAGACATCCAGACTTCAGACCAAGACCCTGTTGAATCTATTTACTCACACAGGTACAAGAATGGACAGGGAACAAAATCAGGTCAAGGACTGGCAAATTAATTTTCTCTTCTTGAATAAGAAACACACTGAAAACATAATAGATATTATAAACAAGTAGTTTATGGCTTCAAGGACTTCTGCCTTTTTTCCCCCCTATTAATTGTCTTCAGATCATCATTAATTTTTAATTTGTTTAATAATATCTCCCTATGCATTGATTTGTAATGCATTAATCAGTTGCAATTAATTACATCTTGTAGGAAAAATATCAATAACCAAATTAGTAATAAATATTTTATTACATTCATTGGCCACATTTGATGACAAAAATAGGTAGATTGAGTTCTGCACAGAATCACAAACCATCAAATTTAATATATTCAAGAGGTGTCCAAGACCAGGTTGGATGGGGCAGTTTTCAGTAGTTAATTCCAATTTTAAGTGGTTAATCTGAGTTTTAAAGTAATTAGTTACAATTTTTGCAGCTTGAGAGGGGGATGTGGAAGGACTCTGCACGCCAACACAGTGATAAGAAGGATTGCTTTTTGCTAACAGGAATTCAAATTTGATTTTTGTAGTGCTGTGAAGTCCATAGTTGATTTAATATGTGGCTGAAGTTTAACCAGTTAATGTCTCACTGAATGCACATTGAAAATTGGAGGACCCTTTTAGGTTCTAGACATTTCCAGCCATTACCTTAAACCTTCCATAACTATGGCAACATTTTCATTGGGATTATCAGCTTTGTGATTTCCTCCAGCCTGTTTCATAGGCTAGAGATCATTTATTCAGGTATGTAAATTTACATTGTCTAACTTTCCTTTCCCACTGTTGAACTCCTCTCCTTCTGAGACAAGATATCTTTTCCAAGATAGATTTTTGAGAGGATTTAAATGCTCATTTTTGGTTTTCAAGCAGTTTGAACTTATTTTAATCTGGAGTTTGCCATAAGTAAATATTCACTTCTAGCCCATGTGGAAGAGGTTTTATAAAGAGTGTGCCTAGAGCAGTTGACATTTCATGAGTGATGAGTGTCTGTTTATTTGGGAATTTTTATGCTACTGACACATGTCAAATAAAATCAGAAGTTCTTCTTACTTTACAGCTATTCTTGGAAAAAAATAGAAACAAAAAACCTCACAGATTTCCTAGTTGCATTTTCCATCTACATATTTTGTACATGCATTCTGCACTTTTTATGACAGTATAAGATTTCATGTTTTGAAATTTGAGTATTTTCTGGAGTCCAGTGCTGCAAGTACAGTGTCATCTAAAACTGTGTGACCCCTTGAATGTTTAAACTTAACTTTAGGTTATGAATTCCCTCTGATTTCTTCAAGTAATTCCCAATAAATTTAACATTACTTCTTGCCAAGGTAAGACCAGCAGCATTTGCTCCTTGCATTTGGTTTATTATTGGATATTAATGAATACCTCTATTGTTATCTCCCCTAGACAGTTCTACTGTATTATTAAAATACAATATGACCTGTTTCACTGATGTATTTTCTTGTAATTCTACTGAAGAAGAAATATATTAACTCCTCTATTTTTCTTTATTTCGTTGTGCTTTTTGTAAATTACTCTGTTGTTCTTCTGAGAAAACTTTTAATCCAGAAAGAAGTTCAATAACAATTCTTGCCTTTGTTTTCTCAAGCACTGCTGAATTTGCAACACTGTAAAAGTATAAAGCTTAATATTATTTAGTGCAGATAGAAATGATGCCTTGTGTTCCTTTCCTTTTATTTTACTGGAAATGAAAATTCAGGTGAGTGTGGGCTTTATCATATTTCTGAACTCATTGAGTTATGAATCAAAGGGACGCCTTAATTTTACAGTATTGCACTGAATCAGGTCTGTTAACACAGAAAACCACACAGGTATCCAGGAACAGCAGGACCAAACCCTCCAGAGGAACATTTAGAGTCTTGCACCTCCCCAGAGCTCCTGAGTGACTGCACAGGAAGGAACAGGAATTCCCCTGAAATAATGCAGGCAGAGGTTTGAGATGCTTTGAACAGCAATTCCAAATACTCCAAAGAAGCCCTCAAATTCCCTGGAAATGAGCATAACCTAGAGATGTTTATGCTCCTTTGGCAAACAACCTGCAACTTATGAAGATCAAGCTGAGTTTCTTTCATAATTAGGTATATGTGACAATTGATTTAAGGGCAAAGACTGATGACTTGGATAGAAGTTAATATCTTTGGCAAGCTATTAACTCTTTCAGTGCACAAATGAAGCCTGCAAACATCAATTCTCTCTCTTAAGTGGAAAAAAGGACAGAGTAAAGACTCGTAGAGGACAACATGAAGACACTGAAGTCAGTAAGAAAGAGTGAAATCCCAGATGGGAGGAGAAATGAAGAGATGCCTTAGTTTTGGGCTGAAAACCTCTTAAAAGAGCTATAGTAAAAATATAGTGGATACATCAAACTCTTTTCCCCTATAACTCATAGAATACATTTGCAGGGGTGAAGTGTTCTAACCACAGCCATGAGCCAAAGCACCAGTGCTGAAGCACTCAGATGTCAAAGGAGCTGCAATCTCCCAAAAAGTTTGAACAGAAAAAGAGTGATGAAAACCCTTTGCCCTCAGGGGAGAAGAAGAAGACCTCTGTTCCCAAAAATGACAATGATCTCAGAGACAGATGAAGGGAACTTTTGCTTTTGAGCAGCTGATCCTTAAAATAATACCCTATAAGTTAACACAGCCCATGAGCTCAACTGTGGGAAGGCTGTGAAAGATGGGAGGGACTTCATGACTGCAGATTTTCCCAGGCAGCTGCTCTTTGTAGAAACTGAAACCACGAGAGAACTGTTTTCTGGTAGAGAAATCTCCACAGCATAACAAAAGAGATTCCTCTCCCTAAATAAACTAAAAAAAAGAGACTGTTTTAGAGATAGTAAACTAATTTTTTTCTGTATGATGTCAGTAGGAAAGAAAAGAGGGTGTAGGGGAGAGGAGAAGTGTTCTAAAGGCTTTGTTCTAATTCCTATTTTTTTTTCTTCTCGTTTCTGTTGATAAAATCTTTATATCCTTTCAAGTTTGAGCCAATATTGCCTTACTTCTAATCCTATCTCACAACAAAAAATGAGTAAATAATCCTACTGAATGCACTAACAATTTAACCAATACTAAACCCACCACATAAAATTAATGCATTGGCCAGGAAGATCTCAAATTAACAAAACCACTACAAGCTGGAAAGCCACAGCACTGGTCCTGGTCCCACCCATGTCCCTCTGCTGTGGGACACCACAGTCACATCACAGCCACCCTTTTTTCCTAAACCAGTGGCATTTTGATTTATCAGTTCTGAGTTTATTCCTTTATAAAAACGCCTTGCTCACATGATTCATGAAAAATAAAAGGCAAAATGATAATTTGAACCCAATGTTTTAAATTTCTAATGTACCCTTATTCCCTTGGGCTTAATTTTGGTAGGGAAATCTTGCTCAAACCTTTAGGGAGAACACCCAGGCCTAATTATTTTTTGCCAAATGAAGCAATAGTTTTTTCATGTCTGCCTTAATAAGGAAATTATGAAGAACTGGGCAACAGCTTTAAAAATCTGTAGAAAAGCATGTCTGAAATGAACTGAGAGAGTTTGTGTACTTCTTCCTCTTTCTAAAATGCACCTCTGCAGCAAATGAAGGTGATAAGATTATGGATGTTATTTTTTTAAGAAGTCAGGTGCTATTTATAGTGGTCTGTGCAAATTACTATGGATGACACAGATGAGAACTCCAATTTTTCACTTCTACCAACACTGTTCCATCTCTGAAATAAATTGTCTTGGGAGATGCCCCTTTTAGGATACGTTGCAACAACATGGAATTAATTTGGTGGTAAAACACAAGAAATAGTAGGATTATTAAGCATGAAAAACATAGAGTTTTGATTACCAGATAGAACTTCTTTTACTAGCTTCATTTCCAAGTGCACAACTTCTGTTTAACAGCAGAATAAAAACACTGATGTAATGTAATAATATATTTATATCAGCATTCTGGAATTCAGTGTACACTGAAATTTTCGAAAATAATTTCCTTTCAGTGTAAGAGCACATCTGCTGAAATAACATAAGAACAGCATAGAACATATCTAATGTAGGGGCTTTTTGGAAATTATATTCTTTAGATTGAAATTAATTAGAATTGTCTTCTTTGGCCCCTGGCTCTTCATATATTTAGGTACAACAGTGTGTAAAGTGATACTCCTGCTTATCAGCTATTTCTGTTTAATGCCTTTCTCTGTCTTCTTTTGGGGAGGATCCAGAGGGGAGGAGTGGAGAATTGTTATTTTTGTAGCCAGGAATTCTTTTCTTCCTCCTCTCCTCCTCCTCCAGCTGCTACAGGGTTGCTGGAAGGGACTTTCAAGCACCACCTCCTTGGTTGTCTCCCACCTTTCCTTCTTTCTTCTTTCCTTACTTCTTTTCTCAACAAAAACTTTGCTACCATAGCAGTGTTGTTTCTCCCACTTTTTTTTTTTTTTTTTTTTTTTTTTAAATCTCTCTGCTTGTTAAGCCACTTCTGGTCAAAGCTTGTAAAAGAATTAATACATTGCTCACTTGTATTGATATAATATTGAGTGTATGATGCTCCTTTTCAAGTCAAATGGTTTTCTGTAGCAGGTTATGTGCAAATTTTGCAGATCTGTTTTCCAGGCAAAGCAGAATAACTTTTTATTAATTTTTTGTTTTAATTTATTTTTCTTGGGGGGGAAAAAAGTTTTAAATTAACCACCAAACAGAAAAGCCCATAGGAGCTAAGCATAAATTACTAATCTACTGGTTTCTAAGAATTACATTTTGTAGGCAATTTGTTGAGAGGCCTTTGAGAATTTTGTTATTTATAAGAATGTTACAGTTCATTTATATTTTATGCAGACATAAAAAAAAAACTTATTCCCAGTTGCCAGAAAGGAAAAAAACACCCCGTAAACCAAACAACTCACCCACTCCCACTCCTCTAGGCAACTTATGGTAATAGCATCATGTGTATTCCTTAATTTTAATAAAAATCTACTGAAAACTGCTTGGATTGGCACCTCAGAGCTGGTATTCTAACCTTACTGAATTTACAAAGATTATGGTAGTTTTTTTATTTTTTCTGGAAGAGAGTTTTTCTATCCCTCACATGGCCTCACTGAGGAAGATTCTTTCCTCCATTAAGGATTTATCTCTTCAGAAAGCATTCCAAAATTATCTACTTAGATGATAGATCTATAGATCATCAGGGATGGAGCCATCAAGTAGTCCAAGTATGAAATACTGTTCTGCCTCTAAATGCCAAAGGGTTCCATGCAAGGCAAACAGTGACAAAATCAGGGAAAACAGTGTTTTTCCAGAACTTGTAAAAACACACAAGTTTTTAGAACATTTGGGCATCACCAGCACTCTAAGGTAAGAATTGTGTGGTCCCATAATTCCAGCTGGAGACTACCAGAAATTCCTCAAGGGTGAGCAGAGCTAATGTAGGTCTTGGCATTCAGTCCCAATAAAGACTTGACTGGAGTTTTGTTTGCCTGTTTGCCCTGTAGGTCACATATTCTACCAGCTGATTTCTCCTTTTCACTCTTCTGTTATCTGAGAGACAAAATTTATCTTAGGGGCATAAAAATAAATCCCAACATGGCTGATCTGCAGTGACATAGTGACATGGTTGCCAATGGGAGTTAAAATAATTAATCTCCTTCTGTGTCAGTTTGAACATAGCAATAGATATCACAGCTCCAAATAATCCCATTTTTTTCAGCTGATGAGCCCTTCCTGAATGAGATCAATCAGATATGAGATGTGTTCACATAAAACACCACACTGATTTGGATTCTGGTTTTGATGATGGACTTCTTTTATTTATTTTTTTTCATACCTTTAGAACATTTCAGAAGATTAGCAAAATCTTTCAGTCTTCTTAATTTTGTACTTACGTGTTTAATGTAAACATATAATGTTGGATAATTTACAAAGGGAAATTTCAACATTGACTTCACAAGAAAACTTTGAAACCAGCTATTTGAAATAGGAAAGAAAGTCTATGAAAATATTTTAAAGCTACATTATTGCAGGCATTGAGTGAAGGTATGTGTTAAATTTGATAGCACGTCTTTCTAAGCCCACTAAAGGACTTAAGCCCAATGGGGCATTTCCTAATTTTTATTTTTATTTTAAAAAACCCAGACAAACAAAACAAGACAAAACAAGGATACAAACCACTCTTTTTGGTCTGGATGAAGGGGATTCAATTTTCCTGCAGGTCTATTTGAGCTCTGGCAGAGAACTGACTCCTGCTTGATGCCATGTGTGACTCTGTCTCACATTTGTACTCCAGGTCGTGCTGTCACAGTAGCAAAATATCAATCATGTCTTTCCACCCTGGGGTCTCAGACACACTTGATATTCACCCTCAGAAATGTTAAACACAGACCCTGTCCTTCCAATGAATGCACAGATCAGAACTTTGTGAAACGACCTGACAGAAGGGAAGAGAACAGAATCAGATCAGGATTTGGGAGTCCTTTACTCGGCATTGGTGGAATTCATGCTGTTCCCAAAGTGTGCATGGGCTTAATGGGAACAGGAAAGCAAGGCATATTAAATTAGCTGCTGGGAAGCAAGACTTCAGCAGGAAATAAAATGCAAGTTCATTTGGACTTAGGAACAATAGAAATCACGACATTCAGAGGTAGCTGGATAAAAATTCAGAGTAGAGTTAAACTCACACTGGCTGGCTGTAAGCATTGATAGAATCAACAACTATTTCTCATTTTATATCCATCACACCACACGTCATTTCTTTTCAAATCAAACCATATTTATTTAGGAAATATTTTTCTTCCAGAGATTGCATAATGGCTACTGTGTTGCATTAATATCTAAGGAAAATATCTTTGAATCTGTTAGTAGAAATACTTCAGAGAATTTGGTGTTTTGCTGTCCTGAAGCAGAGGGGCTTATTAACTGGTTTATTAACTGTATGCTCAGTTTTCTTTCATTTATTTCCTTTAAATTTCACAGAATCACAGATCATTTAGGTTGGAAAAGCCCTCTGAGTTCACAGACTCCAATCTTTACCCCAAGCACTGCCAAGGCCACCACTAACCCATGTCCCCAAGGGCCACATTCACAGGTCTCACAAACCCCTCAGGGATGGGGGCTCCACTGTTTGTTCAAACAAGTCTCTAGTATTAAAGTGTTAAAACTATTTTCTGTCCATTCCAAAGTAGATTTTCTTTCCAAGTTCTTCTAGCACACTTGAATTTCCTCATTTTTTTTCATCCAATGTTATCTGAACGATCTAAATCGGAGCTCTGATGCTTTCCTTCTCCTGTGCATTGAATAAATATTTGTGCTTTCAAAAAATAATTTTAAATTACAGTGTACAGTGTATTAGGCAAAACTATAATCTTCAGCAAAAATTGGCTACTATGGGTAAAAAAGAAATCATTTAATTTGAGATTGCAAAAGGTAGAAGTTGACATTTTTTAAGGAATTTCTTGTCTGGAGAAAAGTTACTTGTGACATTGATTCAGCATAGAAAACTGAAATACATTTGAAAAACTCAATTAAACTGAAATTATGAAGTCCAGACATTCAGAGATAAATCCACATTCTGTAGAGAATGAGCTTAAATATGATATTTTCTCCACAAATCTCTTGCTACGAGTGTGATATTAAAGTTTGAGAGTGTATTCTGGTCTATTAACTTGCAATGGTTATGTGAACTTTGTCATTACATCCTGCTGGTCATAACATGATTATTCCATAAACACTTTCTAAATATTTGCAAAGTCTACAGCTGTCATTTTGTCAGGGTTTTTTTTTTTTGTTTTGTTTTGTTTTTTTTTTTGGGGAGGAAAAACGAAAAAAATAAAAAAGAAAGGAGGAAAGCAGAAGGGTAGCTCTGATACAGAAGGGCAACTCTGATATTAGAACATGAACATGCAACACATCATAAATCTCAATGAGGAGGATTTGGAGAGGAAGAGAATCTGTTTTACCCAGAGTGATGTGGCAACAGGGTTATGTGGAGACAAGGTCAAAAGATGGCAAGAATGGACAAAAATTACTGGTTTATGATCATCAGGAAAAAAATGATTCTTCTAAGAGTAATTTCATTAGTAAAGCAATTTTTACTGGAATCACACTCAAAATAGCAGTGAAGGTATTTTTAAAATACTGAATGAATTGCCCAGCACATTTGCAGATGACACCAGGCTGACATACCTGAAGGGTGGGATGGAATCCAGTGGAATGCTGCAGTAGGAAGAGAAGGATAAGATTGGATATAAGGAAAAGGTTCTTTACAGTGAGATCAAATCTTTGGAAGAGGTTTTCCCAGAGAAGCTGTGGCTGCCCCACCCCTGGAACCATTCAATATCAGTAGGACAGAGCTGTGAGCACCCTGCTCTAGTGGAGGATTTGTCCTGTTCCCTGCACATTGCAGCAGGGTTGGAATGAGACCTTTAAAGGTCCCTTCCAACCCAAACTGTTTTGTGATTCTATGATATATTTTTAACAAGGTTATCTTGGCACTGTCATAAAAACTCTATTTAAGAGAACAGTATAAAATGAAATTTTCCATTCAGTTTGACACTGTAGTGACATTTTTTTTGTAGCCTTGTACTCTTCCCTCATCTAAAACACATCCCTTAGTTTTCTTCTAATTTCCCTCCTTGACCTGTTCATTAAGCTTTAAAAGAGAGAGAAACTCACCTTCAAACACAATTGGATGTCAAACTATTGCCAAAGGAAAATCTGCAGCAAAGCTAATTCACTTTTAAAAGATTAATTATTATTTGTGAATGGAAATACATAGCAAATATACCAAGATTTTCCAGAATCAAACACAGGAATTTCATAAATACAGGACTAAACTGATGCACATTGCTGTAGGACTGATGCCTTCTGGTTTGGAACTCGGGAGCAGTCATGGACAAAGTTCTGACATTTGGAAGTCCTTCGTCAGATTCCTGAGTTTGACTTGGACCTAGATATGGAACAATCTAGATCTTTGAGACAAAGTGACTAACATCAGAACCTTGGTTCCAGTGTTTTGGGAGTCTTATGGAAAACTTGGCGTCTCAAAACTCTGGAATATCAAGTTTTTGCAGTGCTCCCTGGAGAGCTGCTCTGAAATTAGAGGTGATCTCTATGATCAGGAATGACTTGAGAAGAAAGGATTTAAGAGAAAACCAATAAAAATGTCCAGGATTTTCTTTCTGCCTTGAACTAATTTTATTTGCTATACTGAATCCTAAATAAAATTTCAAAACCTGTGTTTCAACCAAGCCTGTCCTCATGTTTCTTCTGAAAACAGCTACAGAAAAAAAACTCAAACTTGGGGGACCTGACCTGATTACACGGACATCAATAGCACTTTTTAGATACCTTGAATGGCAACAGATTTTATCCTTAGATCTGCCTTAGGGGCAGATCTGCAAAGTAGCAAATGCCATAAAATTCCTTGAGGTCTCTTATCAGAACAGATCATAAGAATGATACTTTGAGAGAAACGCTGCAGTGCAATTTTTTTAAAGGCTGAACATGTTTTCTAACAAAGTAATTAATGCCCTTGAAAAGAAGCAGCCCTAAACCCCCATTTATGTGCAGTCAATTACCTCAGGCAATATATCGTGTGAACACTGGAGATTAACACTGGTCCTCCCTTACAGGAACCCGTGCTTTCTCTTTTAAATGGGTTTTTCAACTTAGTGTTTGCATGGTCTCAGAATCTTTAGGTGCACTTGTGAAGCCAAAAAAGGACTTGGTTTTATCTCTGGATTTGCAAAATAAACCCCTCTAGGAAAAGCTTCATACTTTAACCTCTCTCTTCCTGTAGTGCTCTGAACTAAAGAGGAAAAGCAGGTACGAGGGGAATTTCCTGAGCTCAGGAGAGACTGAGAAGGAAATCTGCATAAGCTGTATCACCAGTTGGACTTGTTGTGACAGTTCCTGATAATTAATGTCTGTGCAGAACAGGGATCAACGGGCTGTAAACTTCAGACATAATCACATCTGTGTGAATTTCAATTTCTAGGGGTGCAGTTGACAATTAATGCTCCTAATAAGCGTGAGCAGCTTAGTGAAAGACCAGAGTTAATGTTTACAAACAACTGTTTTGTCAGAAAGACTCTCAGCCCTGCTCATAGGCCATATCAGCACCTACAAACTGCAGCCAACACTGATGGAGAGAAACTCTTTTCTACTTCAAACTCTGTTCTCTAAAGCGTGTGCTTTTATTATTTATTTCTCTAACTGCTTTTTCCAACTGCATTTAATTAGCATTGGAAATTAATCACATTGGAGCTTAAATACTTAAAAGCCAATATGGTTCAGTGGGAACCGTTTGTTTGTCACAGTAGATAATTGAACACAACCTTGAAAAATAAATTGAGGTGTTCCTTCAGTATGTTTTGCTCTGATTTGGTGATTGAAATGGCAGATAGGCACAGGCCCCAGTTTTAGACAGTGAAACTGGTCAACCTGGGGAGCTCAGAGAACTTCTGTGACACTTGTGGCAATGGGCAATGCTTTCCAGTGCTCACCTAAGTAACAACAAACCATGGTTTATCTGCCTTTATCTGCACTGAGTCTCACCCCATTCCTTCAGGTAATATAACTTACTGATTTCATTTATGTATTTATTTATTTTCTGTCCCCATCCCTGGCAGTGTCCCAGGCCAGGCTGGATGGGCTTGGAGCCCCCTGGAACAGTGGAAGATGTCCCTGCTCATGGCAGGGGGTGAAATGGGATGAGCTTTAAGGTCCCTTCCAACTCAGACCATTCTATAATTCTATGTTTTTCAATAGTGTTTCTGGGCATAATCTTTGAATTTCTCAGCTCTTATAGCTGGGTGAAATGAATCAACCACATCTTAGGAAATTTCGTTTTCAACACTTAGAAAGGAAAAAGATCCATTGTGTCCTCCCTAAAATGCAGTAGAGTTGCATAATACCTCCTTTTCCTTTTTTTTTCCTGGCAGTTTCTTCAATCTACTATTCCAAGAGCTGGTATTTTTGATTTTTCTATTTACTGCTTATGCCACTCTGTGTTGTACCATTTGACAAGCTTGAATCCTGTACTTTCTTAATGCTGCAACCATTGTTTTAACCACAATTCAAGGGTATTGATCTTTTTCTTAAGGAAGTGGAATTTTCCTTCAGGAAAAGCTAAACAAAAGCTGGCTATTTTGTATCTAATTCAGAAAATATTTGGCACATCCCATTTACTTTAGAAAGATTATTTCCATGGAGACTGAAGATGTCCTGGTTCCTTGAGGAGGAAGACACAAAACATCATTTGTAAATCAAAATCTGCAAATGTAAACAGAAATCATCTCATATGTTTATTGAGCCAAACCAATAGAGAGTTTCACCTAATCTCCTCAGGAGCCCAGTCCTTTGGAAAAACGCTTTTCTTTTAAGTGTCTAAAGTGGTCAATAACAGCTGGATGCACTTTTGGAGACTCACTTGATGCACAACCCTTGCTCCCAATCCCGTGCTAAGCTGAATGTGTTGTTCTGTGATTTCCTTTGTACAATGGCTCATCACTCTGTGAAAGAATATTAAATAAAAGGATTTTTAATGCATCAGAGCCTGCTAATCAGAGCTGCTTTATTACATTTTGGTGGAGTAAGTGTGCTAATGACTGCATAATGTGTTTGCACTGCAATGTGATTTCACTGCAGTTTGTTTGAAAGCCTAATTGTGCCCAGCTGCCTGGGTTTGTGTGATGGACAGCTGATACTCAGCATCTCCTGCTAATGCAGGGTCCAGGAGGGACTTGGGCTGGATTGTTTACTCCAATTTAGCTCCGACAAAAGGGACTGTGCCATCAGCAGCCGCTGTTACACCTAATGAATTGCTGCTGGGATTTTGCTTTGTGCGCCAATTAAATGCTGGATGAGTGTGAGCCAGCCTCAGGTTGGTGAAACATTTGTAATGCACAGCAAAGAAGAGTGCATTATAAATTGTGTTTCATGTTTATGGGGCTTCTGTTGTGTAGGGATCTCAAACATGCTTGGAAATTTTGAGGTATTCATGGTCATCAGGACTCTGAAGGGAAACTAAGATGCACTGCTTAAATTACTATTTAAATTACTATTTAAATTTATGCAACAGAATCTAAAACTAAATGTAGGTATCTTAATATCAGACTCCTGCTTCCAACACCAAACATATTTCCAAAGCCTGGAAAATTCCAGACTTCATGCCAAGGATTAAGCTTCTTGTTGCACTGAGTCACCAGAATTAGTCTGATAATAATAAAATGTGAAGCTACCCCGTGTCTTGTGGAAATGCAGTGCAAATAAAATCGTAGTTAATTTTTCTTTACTATAATGTGATTTACAAAGGATAATGAATTCTTGCCCAGCCCATTTCACCTCGTACAACTTTGAGGTAACAGATGGAAACGGAAAAGTTTCAGTGCTGATGAAGTACTAGGCAGAACTGCTGCTGCCAAGACATCATTAGACAAGACCTTGATAACAGCTGCCCGTCTCCAGCTGAATTGTTGTGGTTCAGAGCTCATCCCAACACTGGAAAAATTCTGCACTTTCTGTGACACCTTCAGGGAGGTGACCACAGTGTAGGAGAGACCTCTGAAGCAGCTAATAATTGGATTTAAATATGGGACATCAAAGAGATTTGGTCAGCTCTGCAATGAGCAAAGCCATCGCTCCTGTGCACCAGGGAATGTAATGTACTGCCTTGCTGTATGATTTTTAGATTTTTTTGTCACTGACTGACATGGTCCATTCTTACTGCCACCCACCCCAATGACTTCCTGATGGAAGCACTGAAGGGATTGGGAAAACAGAAAATTATTCCTGTTGCTCGGGGGTGTTGCAGCTGTGTTGACATGTCTACTGGAAAACAGGGATGGAGGGATCTCTGCACCAATCTGAGGATTCAGTGTCAATTTGATTGGCAGGGCACTGGACACACACTGAAAATGATGTGTAAATCAACAGCATAAGACAGCCTCAGGCTCTGCCAGGGAGCTCAGGTTGGACAGCAGGAGGAATTTCTTCCTGGAAAGGGTGGTCAGGTCTTGGAATGGGCTGCCCAGGGAGGTTTGGAGTCCCCACCCCAGAAATGTCCAAGGAAGGGCTGGATGCGGCACTCAGAGCCTGGGACAAGGTGGACATCAGGCACAAATTGGGCTTGATGGTCCTGGCAGGCTTTTCCAACTTCAGTGATTCTGGGATTCTAGAAAATAACAATTAACTCTTTTTGTGTTATTCATTGCAATTCCACAAATCGTGTTAATTCACTTCTCAGGCCTGCACAGGACTGGAAGTTGTCCCTCAGATTTTGGTCTCAATGCAGATCTGTTGTTCTGTGGGGCCAGCTCGTTCTGAAGCCAAGGGATATCCACCCATTAACCCCAATCAGATCCCTGAGTCCCCTGAGGCTCCAGAAGATGTCTTGTTTAAGATTCTGCTTTCAAACAATCAGTTCATGGTTGTTATTCTTGCAGTGTAACTCTTGGGATGTAAATGAGGACTGTCTCTATCTACCTGCGTATCTGAGTTTCCTTTTTGCATATTCTAATTGATTAGGTTGGAAATAAATGACAGTGTTCTATTTACTTAGGCAAAACTGAGCATATTAATTCACTTATTCTGTAACACTGGTAAATAGTGATGATTTACTTCTCATTTGCATCAGAAAATATTCAAGCAGCTTTTGTCTACCAATGAACACTCTGGGAAGCAGTTGAAAATGGTCAGTAAAGCATTTCTTTTCTTACTGACAGTTCAAGTGTCACGACAAGCACTAATATTTATTGAAACTCAGCTTTAGTGCTGAAGAAAGACGTGCAAGACCTGCTCCATTTCTGTACCTTTTAAAACACTGGCTCTTTGTTCCTTTGTCCTGGCTACGTGTGACATTTTCTTTTTAAAGCTGAAACATAGGAAGGCAAATGCCTCCTGCGGACCATGGACTAGTCAAAGAGCTGTCTTCTTTTTGTTGCTTCTTCCGGAAACACTGCTTTGAAAGAAATCACTGTTGTAGAACCAATTAGGTTCTTTAGGTGGATCATTTCTCAGTCACTTGAATAATGAATTCCCATTTGCTCAAAGGGTTGCATTCACCCTTCAGTGGCTAAACAAACAGGAATTCATTGCCACAGCTAGGCAACCGAAATTACTTATGCATTCTTTTCAGAATCTTTCTTTTTTTTAATCTTTATTCAGTTCGCCATGAAGATTATTGTTTAATGGGGGGGAAGTTCAATTGGAGCCAAATGAAAAGGCACAAGCCTTCTAAGCCAGAGTATATTTTTCAGAAGTGGCTTATTTGTCAGGCTCTTGCAAATTTGCATTTGGGGTGGATTTCTTTGTTAGTCAAATCACAAATGGAACATTCGTTTTCTGGTTTTTTGCAGGATTTCAGTTTACTGGACAGAGAAAGATGAAATGGTGTTCCTCAAAACTAATAATGGAAATTATACATTAAATATACATGATATTATAAGATATTGCATTACCTATTATATATAAATTATATATAATAATATAAAGTATAGGTTAAAGGTGTCCACGGGATGAATCACCACTCTGGCTGTCAAACCTTTTTCCTTTTTGCATGTTGATAATAATATAATTATCTACTATATTTGCTTTGATTTATGGGGGGAAAAAAGCCTTTATGGCTATTTCAGGGTTAATTGAATCATAATCAGTCTTCTTCTGGAAATCAGATTTGTGCCTGAAGTAGAGTCATCTGACCATCTGTAATAACTGGCTGAATGCTCAAATGAAAATGTAATTGTGGTGTTTGCTTCTTTTCAGCTTGTTATTTCTCCATATAATTTAGGAGTCAAAGTTCAGAGAAGATGCAGTTACCAGAAAGATCACTTTATAACATTTGTGTCTTTTGCATCTACCTCACAGCTGAACTTCACAGCAAATTCAGTTAGGGAGAGGAGCTACAGAAAATACAGCAAATTGCATTTGTTTTCTAATAAAGGTCACCCAAATCTTGAAAATTGTGAAAAATAATTGTATATGTTTTTGTATTGTTTTATATTGTGTTTGTTTTTGTAATTTAAAAATGTGTTTAGATCATTGCAGTAAATCAAGCTCACAGGGAGCTTTAGTCCCATTTTCCAGTCAGCCTCGTGGGATTTGGCTGTCCCTGCAGTGCTCAGCCTAGATAAGGTAGCTGGGCTCCAAAAACTTAAACACAGCTTATGTTGCATAGAATCCATACAGGAAAATTCTTAGACACTGAATATCATCATGTGGTTTAAGTTTTAAATTCCTTCACCAGTAAATTGTCTGTCAATATTGTTCAGAAATTAGAGAAATAAACTAAGGAGCTCTGGAGAGAGTGAGTGAGGTTTTAACTCTGCTCTTCTTTAAGAAACTTTTGCCTCTTTAGAAAATTATTTTAGAGACCAGACACTATTGGAAGGAATCTTGTAAAGATGTACTGTGTTCTTTCTCATGGGGAAAAAATATTTTTAAACTTTTTTTTCTTTTTAAGCCAATGTTTTAAAAGCTTAAAAGCAAGTCCCACACAGCAGGAAAGAGTGAATATATGTTTTGTTCAGTGACTAGAAGACAGTGACCTCACCTGAGCTTTGATAGTCCAACTCCCACCTCATGGCCCCAAAGCACAGAGGGAATTTCACTCCTGTATTTTATAATACCAGATTTTCTCCCTCAGTTTCTGCATCCTCCACACCCAGGAGTTCAAGTGTGGCAGGCACTTGACAAAGTGTGTGAGATGCTGTCACCCTTTATCATTGTCATTCTCTGGTTCCACCTCAGTGAATTATTTTACCAAAGTCATTAATGGTGCTGAACAATTTCACAGAGTGGAGCCATTTGCCAATTACATCTTTTACTTCCCCTGCATTTGTTCCCCATCACTTTGTTATGTGAAATGACCCCTTGCTTGGGAGAGGAGTACAGTAATTTCACGATTATAAGCCGCACCCAGTATAAGCCGCACTCCCGGGTGTCGGCAACTTTTTGTTCTTTTGTCCATATATAAG
>PYHW01009726.1:869292-886334 GCA_013186435.1 Turdus rufiventris | reverse complement strand
TTTTTAATATTTAGCTAACAAGTAATGAGGGATGTATCTTCAGTTCAGGGTAGAAATGAATGACTGGCAGCAAGCCAGAGAAGTGATTTTTCAGAAAATGCCTGAATTGCTGAACCCAGAATCTCTTCAAAGCACCCCCTTGAAAGCCTTTTTTCATAATTATTGCAGCTATTTGCACCTATCTCTGCACACACACTTATAAACAAACCACAAAGTGGTAACAACAACAATTTTGTAATTCCTAGAATTAGACTGATGAATCTCCACCAGATTTTCTCTAAGTAAGCAAGGAAGATTGTTAAGAACTCACCTATCAATTGACTTTATTTTTCATTTCCCCCCTCCTTTTTCTTTCTTTGAAAAAAACCAAATTTTTCTAGGCTGCTCAGCTGGGGAATTAGTAAAATAAAAGAACCCATCAGATGCTTTTAGCTGGGAGAACTTCATTCAATTCTCCACCTGTAGGTGAAGGAATTATTTCAGCCACTTAAAGAGGGACTTGGGATGCTAAATCCTGTTGCCATCTCTGTTGTTTAGCTTTATTTCCTTTCTTTGTATCTTGTCAGTTGTTGCCTATATTAAATTATTGATCTTATCAGGGGAAAAAAAAAGTTTCTGTGTGCCACAGAACCAGCAAATCAGCAACAGTGTGAAATCCAACATCCTGTTTCTCAGTCCATTGCATTTTATAAATTATAATCTTTTTTATACTGACTTTTTCCTTTTCAGCTCAGTTTTTTTATATGATCCTCTCTCCATTCATGCCATCAATATTTTCTGCTCTCAGTAGTTTGAGGTTTTGCATTTTTTTCTGACCTACCTTCAATTAGCTGTGAATTTTCTTCATTCTCTCCTGATCACTATTTTTCCAACCATGTAAGAATCCCTGATTACAATGAAAGTGTGCAGCAGTGAATTGCCCCTGACCCTGTGGGGTCTATTGTCACTCTGCTAAATATCCCAATTTTTATTTCTGGGTTATCCTGGAATTAGTTATTCACAGCTGACTCTCAGCTGAACTCACCATTCTAGTCCCTACAATCAAATCTTTTCCTCATCCATTTTCTCCTTCCCAGACAGAGATTTATGCCATTATATGTCTGAAATATTCTCAATACCAAGATGAACCCAATGCATCCTCAGTCCTTTCTTTAAGGTCAAACACTTTGAATAATAAATGAAGTAGATGAAATCAACAGGAGTCTCAGTGATGGGGAATTCAGTCCTTTCATCACAAATTCCACTTCTCTTCAAATGAAATTTAATATTCACCATGAGAAAATCAAGTTCATAGTGACAATAATTTATAACCTCCTTTGGATGCATTATTGATGGCTCAAAAAAGTTCACTAAGTCAATTCTCCAAGAATTGTAGTGGCAAAGAGGAGGAAATAGGTAGGGATTAACAGCTACTTTATGTTTATCAAATTAAAGCTTGATAACAGTGACAGCAGAACATGTCATAAATACCCAGTTAGAAACAACTAAGTTCTTTTGTATCATCATAATTCCAACCCAAATATTCTATGAAAATTAAGGACACACATTTATCACGTTTCCTAAAAATGACAGACTGGAAAAGCAGATTTCTCCCCACCAAATTCCATGGGGTATTTTCTTAAAACAGCAATAACTTTCTTGCTTAAGCATGGGGTTCAACATTTCAAAAGTATGGACTTTGAAATGGACTGGGTCCTTGGGAAGAGCCCAGAGGATTAAACTGGGATCCAGGTTTTTGGCATGGTTTTTTAGATGTTTATGCTCCCTGCCCTCTCTTCTGAACTTCAGGAAGTTTAGGAACACTGAACAAATGCAAGAGATTTAGAAGACAATGAGGATTACACAGGATCTGTAGAATTTTCTGTTTCACAAGTCCAAAAGAAACAAAACATCAGTAGAACAAAAATGTCATTTTCTTCTCATTTGCAGATTTTATTTCAATATTACTCTTGGGGAATAAATATCTTAATAAGCAAAATCTTCAGTCTCTTTGTAAGAGTCTGCATTTTCCAATTACTTTAAAAGGACCACTTTACATCTTTTAAATCATCCTTCTTTGAGCAGCATCACACCATGATTCAAACTATCAAACTTTTCAGGATAATTATATGTTAACAGTGAAATTATTTATTTTAAAATAATTTTGCCACAGCAGAGTTCAGTTTATGAAAAATACCTTTTTCTGGGAAAAAAGACAAAACAATAAAAAAAAAAAAAAANAACAAAAAAAAAAAACATCCAAAACAAACCCTATGCCACTTAAATGTCTAATTCAGCTTCTGAATGTTTTTCTGAGTTGCAGTTTTGTTTGACCATGACCAGTGGAGTATAAGGAAGGTTTGTGGTGTAGCACAAAACAATGGGCAGAATTTTCGAGTAACTTAAAATCTCTCTGGTCTACCATGTTTAAAATAGTGGAGAAAAGGAGGTTCTCTGCAGTTCTATACAGGTTTATGCATTACATCCATATGTAAAAGGCATTTAATAAAAAAATTGATAACATCAATATATTTTTCATAGACACAACTTGGAAAGTTATTTTAAATATTTTTAAAATATTAAATATTAATTTTTTTTTTTTATTTGGAGAGGCAGAGACTAGCTGAGGTATTTTAATAAGACAGTATTGGAAATCTCCAATAATTTTCTTACTTCTAGGTTGTAAGTTTTGGTATAATGCAAAGCAAGTAGAAAAGTATGGATGTCTGCTGTGATTATAAACATGGCAAATGCTGCCCCTACAAAGAATGGAAAATAAGATTTTTCTACAGATCTCAGAAATTCAGGTTAGATGTTGGTATTTTGAAAACAGAGCAAAATTAAAATAGAGAAAACAGAACTTGCAGCTCTTTTTCTGGCATTCTCATTCCTTGCAGTCTTGCCTCTGGAGAAAAACACTTGTCCAAGGACTTTATCACCTGCTAGGCAAGAGATTGAATTTAATTGCATTTCTAGTCTTGGTTTCACAGACAATATTGCAATAAGAAATGCCTTGCTCACTTTATCCAACTTACCTGAGCTTTTGGCACATTCTTTGTGGTTTAAGTGGTATAGCAACAAATATATAAACAAATTTAAAGCAAGGCAAAAGAAGAAAAGGGATGCTGGAAGCAGAAATATCAAAATTTAAATTCCAGGGTTTTCTTCAGGTTTCTATTTAAGCAAACAGGAATTCAGATGTGGTCTCCAATTTAGATTTTCCAGATTAATATGAGTTTTGAAATCACAAAAGCTTAACACATACCCTGAGATCACAGGGCTGAGTGGGATATCAAGGATAAAAGGAGATGCCACCTCAATCATTTAATCCATGTTGTCATATTGCTATTTGATCAAACTTTTACTTGATTTGCCAAAAAGCACTTAAATGTAAAAGGTAAAAAAATCCTTTTCTCACATTTTAAAAAGATATTTATGCATTCATAAGAGTTTCCTGAGCAATTGTCTCTCATAACCCTGCTTGACTAGGGGCTGGACCAGCTGAACTCTCCAGGTCCCTTCCAATTCTCTGTGATTCTGCAGTTATTTCTTTTATATCATTTTTACGCCACAAATTTAGTTTCTTTGGTTGTCCCTTCTGCTGGAGATGAATTAAAAATGAATACTTTCAAAGCTCTCTCATATTCCTTCTCTTAATCCCGCTTAAGAAAAAAAAAGAAAAGAACATTTTGGCATGGAGTTGTTAAAATTCAAAGGCAGTTAAGCTGTTGCAGGTCCAGATTGCATCCTATCAATCAAATTAAATCCTTGATTTCACAGCACACCCAGTTTGGCAGCAATGTCTTGCAGGATAGCTCAGCCCTGCACAATTCTGGGTTCAGCTATGCTTGAAAGATCTTCTGGGTGTAAAAATCCCACAAAACTGCTGGAAATCGGTTAATTTTTTTTTTTTTTTTAATTATATATCACTTTCCTGGAATGGTTCATATTGAGGGGCAGTGTGATGGGTGGTATGAAGTGTGGGATGCACGAAGGTCAGCAGTGCCACTGGGTCTGAGGGCAGCAGGGTCAACTCTGCTGCTCCTGCAGCCTGTGCTTTTTTAATGGGAAGTAAGAGAGCTAATCCTGCCATGAAGTTGCTGAGTTTAGCTGATTATTAATTATGTTTTGAAAAAGTCATAAAAAGAGAAAGGTACCTGTAATTACTTCTCTGCACATGTGCTGTAATTACCACAAGATATAAAGAATATTCAAAATTGGACTTGGAATGTGGCATTATAGTCCAGCATGTAACATAGCTACAAATGCAAGGCTTCCCAGTCCTCTATTCCTTAACAATCTTGAGAAAATGTCAATATTCATGCCACACTACAGTTCTTAAAGGAGATACAGGGCAAATGCTCAGAGAAGATGTGGCTCAGGATGGCCTCCAACCCAAATCCCTCTTTCTTGAGTCTGACATGTGCAAAAATATTCCGTGTCAAAAATAGCCTCTGTAGTCCTATAAAAAGTCCAGTCTGACTGGGATGAGAAACTGTGGATATAATTTCTTACAGAGGGCAGGGTCAGATGGGATATTGGGCAGCAATTGTTCCCTGTGATTGTGGGGAGCCCCTGGCACAGGGTGCCCAGAGAAGTTGTGGCTGTTCCTGGATCCCTGGAAATGTCCAAGGCCAGGTTGGATGGGGCTTGGAGAAACCTGGAATAGTGGGAATGTCCCTGCCCAGGGCAGGGGGTGGCACAGAGTGGATTTTGAGGTGCCTCCAACTCAAAGCATTGTGAGTTTCCATGATTTTGTACATGTGTAACCACGCTCTGAAACAACACACACTATTCCAACTTTTGCAGCTCTTGCAGCCCTTAACTCTACTGCAAATCCTTGTGTGAGCATCACCTATTTTTTGTTGCCTTAGACTGAAAACATGACTAAAAGGAGACTCTGGGAAATCCCAGGAGTCAGAGTACCCCAGCTACCACCCCAGAGACCCATCCAGGGATGCCCCAAGGGACTCCTGGTCCATCCCAGAGCAGGAAAATGGCCCAGCAGATTCCAGCAGAAAACTGGCACAAGGAAAACAATAGTCTGTCCAGAAACAGGGAGGAAAGAGCCCCCACATTTATGCTTTGAAATATTCTATCACCGTGCTGAAATTCTTAAAAATTGTGTTTACATGTTCTTTACCACGAAGGACATCTGGAATGGGCAGTGTGGGCACTTTGGCATGAGGCCTCTTGCCATGAAGGTCCTTTCTGCTTCCCATACGGACCTGAAACGGGTGGGGATTGGGATCCGCTCCCAGGGAACAGGAACAGGATGAGAGGGGATGGCCTCAGGCTGGGCCAGGGGAGGCTCTGGCTGGCGACCAGGAGGAATTTCTTCCTGGAAATCTCCATTGGAAGGTGCTGCCCAAGGAGGTGTTGGAGTCCCCATCCCTGGAGGTGTCCCAGGAAGGGCTGGATGTGGCACCCAGAGCTCTGGTGACATGGTGGGGATGGGGCACAGCTTGGACTCGATGATCTGGCAGGACTTTCCCAATCAACCCCTGACTGATTCTGGGATCCTGTAAGGACTGCTGATTTTAAGGAATTCAATTGCTAAAAAAAATCAGAGTATATTAAATTTCTCCTGATGCTGGGGATGCCAACCCAGGAATTACCACCATGCCTCAAACTATGCTGATATGAAATAAAGCTAAAGAGATGAGAGTTCTCCTTAAAACAATAAAGCATTATCCTTAAGCATTGTTTTTCTACCACTTCTTTTCACTGCATCATGCTTCCAATACTAAGCCCAAGACAGAAATACTCTACCTGAAAACATTTAATATCAAAGAAAATAGAAACTTACTCTGCCATTTGATTTTTGAGCACAGGCTACAAACACTGCTGTTGCTTTATGTGCTAAATCTGTGATAGCTCAGCTACTCTTTCCAGTCATTAAAACTGCAATGCCTTTCCATCTAGGCTTTTCATATCTTGTCTAAATCTATAGCAAACAAGGAATTTACTCTTTAATAACAAGGGACTATTAGTAAGCCTGTATGAATGCATATATATTTTAATTTAATTTTAAATATATAAATATAAAACATAAACCACAAAATATAAACATAAATACAAAAACAAAAACATAAATATAAATATAAATATAAATATAAATATAAATATAAATATAAATATAAATATAAATATGCTGATATATTTATGTGTGTATATGGTTGTGATTCCTGGTGGTGAGGATGGGGTGGCCACTCCCAGGGCACTCTGCCATGACCAGATGGGTCACACATTGTTTTCTTGACCTGTGAGTATCCCAAATTGTGTTTTCATCATGCTGAACTAAAAGCAAAGGTGTCTCTGCTCACTGCTGATCCAGCTCCTGAACTGGAGCTTCCTTATTCATCCACTGACAGCTCACGTGTTGGGTACAGATAAGAAAAACCCTCCAATTCTGTTACTGTAATAATAAATCTCAGTGCCAAACCCCAGTCTTCATTCCTGCATGGTATTTTATGATATTGCCTTTCTGTCTCCTTGATGAATAAGCCAGCACAGTCTCAAAGGAATGGTATTTTTGAGATGTTTGTTGGTTTTTTTTCTTATGAAACCTTAGATTTTCAAAATATGCTGAAACAATACAGGCATTCATCTTCTGGAAAGTTTCTTCTCTTTAACTAATGCTGGCAATTAACTGAAACCTTCATGTAAAAGGCAACAGGTCTCTAAAGATTAATAGAGATTTATATTTCTGAGGGGAGACTAATAAAAATCACTTCAGAAAACCATTTGTGAACTTAATTTTATTTTTAGTTGTGTTGTTTTTTTTTGGAGGGAGGGGTTTGTTCTCTTGGGTTTTTTTGTTCATTGGTTTGTTTGTTTTTTATGCCTAGGCATAGTGAAAAGAAGTTTCTGTCCTGTAGGTCATCACATGTTAAAATGTAGTTTTTAGAGTTTTTACTAAGCCACTTTAAGAGTTTCAGTGTTATCAGCAGGTTTCCTCTATGGTTTATGAGACAAATCTTAACAGGGACTCTTGCTGCCGATTTATGAGGGATTTTCACAAGGCTGACACAAAGCAGCTAGGAAGTCAGAGTTTCACAATAGGCATTTAGTATTTGCTTTTACTAGCCCTTAGCATGTTTTCTTTCACCAGTAAATAGAACTGTATAAAAACCTGTGTTTATATCTTTAATCTGAATCTTTGCCATAAAAAGTCAAATATTAGACAGTTAAATTAAAGGAAATTAATGTGTAATGTGGCTGTTCTTATCTACAATCTGTTTTTCTTCTCCAGACAATTGCAGTGAACACATCCAAAAAAAACCCAAAAAAAACCTGTATATATAATTTTGTCTACAAAACTGTGCATATCCTTAAAATAATGTGTTTACCAGTTAAGTTGATGGTTGAAGTCAAGATGTGAATTTAAACGCAACTCAGTGGTTTTGAGTCATATATGAGGAGACCCAAACAGTGAAAAAACTGGTGAAGAGGTAAGAGAATTTTCCAGAACTCCAGTTCTCATTTTGTGAGAATAAGTTTGGTTGTTTCACCCAGTACTGTATTTTATATTTGTGGCTCATCATGCATTGTTGTGAATGATCTCTAACTCTTCAGGACAAAGAGGACTCTGCTGTCTTGACCTCATTTTGCTGTGGTTTCCCTGAGAATAAAAGGCAGTATTGTTCAATTTCTGTTTTGTTGCCATCCTGCTTTCCTTCTGCACTTTTAATTTGATTTGAGACATTACAAGATTTGTGGGGTTTGATTACAGGACATGTCTCTGTATTAACATAACATTACACCATTCTGACAAAAATCAAAATTTAACATAAATTGAATCCAGGACATGATAAAAATCAGGCCAATAAAATCCAAAGTGTGACACAAAATCAACTAAACCTATTGTACAATTAGGAAACAAAAGGAGGTAAAAAAACCAGATCTTATCTGGTTTTAACAAACTCTGTTGTGGAGTCTGAATCTCTTGTGTGAAGTTCTGGAATCAGAGAATCACGGGAGAAGACCCCCAAGATCACTGAGTTTGCCTTGGACTGAACAGCACCATGTGGAGGGAAGAGTTTTATAGTTAAAATCCTTCCAAAACTTCACTTCTTGATCTGTGACTATTTTCCATCCAGAATAACTGCTGGTGCTAAAAGAGCAGGAAACACAAGAAGATTCTTTTCCATAATTTTGAAAGTGCCTTCACTGTGAAACCACAGCCTGTGGATGTGTGCACTGCTTACACACTGAATCTGTTTTCCTCCTACACTTCAATCCAAATTCCCCCAAGTGCTGAGTTTGCCATATCCCATAACAGAGAGGAGAGAGGCAAGTGTCACCTCATTGATTATACAGTTTGAATTAATTCATTCATCTCATTAGCGAGCATACTTTTATTTTTGAATTTTTGTCATCAGTTCTAGAAGTTATTTTTGCTGATTTCCCTGTAGTGCTGCTGCTCATGGTAACAGAATCAAATGTTTTATGATGAGATGTTTTAATACTACCTAACTACTTGCTCTGGGATTAATGGTTGGGATTAAATCTCATTATGTTTATAGTTTCTTACCAGGTATTTTTCTTGATTAAAGTGTCAGTTATAATAATAAAAAAAAATTAGATATTCAGAAGCACCAATATTTCATTATTCAGCCAATATAACTTCCTTTTGGCCATCTAGGTATTTTGAAAATCTTCCCTGAACTCCTTAATCAAGTGAAATGAACCCTACAAGGAAAAAAGTAGAAAAAAGAGACCTTTTCATCCAGTGATATAATTTACACTGCAAACAGGGGGCAAACTCTGTCCTTTTCAGGTCCCTTTTGCTGAAAGACACAGAAACACAGAATCAAAGACTGTCCCAAGTTGCAAGGAATTCAAAAGGATCATGAAAGACCATTTCCTGAGAGAAGTTTCACTATAAATGTTGTTATCACATGAATAGGAGTTGATGGATTTATTTCTCCTAACTAGTGTGTTTTTCAGTGTTTGATCCCCTATAATCAATGAAATGTTACTCAGGAATCACTTGTTACAGGACTTCAGGCAGATACTAAAGATTTTAAGCTAATTTAAAATAGTTACAACTATTAAACCCACTTCTAAGGACAAAATGTAATTCAGTGTAGAAAGCACCGCCCGCTTCCATCCAAGCTTGGTGGAATCATGAAAAGACTTTGAAAACAAGAACTTGTGGTCTATAAACTAAATCATGCAGAAGCCATAAGGAATACAGTCACAACAGAATCGCTGAAATCACAGAATTCCAGACGGGTTTGTGTTGGAAGGGATGGTAAAGCTCATCTGGTTCCTCTGCCTTGGGCAGGGACATCTCCCACTGTCCCAGGCTGCTCAAACAGCAAGTCTTGGCACAGTCCTTTCCCACCCTGTGGGATCCTTATTATAGATAAAGTTTAGAGTACTAATTTCTGTCAAAATTTAGCATGCAAAAGCAGGTCTTGTGATTTTTTAAATTTTTTTTTAAGGGGACAGAATACTCTAGAGAGATGGAGTGGAGAACGCTAAAGTTTAATATTTCTGCCCCAAAAACATGCCAAATGAGTTTTACCCCCAGGCTTTACTTGTAGCTGGGTCAACAGCCATTCCAAGGAAAGGCAGCACTGAGCACCCCAGGCAGCACAGGGCATGTGGGTGTGCTGCAGGGAAGCTCCCAGCAAGCTGGTCAGGGTTTGCTGAAGTGACAGCTCTGGAGAACATCATCAGCTCTGACAAAATCATCCTAGAATCCAAGCAGTTGCAGCCAATAAAGATTTTCATGAAAGTTACAGCAGCAAAATTCTTGAAACACAGCTCAAAAGTAACAATGGATTAAGATAATCAAGATTTTCTTCCCTTTGGCATTTTTTTGCAGCTAAGTTAATTATAGATGTGCTGATTAAACTATTCAATGTCTGATAAATGTAAATGGTATCAAAAAAGCTTTATGTTTACCCTTGCATATTAGAAGAAAGAAATTCTGTCAGCCTTGAAAAGCACAGGTGAAAAACAAAGGAGAGTATTTTCAATGGTAGGGAATTAGATGTTTTGAGTGGAATTGAACACTGCACATGCTCTCAGGTATTGCCAGCACAAAGATATTTAGCACAGGTGTTTGTGCAATCATGATGCATTATGCAAATTAACAGTGAACAATGGGCATCCAACAGTTCTGCTTGCTTTTATGTTTGACTATTTTATTTTCAATGTAAAGGGTTATGGGATGATGTGCCATAAGATGCCCATGTAAGAAGCCTTGCTAATGGGTTTTCAAATATTCCTTCATTTCTTCAGTTGCTGTATTACTGGGTTTTGTAAGAGACAATTTAGTATACAGAAACACTATACAGATTTTTACACGCTGAGTTTGAGCCAAAAATGTTTTTCAGGCTATTGCAGTATTGGCATTGTTCCCCAAATGAGACTTGCAGACATGCAGCTGAAAACAATACAGATGCAAATGAGTGAAAAATCTGGTAATTCTAATTCCATAATACTTTTATTTACTCAATTCAGTTGCTTGAGGTTCATTAGAAACACAAAAGAAGTGTCATTTTTTTCAAATGTACATTATTCCTAAAAGCCTTTGAGGGCATTTGGGAGCACCAGTTTTGATTTACTTTATGAAACCATCACAGAAAGTGTTACCTTGGTAAAAAGCTGTGAACTGCAGTGTCTGGGCTGCTTTGAACCTATTTCAAGATGCTGATAAACAATATAGGGAATGTATTTCAGTGAAATGTCTGGCACGGCTGAGGTGGATGGGAATGGCTGAGCTTGGTGTCAAGGGTTCTGTCCTGACAACACCACAAGTGCCCAAAGCAAAGAAGTCAAGGTTCTGAAGTTTTTTCATCACCACAGCACAACTCTGCTCTACCACTTTTAAGTGGCACAGTTGAGTTTGGATAGTCTTTGTTTAGCTGGCACAAACTGCATAAACCCCAGTGCCTCAAAAGGCTTTGTTTATTTTGCAAGAACTAGACCAGTTTGTTTTCATAGGGAATATTTTTTTGTGTGTAAAATATCCCTCAGTTATCCAATGGTTGTGTTCCTGCTTTATCCAGCTGCTGGTGAAATGTTGCAGGAAAGGCAAGGTAAGTCTCTAACTCTGCTGCAAGACTCAGATTTATTGCTGAATGACACTGCAAAACTGCATTTAAATTACCTGCCTAGATTATCTCAGTACCTTAGAATTATTTGGGGTGGGAGGCACCTTGAAGATCACCTTTTTCCAAGCCCCCCTCCACCAGACCAGGCAGCTCAGTCCTCTTAATAAATATTAGCATGAATATTTTCAACAATTTTCCATAAACTTCCTTAAAACCTGATATTTTCATTCTCAAGTGTATTTAAAAACTCAAGAGCGTCAGATCTATTATAATTGAAATTACTTTTCTTCAAATAAATGTTCCTGAGCATATTTTGTAGCATTGACCCAATCGGGTTGTCAATCTGTGTTGGTTTAGTTTCCCTTGTAGCTTTGAATTTAAAAGGTAATTGTCTTAAATAAATTATTGCAATGAGTACAGGAAGAATAACTCACATGAAGAAAATTCAGTGGAGCAAATGTAGACAATTTATTTACACAAACTGTAAATAAAGGCTGATAGAGGTTTTGGAAATGTTCACATGGAAAAGATCAGCCTACAAAGTAAATTTAGAGGTACAACCTCCTAAGACTGATTTCCCCAAGATAAATATCTGAAATAAAGTTAATTACCAGTTACAGAGGAGGGAAGACAAATAAGTCATGTGTTAGCCTCTAGAATCAAGCTCTAGACAAGGACCATGTATTGAGCACTCATAATTCCCTCTGTTGCTGCAGCAACAGGGAAGTAACAGGGAGTGAAATTGGCTTCATTTTAGATAAGGAATAACAATTTGCAGCTCTTCAGTGTTCATTGGTGAATTTACAGACAGGGCATCCTCTGGCAGAGAAGGGAGAACTGCTTTATCTCCTACAAGAAAAGGAAGCTGGATTTATTATGTTCAACAGTCAGGTGGATTAATAGGAGTATAAACTATTTAGAAGTGTAACACTTAGCTACTCTCCCAGTTGTTACTGTTTCTTAAATACTCAACCAACTATAAAGAACGATTAGCTGCAATTTTGCTTGGGAAGACAGGATGAGATTTAAGTTAATGGTTGTGTAATATCAATTAATACATACAAAACTCAAAGTCCAGAGGCTTAGGATATTCTTCATGAGTGCCTGTGGTTCTTCCCCTGATTTCTATCTGAAATTCATTTTTCTCACATTCTCTTGCCCATTTTTTGTTGTCTTTTCCTTAGTGTTTAATATTCTGGTGTATCCAGAGGGGACAAACCACATCCTGGTCATTACTTTCATTTGATTTTCTTTGTAAAAAAATTCATTTGAGTACGAAAAGGACCTGTTTACTAAAAAGTCCAATAAACTAATTTACTATAATTTTACAACTTTTGGATGGAAGGTACTGCTGTAAGTTGCCCAGTTGTCATGATCACTGCGGTGCAACAATTAGAAATAAGGAATCACTGCTTCAGACGCCTGTCTCCAACATGTGAAAGCAAATAGGCCTGAAACAAATAAGTTATGATCAATAAACAGGATGCTTTATCCATAATGAAATAATGTCAAGAGCTATTATTTTTAAGACCTTATCTACTTTGGTTATAAATTGAGCATGACTTTCAGTTAAGAACATCCTTTTGCTTCCAATCAATACGAAGTTATTTAAATATTTGCCCTCTGAAAAATCAGTAGCATTGGACTTAAAACATCAAAAATTCTTTCCTCTGAACAGGTTTTTAGCTGAGGCTAAGTTTGCACTTAATCATTCAGGCGGTGGGCTCTGATACCTGAGCTGAGTACACAGCAATTTCCTGGACTATATGTGCAACCAGAGGAAAACCTGAGCGAGGGGGAAAAGAGCCTTTCTCTTTTTAAAAAGAGTATTTATGTCAATGTTCCTGTTTTCACATGCACAGGATAGGGCTGTGGGATGAGGTAATTAAGTTCTAGGCAATGCTATTGCCTCTATCTTTCTTATTATTGAAAAACTAAATAATTGAACAAGGAAATGAATGGAGAGAAAGGAGATTTTCAAATACAGCAGGAAATGATGTGACAGTGGTATTCTCTTCATTACTGTACCTCTACATGATGCAAAATCTTAGATGTTTTGGATGTAGTAATTGTACCTTCCCATTCTTTAAGTGCTGAACTGATGGTTCTGAGATTTAACATTCTTGTAGAGAAATCAAATTTTCCTCACTAAGGATGTCTGAAGGACATTTTGAAATCTTATTGCTTCATTGGGTACCTGCATGTAATGTTCTTCCAGTGCTTGCCTTAAGATGAATAACACTTGGGATTCAACTGGGATCCTTCTAGCTTGTTATAGGAAAAAAACCTCATAAAATGCTGCCTTAGTAATGCTGGAACATTCAGTAATTATTTCTACTGTAATCTGGTAATTGTGTTTTCTCAGCACATGGAGGGATTAACATCCTGTTAACAGGATTAATATTCCTGTTCCTTTTGTACACTTTCCCCTACATCTCATACCTTTAGAATATTTTTGAAAGACAACATTTCATGAGGCCATAGTTAATCAAAACACAGGCTTGAGAAAAGAAGAGTAAGTACATTTTTCTTATGCCCTTTCCTCTGCATGTCTTCAGTGTTCAGAATCACAAATAAAGTATTTGTGTCATATGCACTGCCACAGACATAAACACAGAGGTTAAATTTTAGGGATTGTTTGGTGTCTGGATAAAAAGGTGCAGTTTTATCCTTCACACAAATATATACACAAATGTTTAAATACGTGCTGTGAAAGTGAGCCAGTGTAAATCCCATGTCCCAGAGAGCCCTGAATGCCAGCTGGTCAAGCTTGGGAACCTCACAGGGAAGGGGCTCTTCCCAACATTCGGCTTGACCTTAATCCATCCCTAAGGGTGAGTGAGCAGCTTTTTTCTTGCTTTGTCAGATCTGTGCCTTTGGTTTTTTATTATGCCTCTTTTGTTTATAGTTTCTACATTTTTGCCCCCTCACTTTCTCAGCTGATCCCTGACCAATAACCTCTCTGGAATGAGCACTTTCACATGCCCTCATCAGTTGGGTCTCATCACCAACTCCCTTACTTGTCAGTCAGGTTTGTGTCCTTGTGTCTATGGCTTCCTGATTCACTTATTTCCCTTTTTTTGAAAAAGACCCTTGACCAGCTGCCCTTAAAGGAGCATACACTCCCCTTCCACATACCTTACACAAACCCTTCAGTTGTGCTTCACTTCATGTTGTTATGGAAACTGCAGGAGTATGGAACAGGACTTAGATACCATTGAGGGGGAAAAATCTTGTATTCATGACTTTGTGTATCTACGATTCCATATGGAACATTCCCAACCCTGTCATGATATCTGGCAATGAGGATTTGCTTCCGACTTTCATCTCGACTCAAGTTCAGAATACATTTAGCACTCAGTGGAGATTTTCAAAGCATTTTCACCGTGCTTGTGATCTCTTTGATTCCACTGCTAATCAATAAATGGACTAGTGCTTCTACTGACATTGTGCTCTTGGGATAAACCTCGATATGTACTACAGTAGCAGCTTTCTGTTTAGGAGTTTTTGCTCGTCCTTTGGAGCTACAGGCATCAGCAGAACCTCGTGCAACTTACACCTTATAGAAGTTTCTGACACCACTTGAAGTGAGCAGCCTTTAGTGAGAGCAGCTCTAATCACTGGAATTGGAATGTAGCAAATCAGAGCCTCTGGTCAGCAGAGAGAACTCTCCTGCTCAAGTTTCTACAAAAAGTCTCAAGCTCTTATATTCTCTCTCAGGTTTCAAGCATGTACTGGTTTGAAGAAAAACCAGTGGGAGATTCCAAGTTAGAACTACAACTTGTAGTAGAGGAAGGTGGCAAGCCAAACAAAGCAAAATCAAAAAGGCAAAAGCCATGGCAAAACCCCTAGCCTATCAAGAAGGGATGAAAGTGTGTAACGCTATCAAGAACTTTTGGAGGGATTTCTTATTTTTTTGTGCAGCAAGCAAAAATTATTGCATATGTGTTAACCCTCTGTAATCTGAAACACACAACATCTGTGCTGCTGGGTTCAGCCGGGTTCACCCCATGGAGAGGAGGGTGGAAATAACTACTAAAACAGCTATTGCCTAACCAAGCACAGGCAATATTGACATCATTGACCCCTAACTGAGAAAAGGATAAATACCCTGCCAGACAATCTGGCTGGTAACACACCTGCAGAGGATTTTGTGGAGATGGAGCAGGGGCACAGTGAACCATACATGAAACCCAATCTGATTGCTGAGATGATAAACCACTACCAGCCTCAAGTTGCTTGCACACTGTAACAACAAAAGGATGATGTGACAGTCATCTCAGAATCCAAGTGACCTGCTGAATGGACTCTTGTACCCACTCCAGGGAACAGCTCCAACCTGCAGAGCACACAGTTAGTCAAACTCTTGGGTCCAGAAAACCATATCACTAACACTAAACCCTTGGGATTAAGAGCCCCCATAGTCCTGTGGGAAAGAGACATTTTGTCCCAGAGGGCAACATTCCTAGAGTCAAATTTTTAACTGAGTCACTGGACAAAGAGACATTCTTAAATTGACCTAGAAAACTGATAAATCTGGATGGAAAAGGCCACTGCTGCAGCTATCCAAACAGCCAGCTTTACCCTAACCAGGAAGGGGATACAGAAGATCCTCCATAAAATACAGAGACTGCTATGATTTGTTTAGTTATTAGAGCTTTTTCTATGTTTATGCATCTTTTTAATTTGGTTAACTGATTTTGTTATATTGCAGGCATCGTAGAGAAAGCTGAAAATTCATTTCTAAAGATACTTATTAATGATCAGTTATTCTCTTTGCTTAAAATTTTAATTTCTACTTCTTTGACAGTATTCCCAGCAGAAAGTAATATGCAAGCTAACATCCCTGTGGCACAAAGAATAATGTAGGAATTGTAAGATTTAGAACACTGCTTACCATCAAAGAACTCCATATGGTGTGCATATCATGTGAATTGTTTATTCAGATAATGTTCCAACAATCTTATCGAATGTTAGTTTAATTGATATTGTCATGCAAATCAAGTTATTTAGTTTATGTAGCTTTTCTTTTCACTCTCAATTAGAGAGTTGCATATTTGGTCTTCTTCTTACTTCATATTCTACATGTCCTTCTCAAATGTAATTTTATTTTAGTTACTATCTACGAACTTTTACTAAACTTTTAATACTCCACCTCATTTTCAAAAAATCTTTAAGCTATTATGCGTGCTAACCAAAATATTTAGTCCAGTCCACCCAGTTCCTGAAACATCTCTCCCCACAACACCTGCATCTACTGCTCCCACAGTAAAAAAGCCATGTATTGTTGCTGTTGGGGTGGACGCAGCATACAAAAGGACACACTACATTTCAGAAAGCTAAAATCTGTTTATTACAGCAGCATTCTGTCTTTTATACCCTCTACAAAGGGTACACTTTAATAGATCAACATAAGGTTCACTGGTGTAAAACCATCTCCACCTCTGTTTTTCACAAAACTTTTCTAAAAATACTTTTCCCAGCTGCAGGTTTCTTCTTGCTTGTCTTCTTCTCCTTCTCTTCTCAGTCTCCATACCAACGACCTTGGTAAAATTCCTTTCAGAAGTAAACCTTATCCATTAACTCTCTTTGGCTCACAGACCAGCTGTAAGCCCTCTTCCATAATATATGTATTTAATTTTGAAAATAATTCCTTTATGGAACCAAATTCCCCAGCTATTAAGTACTTTTTTAATACCACATATGCACAGTTAAAAGAGAGACCTGTTCTAATCAAAGATCTAGAATTCAGTCAAATTCTAAGGTCTTTCCCACTGATTACCTGGAGAAGAGAACATGCTTGTGTCTCTAAGGTAAAGGACGCTGTTGGGTTCCAGCAAAAAGTATAAAACCATATCTACAGCCTTTACAGGAACACCAAGATGCTCCAGAAGAAGAACCCTAAAGGGAATCTGAGAAGAGGACAACCACCTACCCACTTGTTGCAGAATTCCTTTATACTTCCCTAACTTTCTTATCTTTCCCACAGAT
>PYHW01009726.1:854216-865242 GCA_013186435.1 Turdus rufiventris | reverse complement strand
TCTTAGAAGGAGGAAGTAAGGTGAGTCTTCCTCGCCCTGACCTTTTCTATTAATGACAATACAAATGGCTTTGGGGCAACTCCAGTTTAGCAAAGAATGAGTTTCTGGTTGCAATTTTTTGTGTTCTTTGGACCTAACTATTAGTTTCATCCTTTCCCATTGCAAGCACAGCTAAGAAAACATAAATTGACAGGTAATCAATTATTTAAGTTTCAGGTAACTGTCTCAAGCCCGGTTTCTTCTAACTTTTAACTAAAATCCTAATTTCTTTAAGATTAGTGTTTCAAGAGACTTTGAAAGTGATGTGATGTTCTGAGGAGGGTCCTGCTGCCAACACTCCTCCCTGCCCTCCACCCTTCAGAAGGGACTTCTTCAGAAGTGGTGAAAGCAATCTGAGGAGGAAATAAGACTTGAATCAGTTACCTGTTAAAATCTTACAGGAACAAAGCATGAACTGACTTCAACAGAGACTCTAAAGCATGGACACTTCCTCCCCTTGCTTATAGCAATTCATCTCTCATTTTTACATCCAGCACCATATAAATTAATACCAGCAATGCATTCAAAGGAAATGTGAGGCTGTGATTTCTCTGTCATGATTTTTAGGTAAAAGCCCCTTGGTGTCTGTCCATGGTGACATTTTCTATGGCTTCTGGGTATGAACGTGTGATGTTCCCTCTGACTCAGCTACAGGAAAAGATCATCCTGCCTTTTAGGCTTTAACTCCTGAGGAGGTGCTTCCTGGAGCCACTCTGTGATCTTAGCTTTGTTCACACATTTAATTGCAATTAGACCAATCCCTGTACTTTGGTAATAACCTTAATTGGGTAGTGGGAGCAGTAGCTGTAATAGGATTATTTCTCAGATCTCTACTAGGAAATCTCTGCTGCTTCTGTTAGCAGAGTAGGAGGCTCAAAAAGTTGGGCAGCAGGAGTAAGGGCCATAAATGACTCCTATGGAATTAGTTTATTGATTCAGCCTTTTTTGCTGTGAAGGATTTCGTGTTGTGAAATGAAGCCAGTGGTCTTTGCAAGTGTGTTGAATGGTATTTTGCAGTGTGGAATTGTTAGGGCTGTTTCAGGCCATCAAGTCCCACCAGCAGCCCCTCCACCATCACAGCCCCACTAATCCATGTCCTCAAGTGCCACATCCACAAGGTTTTTGAATACTTGCAGGGCTGGTGACGTCCCTGCTGCCTGGGCAGCCTGCTCATTCTGATATCACTAATATTACTTCTTTTTTCCTAAGTTTTAATGTCTTTCACTATTGGGAGCCCACTAATTTTGCTATTAAAATGTACAGGTTTATTTTAAATTACTCAACTATAGCAACCTAAAGTGCATAGATTTTATAAAAATTAACCTAAAATCTGTTCAGGCAATTAACTATATCTCCCCAGTCTCTGGCAGAGGATCCAATGTTTTACTGGCATTTGTCAGGACAACAGTTTTTAATTTTGTGTTTTGTATTCCTGCATGACAACATTAAAATAAAAATGAAAATTTATTATATTTTTTTAATAAATAAGGAAATAATTTAACTAAGTAGCAACAATGATATACATATATGTAATAAATTAAACACAGAAAAATGCAAGTATGCAAGTATATAAAATATAAAATACCTTTATATCAAATGAATAATAATTTTTTCACCTTTTTTTTCACATTACTGTACAGTCTTTGAGAGACACTATCCTATTTATACATGTCATTAACCTATAATAAAATTCCTGTCTTTAGGTTCATTTGGCCTCCCACAGAAAGAAAAATACTTCCATGTTCCCTTTCTTTTTTACCTTGGACTTTCTTCTTTTTTTTTTTTTTTTTTNGTTAAAGGAAAGAAATATAAATTTTATTTTTTAAAAGAATTTAATTCATATTTTTATCCTTTTAAGCCTACCTTAGATGGCAAACTAATGTGAACTAACCATGTAGTGCCATGGTGTAGAGCAATTTTAGTCCATTATCAGTAATACTTTCTTGTAAATCTCAAGGAAAGTGGGAACAGTGGTTCACAATCTCATTTTGTACACATGGAAACGGCTTAAATACAACAAATAAAGGATTGAATAACTTAAACAGAGAAGAATCACATTATGGAAGTAATCTCTCTTTTTTTGATTAATTAATGGGGTTGGGTTTTTTTGGTTTCTTTGGTTTGTTTTTTTTTTTTTTTTAATACAGAATACTCTCACACTTTGAGAATTCCAAAGAGGACTTGCTAAAGTAAATACTTGAAGATGGCATTTCAGAAATCAATTGTGATCTTTGTGTTTAAACAGTGGGGGAACCTGGACTTTGTATTAGTTTTGTGAGTCCTTCTGGTTCTGTAGCAGTGCCCAGAAATATTCATGCTAAGGACCAATTTTTGTTCAAGAATCATTGTTCTTAAATTCTCCAACACAAGGCAGCTCCAAAGCTTTGGGGTCTGCTCTCTCTGAAGTCACAAACCACCAGCCATCAGAGGGCTGTGGTTACCCTGTAGCAGGTGGAACTTTTGTTTGTCTCACATTCTCTCTTCCAACTCAGCAGCAGAAAAAACTCTGAGTGCTCTCTTCAGCTGCCCTGGGTCAGGTTTACTGATATTTACCGACTCTCCAGAATTTCTGGAAAACTGTGTTATCTGTGCAGATCATGGAAATTGGGGGATTGAAGCTTCTGGTTATTTGCAAAGAAGGAAAATTGTACCTCTATGACACCTGGTCCATGAAAAAAAAATCAAGAGAAAAATAGTGTAATTCCTACAGCCTGAAGATGTTTTCCCTGTTTTCAACAACACTGTCTGGCTGAGGAGCAAGGAAAAAACTGAGGGGATTGAGCAACCCATTCTAGTGTAAGGTGCTCCTGCCCATGGCAGGGTGTTGGAATGAGATGGTCCTCAAGTTCCTTCCCATCCCAAACCACTAATGCTTTCGTGATTCCAAGAAATTCAGAAATCTTCTCTGTCCCTGCTTGGTTCCATGACATGGAGTTTTCACAGCTGCTGCCAAGGCACTCCAGCCTCAGCAGAGTTCGATATTTCTAAAACTGAGAGCACTCTTTACTTTACAGAGCTGACAGTCTAAAAATGCAGTAACCATGTCATTGTGGGATATCAGCAGTTCATCAGTGTGGATTTCACTCGTGCTGTCATTCAGATTTGCAGTGAGGCCATGATGATAATATTTTATCGTGATGCTCTTTTTATTTTATTCCTTTTGGCAACATACAGTGCTAGCTTGACCTGAAATACCCGATTAATAAATCATATTAATAAGACATGAGAAAATAAAGCAATCACTTACCAGTCTGGAGGGAACTTAGAAGATTGGCAGCAGTTCTCGGGTCAGGTACTTCTCAGTCATGGACCTCTCTCCTTTTTTGGAGTCCAGCACCAGAATACATCCCAAGCAGAAAAATTCATATCAAACTTAACAAGATTCTTCAATCATTGCCACTGTTTTCATCAAGTTCAGTGGAGATTAAGTCACTTTATAGCCAGTTGCTACAAGATGTTACACATATTCTGTTGTCAGATAGAAGGGATTCTATTAACAGGTGTAATACTGAATTATGGAGTCACAGAATATCCCGAGTTGGAAGGACCCACAGGGATCATGGATCCAACCCCTGTCCCTGCACTGACACCCCAGCAATCCCACCCTGTGCATCCCTGGGAGCTTTGTCAAAGACTCCTGAAGCTCTGGCAGCCTTGGGGCTGTGCCCATTCCCTGGGGAGCCTGTTCAGTTCCAAACACCCTCTGGGGAAGAGCCTTTCCCTGATCTCCAGCCTGACCCTGCCCTGGCCCAGCTCCAGCCATTCCTGGGTCCTGTCCCTGGGCACAGAGGGCAGAGGTCAGAGCTGTCCCTGTGCTGACCCTCAGAAGTTGCAGCATCACAGCTCATCATACCGAAGCCAAATCTCTTGTTCCGTAGAAGTCAAAACTTGATTATAAAACTTGATAAAATTTTTCATTGTTTCATCTTTCTATATAACATAAGGCATACTGGAACCAACCTATCTGATTTCAGCTTGCCTCTTTCTTATTTTCCTCCTCCAAAATCCAGATAAAATCACATAATTGAAAATTATATAAATATGTTGGTGCAGTGACATTTAAATGAGTTACTTGAGAGGGTGCATAGCATACATTTTAACTACCTTCCCTCCAGTTTGCTATTGCACTGATCAAGTAATCGAAGCACATAACCTGCCCCACTCTTAAAAATATGAACACTGGGAACTTTCAAATAATTCAGAATAAGAAAATATAACAACAAAAATCTTCAGTCTCAAAACATTCTGCCCTAAGATGAATTGGAAGACTTTACTCTTTCTTTTGATATAAAGTTTCTGGTAGTGACCTCAATACTGCTCAATAACTTCATGTCCCAAAATTGCCAGGAAGAACCTGGGTTTCTCTATGTAGGTGTCTTCTGTGCTGGAAATAAATTAAAAGGTTTTGTGGAAAATATAAGACCAGGGTGGAGCACACTGAGTGTAAAATAATTCAGTGTTTGTACCAACGTTAAAGCTAAAAATAGGAATAAGGAAACATAAAAGCTGCACTTGGCAAATTCTGATAGACCAGGCCCAAAACAGTCAGAACCAGGAGAAGTTGTACGTATATATTTGAGTAATAATTTCCATCTGACAGGATTTTCACAACCATCTTCTCCTTCAAGTGAAAGCAATTTCTTAATTGTGTGTAATTCCTGATACCTTTTTCTTACATATTTTTTGGCATTTTAAATATAAATACTGATATCAACATGCTACAGAACATTTATAATTTACAGGTCTTGAAAATGATGTCTTAACTACACTGCCTGTGTTTTAAACTCAGTTTACATTCAGTGGTGATGTAGTATGAGACATCCATGGTTTGCCATCAACATGGGGAGAAGCATTCTTGTCCTGGACTCATTCCCCAGGGATCTCTTTTGACCTTGCTTGTTAACAGAGGGTTTGCAGTGAGATGCAAATGAATGTAAATTGTTAACACCGTGCTTCTCAGCACCAGGCAGTGTAGTGGCCTTGTGTGCATTCCAACACTCTGAAAAAAAACATAACCCAAGCTACCATTTGCATGCATTAATCCCAGATTCTGAATTTATTGCCTTCCGCCTGCCTTCCGCAGCTCCTGTCCGTGGGAGAAACGTGCCGGGGGTAATTAATGACACACTGCTTCATAAAACAATGGGACTCGGGCCCTAAAGTTCTGGGACACTTAAAGAACTGCTTTTCATTCACAAATTAGGTTTGGCAGGAAGAGGAAAATTCCCCATGATTTATTGAGGATGCTGAAGCAATTCCGTGGTCTGTGGGACGTGCTGCACTGGCCTCGCACTGCACTGGCCTCGTGTGCCTTTGCACTTGTGACAGCTGATTGATTCCTGCTGTGATTGGGCATCAGGGCTGCCTTTGCCTCAAGTTTGGGCCTTATTTAAAATACCCAAGTGGAAGATGTAAATGGAGTTCTAGGAATAGGGCTGAAGCAGCCTGTGCTGGGAATGGCTAATAAAGTCTCTGCTAGAACAAGCCATGGCTGCTGGCTTGGCTCCATCCCTGCTACATGCCCACAGAACAGCTTTCCATAAGGATCTGAGTTGTCTAGCACGTTAAATGATTAATTCTTCACTGAATACATTGGCAAAGGGTGGGGAGGCTGACTTGTTAACCCGGTTCAGGGCTCAGGGGAAATCCTTTAAGGCGTATTGCAAGAAAAGAAAATTGGATGTGCTGTGGAATTACAGAATCACAGGGAAGTTTGGGTTGGAAGGGAGGACCTTGAAGCCCATCCAGTGACATCCACTCCTGCAGACAGGGACACCTTCCACTAGCCCAGCTTGCTCCAAGCCCCGTGGCTCCAACCTGGCCATACCCTAACCTGGCCATACCCTAACCCTCCCCACCCTCATGGGGAAAAATTCTTTCCCAATATCCCATTTATCCCTGCCCTCTGTCAGCTTGAAGGCATTCCTCATCTCCTGTCACTCCACTCCTTGTCCCCAGTCCCTCTCCAGCTCTCCTGGAGCCCCTTTAGGCACTGGAAAGGGCTGTAAGGTCTCCCTGGAGCCTTCTCTTCTCCAGGTGAGCACCCCCAGCTCTCCAGCCTGGCTCCAGAGCAGGGGGGCTCCAGCACTCAGAGCATCAATGTGGCTTTCACATGACTTTTTCCAGCAGATCAAAATATTTCTTGTGTTTGGACCCCCAAACCTCGGCACAGTATTCCAGGTGGGGTATCACAAGAGCAGAGGAGAGGGGAAGAATCACCTCCCTTGACATGATTTTTGTAGGAATGCACCTGTCCTATAGAGCAGATTTTCAATCCATTTTATAAAGCTGTGTCACAATTGCACAGAATTGTGTTGATTTTACAGCTCATATACTTAAGGATTATTGCAGATTTTTATCTTTTTTCCTAGTATGAAGAATCATAATGAAAATAACTCATAAAACTATTGAGGGATCTTCAGATAAAAGCACCAAAGCCAGAATTATTCAACAAGCTCAGCATCCACAATCAGGTAGAGGGAAGCAATCCCTCTGTGGCATTGAATCATTTGTAGTGAGTGGCAAAATCCCCACTGATTTCAAGGGGCTGTGGCCTTGTCCTGCACATTCCAATGAGTTCATACTTAGGTTATAGAGCTCTTTGAACGTTTGCGTAATGCCATTGCAGTGCTGCTGAGAGCTGAGCACTGCTGCAAGGCCCTACCCAGGAGCCTGAGGAGAATCTGATTTCTGTGGAAAACCTGCTTCAGCTGGGCAGCCCATCCTGTGGAAGTCCATGCTAATATTAAATATTAATTTTGTGTTACCACATGGATGGAATTGGGCTGCTCCTATCCAGCACCAGTGAAGGTGGTGTTCATTAAATATGTAGAGAGTATAGATTACGAAATTTGATTTGTCTTTTTGCTGGTCTTCACACACATCCTGAGGGGCACCAGGCCCAGCATCACCAGCCAGGGGTGCATTGTCCTGCTCTGCCTTACCTGCAATATTTTGTAATATTGTGTAATTTCGGATGCCACAACACCAGAACAATCTAAAGGTTCAGAGTCTCTAAAGGTGGGACATAAGGTTGGGCAAGGGTCCTGGAGGTGCCATATGAGGAGCAGCTGAGGGGCAAAATGAGAGCTCACGTTTATGGTCCTTGCTTTAGCTAACTGGTAAAACTGAATGACAACTCTGAAACAGAAAAAGATTTAGGAACTAAACTTCCTAATATCCATAATTCTACTTCTTCCCATGAGCTAAACACAGTTTAGGAATACTTTTCTTTGTCATCTGTACCTGATTTCTGTAACATGAAGTCCAATCATTAACTGCTTGTTTTCATAGTATAATTTCACCCCTTTGTGCTATGGAAACTTTCAGAGAAAAAAAATTACAATTTTTTATGAAGCCCAAAAGGTAATCTGGAAGCAGAACATAATGCTGCTCTGTGCAGTTACTCTTTACGAGGTTTGTTGGATGTTTCTTCCTCTGAGATGAAAAAGGAAAATTTGATTTTTCAGTTGCTGGGCTAGGTTTGGTCCAGCCTTGCAATGAGATCCCTCATGATTTATCATGATCTGGATTCGTCTGGGCTCTCAATTTGTTGCCAAAGTTTTACAGACCTCCCCATGAGGCTGATTATTGCCGTACAGGAAAACTGTAGGAAGCCTGGCCAGATCTCTGTAGTTTAAATCTTTGTCAAGGTTTCATTCTGTTTGTAAAGCTGTTTTACCTTTCCTCATATTAGCACATGAAAAATCCTGGCTAATTTTGTTTGGCCTTTCAAAAATAAATTTTCCTAAGACAGCTCTATTGGCCAAATAATACTTTGCCTCTATGTGAATGTATGTGCAAAAGAAAGGAAAAATAACACCTGTAAAATTAATATAAGCTAAAATCATTGAAGCATACAATCATAAATGTTGGAAAGACCTCAGGGATCACCAAATCTAACCTTTGACCAAATCCTACTGTGTCCACATATCACAAAGTGACACAACTACTCATTTGAAAATAAATACCAAACAAAATATTATTTTCAAAAGTGAGTCCTCTTCCTGAAATCTACTTGGAAAGCTGCAGCATGAAGTCCAAATCAAAATATTGATTAATCAGAGTACTGTCAATCTGCAGCTATATGACTTGGAGCAGAACTGGGATTTTGGTGCCACATCTTCATGGAAAAAATATGTTACATGGGGGAAATGGTTCTTTTTACTTTTGCCTACAAGACTCCCTGAGGAAAAGGCTGGGCCAATTAAAAAAAACAGAAGAGAAGTATAGAAATTCTTCAGAGTGCAAAAGGACAGTCAAGGGAGATCCTGGCTCACAGTTTTACTCTAAAAACTCTTGATCTCTCTTCCTTCCAAAACAAACCACTGCACGACTCAGTGATTTTATGATTCTGTGATATACTGCATTTGTGCAGTTAGTGTCTGAGGAAGAAAGTGATTCCATATGCACCAACAGGACACAAGAACTGTCCACATAACTGTGCAGGCAAGACCTGTGTCCTTCATCATAAAATTAATTTTAAAATGTTATGGGGCTTGAGTTTAGTTTTGGTCCTTGACCCATTTAATGTGACGGATGCAGATCAGCTCTGCTGACTGCTGGAGAGAGGGGAAAAGGAAACCTACAGCCTTGTGGATGGATTTAATTTGCTTTGGGGTAAAATCTGAAAATTGAACTTGGATGGATTAGAAATATCACCAGGAAAGAATAACTACATATTGCAGAGCACTCACCCCAGAAGGAGCATCTCAGTGATGCAAGGGGTAGGTAAAAATGTGTTATTTACTGTCCTTTGTGAGTGTGGGAAGAAGGTTAGCTCTAGACAAGAGTTAGGAATGATAAATTATACTGGCACAAGTTTACCTTCAACTGCTTCTCTGCTTTCCTTCCAAGGAGCAATGAGAAGTAAAGAGAGGTGTCCAAATTCTGGACTGGGCTGGGTGTTACACAGAGCAGGCACTGAACCCCAGCTCGTTCTGCCTGTCCACAAAGGGCAGTGATTGTGGCTCTTGTGCCCATTGTTTGCTTGTAGTGCCTCTGGAAAATTTTCTTCATCCTCCTCAGGAGGCCACAGCAAAGGAACAAGGGCCAGGAAAGGAGGAACCTGAGACCTGCCACTACCACAATGTCTGCTCCTCCCTGGCCCTGGGCAGATGAGCTGGCTTGCGCAACATTTGGAGGAAATCTGGGAAATTCTGGCATCCTGCACATTGCCCTGCACATCGAGGGACAGGCACTGAGCTGCGGCAATGCTGCTTTTCAAAATAACAGGCACTCAAGCCTGTAATTTCTGCCAATTTATGTGTGGTGAGCACAGGCCAGGAAAGGCAAATGCAACATTAAAGCTTGGGAAGATTTTACTGAGACAAAGAGCAGGAGAAGCAGAGCTCTCGAAGGGGAAAAAATACTATGGTGTGACAATTTTGAGGAAAGAAAATATATTGATAGTCCAAAATATACAGAAAGAAAAACTGTGCAAAGCTGCACACAAGGCAAATTCATCGAGGAAGGTGGAAGAGGCAGTTCTTCCAAATGTGCTGAGAAGTCTTTCTGGCTAAATTGAATTTGGAGTGTGTCCCAGGTACAAAACAGTGTTAGCCAGAGTGCTCCAGATGGAGATTTTCCTGAGCCAAGAGCTAACTGTATGAATGCTTTTCATTGACTTTGGTGCTGCAGAATGAAATGGCAGCAAAATGTCCAACATATGATTCCTTTTATTACTCCTGATGCCATAAGTGACACTTTCTTTGGACTATCACCATGTAGCAATTATTATTCGCCACCATCAGTACTGTTTCCACCTGTCAAATCATGAGTCTTGTTGATTAGTTTGATATTGTAGCAATAAAGTAATCTCTGCTACCTGATTTCATCCATCCTCTCTTCTGTAGTTACTGCCTCACTTAGGAAAAAAATGAATCAGCATGGAAATAGTTGAAATTTTAAATCACAGTTAAAAATTAAAATACTAATTTCTAGAACTAAAGCCACCTACAGTATGTATTATATTAATATAAATTCTTCATTATGACAAAAAAAAATTACCAGGGGAGAAATTCAAAATGAGTAACAGCTTGATGTGCAAACATTGAAGAATATGGTCTGTATCAATGCACAATTGCTGTAAAGACTCCTGGATTTCTCTCAAAACTCTCTCAAATTTCTCTCAAAAATCCCAGTGCCTTTTCACTTAAGATGATCCTGGGAGGCAGAGCTAGCAGGTAATTATTTTTGATAACTTTTTCTTTCCTACCCTCAAGCACTTCTGTATGTACACAGAATATATTTAACGCTTCATTATGCAGCAAACGTTTACCTCACCTATAATTAGAAATCAGTAAGAAATACTGAACAGTTTTTTTATAGCAACTTTTCAAAACACACACGAGGTGCTGTGGGATTCTCAACTCCAGCTAGAAAAAATAAACAAAGAAAACTAGAACATATAGACAAGAAAAATCAAATCCTGACTGACAACTTTTGTGTCTGTTCAAGCAGATACAATTTTGGAATTACTGATATATGAAGTTTTCATCCACCTTGGAAAAAAATCCCAGAAAGCTGTGTGCTGAAAATGCTGACAAACCCCTTTCAGAGGTGTTGCCATTGGATGATTATACAATTAGGTCTCAGAGTAAGGTACAGCATGTTGGTGGTGCAGCCTGTCAGTAATTCTGCAGTGATTTATGGCCTGCTACAGGACAGTACCAACAGGACAAGCAGTGCCACACACCTCAAAAGGACACATTTTCCACTAAACCTATAAAGGGAAACGTTATAATCCGCTTTTACAGATGACAGATTTTCAAAGATATTTAGGTACCTATGAGTACAAATAATTCTCTGTTATAGTTCTTAAGGATGTAGGAAACATGGTACCCCTTTTTTTTTAGCAAGTTTTGAGTATCTATGAATTTAAAATCTCAAGAGTGATGCAGTATAAAAGAATAGAATAGAATAGAATAGAATAGAATAGAATAGAATAGAATAGAATAGAATAGAATAGAATAGAATAGAATAGAAT
>PYHW01009726.1:827068-847515 GCA_013186435.1 Turdus rufiventris | reverse complement strand
GCACAGGAAGGAGCTGGAGCTGCTGGAGAGAGCCCAGAGGAGGCACCAGGACGATCAGAGGGATGGAGCAGCTCTGCTGGGAGGAAAGGCTGAGAGAGCTGGGATTGTGCACCTGGAGAAGCTTTGATAAGAAGAGATGTGCCAACCTAAGGAGCATCCTTCCAGGAGGGTTGAGACAAGCTGGTCACAGCCCATCCAAGGGACATTCCATCCAAGGGACAGCCCTGCAGGTCAGGGCTGTGGGCAGAGCCATGGCAGGACCCCTGGCCTCCACAGGATGGAGGGACAGGACACAGGGAATGGCTTCCCACTGCCAGAGGGCTGGGTTAGGTGGTATACTGGGAGGAAATCATCCCTGTGAGGGTGGTGAGGCTCTGGCACAGGGTGATCAGAGAAGCTGTGGGTGCACCTGGATCCCTGGAAGTGTCCAAGGCCAGGGTGGACAGGGCTTGGAGCAACCTGGGCTAGTGGAAGATGTGCAATAGTGGAAGTGTGTGGAACCCTGGGACAGTGGAAGCAACCCCCACGGCAAGGGGTTAGAACTAAATGAGTTAGCTTGGTCCTTGCCACCCCATTCTATGATTCCATGGTGCTATTCCTGGAATAAGAGACAAAAAATTGGCTTTGTGAATACTCCATTTAGTGATGTGTCCTTCGACTCCACTGCTGAACCCCACAGTTATGACTTTAGCTGGATTTCACACTATATTTACAATAGACTGCAACTTGTGGCAACAGCAAGTGCTTCAAGATACTCCAGCTATGAACATGCATGGATAATAAAAAATAATATAGCATCACTAGAAATGTATGATACAGAATTTCTTAATGCGTTCAGTTTTGTCTTTTAGAGTATCTTTCTTAAGCAATTCACTATATCTCACTGCCAAAGCTGCCCAGTTTTTCTTTTCTGTTTTATACAATTTTTATTAGTGCTGTGTCCATAAACTCTACTCCTAGACAGAAGGAGACATAGTAAAACTGTCATATTCAATTGAAATATCACACGGTGCTGTAGCCACCACTATAAATGAAAACAGAGCCAAAATGTTCCAGATCTGAAAAGGTCAAGCTAGCAAAAGAACAGCTCAGGAACAAATATTGTATCAGCAGACCTGAAACAGCCATGGCTGTTGAAACACGGATTTAATCAAGTAAAGCTTAGGAATTAGTGTTATTAACTCAGCAAATGCATGGATATTTCTGTTATTGAGTTCAACAACACATGTTCTGCTGGTGCCTTCTTGCTTTCCTGGCTGGGTTGTGAAACAATGGGACAGAAACACAGTGCTTCCAAATTGTGGTTCCTCTTTATTTTTTTTCCATTAAGATCCCTTTTCTGCAATAACCATTTCTCTTTTGTCATGGCTCAGACAGTTTGTGACACCTCTTTGGAATCAGGGAAGCAGCGTCTCTGTAGCCACAAGACTGAGTACTAAAGTAGCTCTTCAAGAAACCTTTCTTCCAATGAAGACTTGAATTCAAGGTCATATCTCAGCTTAACATCAATTTATGAAAAGACCTTTTGAAGAGATCTCTTTTTTTCATATTTCTAGGAAGCATTGTATTTTGTATTTGACTAGAAAAGTCACTAAGCTTGACAGAGGCCTACCTGAATTTCTTGTGTTACAGAAATATTGCTTATTGTGTATTTTTTTCTGTCTTTGTCTGTCTTTTGAGTGTTGTTTTAAAAATAATAATTATTATTATTATTATTATTATTATTATTATTATTATTATTATTATTATTATTATTATTATTATTATTATTACTTTTATTTTGAATTTTCTTCCCTTCTAATTCCATATTTTGAAATATGTAGGTCTCTGGTAGGTTTTTCAAGATAAAAGTAATTTTCATATAAATCCTACTGTATAAAGACGTGATGTTTACATCTTCTTGGTGGTTAACTTACCTGAAAATATTTAAAGTGTTTTGTATATTTATTTTGATACTATAGCACAATATCATGATTGTGAACTTCAGTCCATTTTAGTCCTTGGATATTCAGTGTTTCAGTAGATTGAATAGAATCATGTAAGCAAAAGAAGGTGTATTTGTTGAACAATAAATGTATATGAACTGTCCTCTGAATTTTCCATTGTGTTTCAAAACATGAAGTGTATTTGCCAGCCTTTGAAAATCAATATTATGACAACATGACTTCTCTCTCATTTCTTTTTTTCTTTCCCCACTCCTGAAAAGACATAAAGCAAACAAAAAATGTACAAAAGCTGTTTCTGAGCTGTAATTGTGTTAAGAGATGAAGTTCAGTTTTAACATGGAAGGTAAAACATTGAATGAAAATTGCAGCTAAATGAAAGTACACTGGACTGGAAGAAATGTTGATTCCAGAGTTATTAAACAACCCTCAGTTCTTTCCAGGAACTGCAGAAGACTTTCTTCAAGAATGGACATTAATACAGGTTTTTGGATTTACACCACATTATAAAGTAGTAACTCAAAATCCTCCAAGCAGCCTGATTCCAAAATGTTGTATTATGGCTAGACTGGCCTTTGGTGAGAGTGACAAATGGCCATTACCATGGGTGAGGTGAAAGCAAAACGAGCTCTCTTATCTGTAGACGCAGTGAAGCATTGCAATGTAACCTGTACATTTCATTTTGAGGAGACAGCCTTATCTCCGCTCCACCACGTAAATTCCACTGGTGCCTGGCACACCCTCTCTTCTCTTTGCTCTCCATCACCAGTGGCATCACCATCATCTGCTGTCTAAACAGACTAAACCACATTTTACTGTGGGCCTGCATGAACAGGAAAAAAAAAAAAAGAACAATTTTAATATTTTGATAACAGTTAATGTCAGAAGTTCAGTTTTTTAATGACTTGAAATCAGTTGTTTTTACAAGGCTTCATTTTCCTTCACTCACATGAAGGACTCACCCTAAACACAGGGCAGGAGTCACATTAGAGACTATGAAATGAGAGTATGAAATCAAAAATTCTGCATGTCAATTGATCAGCTGTTGAAACATGACCTCAAACATGTTCCATAATGTAAGAATTATGGATATTTTATACCTAGATGGTTTTACCTTGATTTATTTTAGAAAATATGTCTTCTGACTTTTAACTGTTCACGTAACTTTCATGTGATAGGGCTATTACAGGTTGGTGAATGTTCCCACTGAAATTCTAATGACAAAATGGCAAATGACACAAATCTGGTGATGGGAGTAGCCAGGGTGAGTTCTCCCAAGGGAAGGGTGAGGGAGAGCAGTGGCTGTTGGTTACCTCAGCTTTAGGAAAGCCTCTGACAGGATCTCCCACCACATCATTGTAAATAAACTTACCACATGCCAGCAGATAAAAGGATCCCGCAGGTTAAAAGCTGGCTAAATTAGCAGGTGTTGAATAATTAGCCAAAAATCTACTGGCATTAGACCCATGGTTCCTTCTCACCACATTGTTCAGATGTTGAAATAACTGTTAAAGATAATGTCTCCACAATCATTAAGTGAACCAAGCACCTTTCCCACACTTTGAAAACTCAGTAAAAAAATTTATTTCCTTTCACTTAATTATCCAAGGCACGAATTCTTAAAATTTCCAGATGTGGACATGTTATCCATAAAAAAAAAAAACCACTTAGATTTTGTTCTGTTTTTTCTCTGAGCATTTTATGAGCATTTTATATTCCTTTCTTTTGTGCTTTCTGTGCTCCAATGCCATCTTTTTTCCTGCAACACTTTTCCCCCTCTTATTTCTTCAGATTTTTTTCCCAATCTTTATAAAATTATGGTTCTCTTGCCCTCATTTCCTCTCACAATTCCTAACACAATGAAAAGACCTGTATATTGCTTCAAATTAGTTTTGTTCACTTAGAATTGCAAATACAATTTCCCAGCCTCCCACAATATGTGGCTGCTACTGTCATGGGTTTCATGGTAACATTTCAAGGAACATACTTGCTGTTTCCTACTGTTTATTTAGTTTTTTATGTCTGTTCATCTCTCATTCAGAGGAACTGGAATAATTTTGAAATTGTTGAGGGTTTTTTTCTTGTGTATACCATATGTCTTCTTCCCTCTTTTATATTCAATTATTTCTATTTTTACAATATACCATGTTTATTGGTTTATTTAAAGATTTTGGCTGTTAGCCAGCCAATGAATTATAGAAAGTGGCATAGAAATGCTGAAGAGTTTTTGTTTGCTTTGTCCCTGCACTCATACAGAGTGTATCAAAGTCTTGAGTTTATGTTCTTGCAAGCAAAATTAGCTCTTTGTCCTCAATATTAAGAGTCTATTTTCTTCCTCTACAAATTTCCTCAGTTATTTTCATCTTCTAGTCATCTACTACCTCCCTAATTCCCCAACTAAGGGGTGATAAGACCTGTATCCTCAGTTATATAAAACCCACAGGTCAAAAAAGCAAAGTGGCAAAAATAAATTGGAAAAAAAAGATTTGTTGCTTAGTAGCACTCAATCCATACACATATTATTCTCCTCTGCTCCTTCTTTTGGTTATCTCTGGTTTTATCTGTTAGGTACTTTTTTCCCCCCAGATTTTTGGTCTGTTGTGTTTATTTATTAAAAGCCCCTAAAATTATGCAGATTATAATCTGTCAATGCTTTTCAAAAAAGATATAAAGTAGGGTCTATAATGATAAATTCAATAGAAGCAGCAATGCAGGAAACAAGATTTAAATGGCAGATTTTGTTGGTGAGAAAAACTGGGAGGATAATGCCTGTTGGACTGTATAAACTAGAAGCCTCTATGAGTCCCTCAGAGAGAGAAAATAATGCAGGGATTGAATTAAAGCCTTTAGAGAAATTAAAATATGTTCAACCCCACAGACATGAAGTAGGAGTGTAAGTTTTAGTTTTAAGTAAGTAGGAATGTTAAGCCACATAGATATGAAGTAGAAGTGTAAGTCTTAGTTTTAAGTAAGTAAGAATATGCTATAAGTGCCTTGAGAGAGTAAAAAGCACTAAAGTCTGGTTTAAAGTTCAAGCAGCCTAAAGACTAGTTAAAAGTTCAAAAATTAACCCTTAGACATAATGAAAACATTACAGAACATTGCTTGCATTTCTAAAAGAGAAGGAGAAAGAAGGAGAAGGAGAAGGAGAAGGAGAAGGAGAAGGAGAAGGAGAAGGAGAAGGAGAAGGAGAAGGAGAAGGAGAAGGAGAAGGAGAAGCATGGAGTTTAATATTCTGAATTCTTTGCCTTTGAGACTGATGTGCTTCTGCAATAAACAACTTTACAGCAACCAACAGCTGCTCTTGTGTCTTTGAAGACCCTGACCCATGAATAACTAGACAAATGCCCTTCTATTTATAAAGCCAGGTAATTGTGAGCAAATTATATGTTAGCAGAATCTGTATCAACTCACAGCTTTTCAGTCTATAAAAGGAAATAACTCAGGAATATTGCTGGGAATAATGAAAATACTTCCAAAGGGATTGACCAGCAGTGCCCAGGATCACAGAGCAGAGCTCAGGGGCTGTGTCCAGGGTGCACCTGGGGCTGTGCCACCCCCTGTACATGGGATTATGGAATCGCAAAGGTTGGAAAAGACCTTTAGGATCATCAATCCAGCACTACCATCAGCATGCTTACCACTAACCACATCCCCAAGTGCCGCAGCCACAAGTGTTTTGAAGGTATGGATATGTGATTCCACCTCTGCCCTAGGAAGCCTGTTCCAGGGCTTTGCATCCATCTCCTTGAAGAATTTTTTTCCTAATATCCAGACTAAATCTCCCCTGGCACAGATTGAGGCTGTTTCCTTTTGTCCTGTCACTTGTTATCTGGGAGAAGAGGCTGACCCCCATCTGGTTCCAGCCTCAGATATACTGGAAAGAATATTTTTGTTTAAATCTTCAGTGCCAAATTAAAGATTTCTGTCTTTTTTTTTTTTGGCTAATTTATTCTCTGGACAATTTCTGAAAACCTGAAGGAGAAAATTTCTGTCAGCTAATTCATCAGGACACCATGGGAATCCTCATTTCATGTGTGTGTGAAAAGATTGTTTACAGAGATGTCACAGTACTACAAGCAGTAAAAGAACTTTGGCCTTTCATATAAATGGGAATATTAATTTTTCAGAACTTTGCAGACAGTTCACAGCATTTCCAGTGCAAAGATGAAACTTGATCTGCTTATGCTTCACCAGTAGAAAATAATTAGATATCAGCAGAAAAGCACTGAACTATGGCTGTGTTTTTCAAGCAGGAGTATCTTTCATTCCCCTCCCTCCTTCTTCTTCTTCTTCATATTGTATCTAAGTAGCTCTCCTTGGATACGGTTCATTGTATAAAGTGAAGTTGTTTATAGGAAACTTAGATTCTCACCCACTTTTGAGCAAGACAGATTACAAACCATCACCTCATCTGGATGATTTTTTATAACCTCAGTCACCTACATTAATTAAATTGTCTGTATCATATTTGTGAAGTGTTTATGAGGAAAGAAGCCCCGACAGTACAGACTTTCAAGAAAGTTTTCAGCTGTTTGCTTTGTGCTGTTATAGTTGTTGCAGGATTTTAAAATATATTGCCAATTGGAGTGTGAAATGTGCAGTATTATTCTCTTTCACAGCAGTAAAGAGGTAAAAGAAAGATAAGGTTTAGGTGGGAGGACTCAACTTCTTTATTCTATAGAGATTTCGCTTAATCTTAAATAAAAACATTTTTTAAGAAGTAAAATAGAAAGTTAGCATATTTAGTAATGTATGTTAAAACACTCCTTATTCACACACTGCATTAACAAGTATATGGCAAAGAGAAAGTGTGGGTTGATCTGGAAACATTTGACAGCAGTAAATAATACAAAAAAAATTGTTTTTTCAATTTCTAAATTCTATCTACTCGATGAGAGAGGAAATTTTATTTTTTCTTTCTTTCTTTCTTTCTTTCTTTTCTTTAATCAGGTCTCAAACTCTAATTGGTATTTTCCTGTTCATGGAACATGTTCTGTTTTGCAAGTTTAATAATTCAGAAAGAGCAGGAGTGGTTCATGTTCATGGAAAGGTCATATGGAAGCTTGGAATCTAAAAGGTAAAAGGCCACTTCAAGACTGGATGTAAAATGTTTTGGTGTCTTGCAAATGAATGGAACCAATTTGCTCTTCTAAATTGTAAAATGAAGGAAGTTCATGTAGCACCTCTAATAAAAAAGTGTTGGAAAGAGACTACTGATGTTCCCCCAGTTGGGTGAAACAAAAAATGATCCTGTAGCAAATCTTGCACATTTTCAAGAAGAAAAACTGAGTCCTAAGTACTGTCTTCAGTAATAACCCACAGAGAAATCTCTCTCCTCTTTGTGTGTTCTTTCACAGGAAAGCTGCATTTATAACACAGGAGGGGTAGCCTTTGCAATAGGAATTATGTAAGTTTTCCTGTGAGTCTGTGATTGCTCAGAAGCCAAAACTAGAAGAACAAGTGGCATTCCACTGTGCACTCTTTCAACTATCTGAACCAGATGTCAGGTGAAATTTAAAACCTACTAATGAATGCTTTGGACTCAAGGTCCTTTGTATCTCAGTGTCCTTTATTGTCTTCATCAGCAATGAAATATTAATTTCTGGTCTTGACTGCACTGGCTGGAGCTACTGGAATCTGATCCTGCAAGATGTCCTTACTTTATATCAAATCTGGGAGCCAGGGAACACTTCTTGAATTTCTGCTTTGAGTGTGAGTCCTCATCATGCTGCTCCTTACTGGGTTACTCATCTTGAGACCCATAGAGAAGATTTTGTTAAATCCATTTCTTCATTTCTTCGGTTTATTTTTATGTTTTGTTTTTGTTTGTTTTAGGGATTTTTTTGCAGCAAGTACACCCAGATGCTCAAGTAGGATTTCAGTTCTCCTGCATTCCACACTTTTATCAGGACGCTGGGATTGCAGGAGAGGCTTTGAATTTGCTTTTCTTGACTAGATGATGATTCACACTAACAGTTTCCCTCTTGATTTTCTGCCAGTTCTGGTGAAAATTATACAATAAATCAGTAGCTAGCAACAAATTATATTCATCACATAATTTGGGCAGTTTTGCTTACATTCTGCCTCCCAACCCATCTCCTGTGAAGCCACTTACGCCATTTCCAACTTGCCAACAGCTTCAAACACACATGGCAGTTTAAATAATCTGCCAGATAAATAATTCCTGGTTTCTCCTCTGAACCAGCCCATATGTGATGGTGGTCTGAGAAACAGGACAGAGAACATTCAGTTTTGTCATTAGAACAAGATTTGCAAATCTGCAAGACCATATGGAGCCTTAGACCTCCAAAAATGTGGTGAGAGGGTTATTTTATCAGTGATATACAAAAATTCATCTTTTATCCTGGAAAATACTCAGCTATGAGAGCTTTTCAGCTGTAATTTTGCTGTTCAGGCTTTCTCATCCCCAAGCCATTGCCCCAGTTTTCATCCTGCAGCATATGCAGCATATGCAGAGAGCAGAATGTGTAGTTCTGGTTTATGAATTTCCTTGGCATGGCTAAAGATGAACTGAAAACTTAATTATGTGTCTGTCCAAAAAAGATCTCATCAACTCTCCATGTGTTCTACCATGACAAAACCCTTCACACTCACCAAGTCATTGGGATTTATTAGATTGCTTTTGAACATTACCTCAGTTTTAGCAGTAATATTCCTTTCCATGGAGCAAGAAAAAACAATTTCTTAGCTCTGAAAATGCCCGACTATCACTGGATTCTCTTTATTTTTGCCTCACAATACTACATCAAATGGAGAATCAGACCAAGGACATAGAAGACTGAACCTCTGTCATGGACAATAACAAAGCTGCTGCCACAAAATACATGGATTTATACAGAGTCCTTTTCTCTTCCAGAATCTCAATTTTGTTCAAAGGTTACTGCAATTCCAATACATTATAACCGTTGTTTTCCAAACCATATAAAAAAAAATATATAAAAAAAATATTAAAAACCATATAAAAAAGTTAACTCAAAACACAGTTTAGAAATAACTTTACTTTAAAGTATTATTATTATTATTATTATTATTATTATTATTATTATTATTATTATTATTGTTAATGGTGAAACATTGTCTAATTTAAATTTTCCCTTTGATTTAGTCATACCTCCTGTTTCCCCTCAGCAGCTTCAGGATGAATTGATAGCTGATATGATAAAAAGTAAAGTATCCAAACTGAGAGCACAAAACTGCATACCCTCATATTTCACTTCAAAACAATTAAAGATAAATTGGAATGATTTATTCAGAATATCATAAATCTAATTGTAGTATAAATAGACTCCCAAATTTGTCCTCTATTTGCACTGCTTATGCAGAACACATTCAATCTCCATTTTTTCTCACTGTAATTAAGGATACTTTAAGATGAAAGAATATTGAGCCATCAATTTTAAGAGGACTACAGGCTTAAAACAGAACAGAGTTTTAAAAACAGTAAAAGTTCCCAGTCAGCTTTAAAGTTTTTATTTCTTATTTTCTTTGAGATATAGCAGAAAGATTACTACCACATAAACTGACTTTTAGAAGGTTATATTATGGAGTAAAAGAAATACAGGACATTTCCTCAATATTAATGCCTTATGCATTGTATTTCAATCTGATTTAACTTTGTGTAGATACTACAAAAGTTTGAGTGAATTTATCAATACAGTGAAATTCATTATCAGTTATATACTTTCTTGAACATTGCTTAGGAACAAGGAATGCACCCTTTTGCATGGGCAATTCCCACAGACATGGGCTATTCTCAAATATAATCATTGAATGCAACCCCACAGAGATGTTCTCTTGGAGAACAAACAGAAAAACAAAGCCAATGTACCAGAGAAGAGAAATGGACATCTCTCTTAATCTTCTGTACATAAAACCTCATGTAGGATGCACTATATTAAATTGCAAGAGACTGAAGGACGTGCTCTTGTCACAGTTTCTCCTACAGAATAATCAAATTATTAATTACTTTTTTTTTCCTACCTCTGTGTCTAAAATAAGGTCACTCAGGACAACCATTCACACACAGGGAGGTCCTGCAAGAAGCCACTTAAAAAGCTGTTATGTAAGTGATGAAATTGAAGTTTAATGTCTTATAGAAAACAGTTTGATTCTCCATTGGTGGGGTGAAGGAAGAGGGCACCAGTCATGGAATGGTTTGGGTTAGAAGGGACCTTAAAGCCCATCTTATTTCACCTCTCACTATCCCAGGTTGCTCCAAGCTCCATCCAACCTTTCCTTAGACACTTCCAGGGATCCAGGGGCAGCCACAGCTTCTCCGGGCACCCTGTGCCAGGGCCTCACCACCCTCTCAGGGAACAATTCCTCCCCAGTATCCCATCTATCCCTGCCCTCTGGCAGTTCGAAGCCATTCCCCCTTCTCCTGTCACTCCAGGCTCTTGTAAATCATGTTTTCTGTAGGTTCCCTTCAGGCACTTGAAGACCACTCTTGGGTCACCTCAAAGTTTCTCCTCTCCAGGTGAACAATCCCAACTCTCCCAGCTTTTCCTCCCAGCAGAGCTGCTCCATCCCCTTGATCATCCTCTGGACTTTCCAACAGATCCACGTCCTTCCTGTGCTGGGGGATAGAGAGAAAATTCTTCCTTTAAGCTTCCACTCAGACTGACTGACCACTGAACAAAATGAGAACAATTCTGGATCGAACAGGGGGGTGGAGTAGTTGAAATATTTTGGTAAAACAGTTTAAATAAATTATTTCTGACTATAGATTTTTGCTGATGGAAATGGCAGCTTTGAGGGTGTGCTGTCATTAACCAATTTGCATGCTGGTTTTTAATAACCAGTTTTCACAGAGGAATAAGAAATTTCCCCTTGTTTCAAAGGTCATTTCAGGCCCTTTCCCTTCTTCACATCCCAAATTAATAAAAAAATAAAGTGCTTAATCAATGAAGATGAAAAATACTTCCTGCCACTTTGTGTTTGTGCTTTCTCATAGGTTCATCTCCATCAAGCCAGAGAAGATGAAAACTCTGGCTTTTCTCTTTTATAGTATTTTGATTTACTTCTCTCAAAATATAGAATGTGGGAAAAGAGTGATGGGACAAGAATAAATAGAATTGAATCCTTTCTGATGTTTTCAAAGTTCATGAAGTGCTACTACAGGTGACTGGCAATGGTTTCAGATATTCATTTTAGAGCAGCTGTGGATGCTTTAAGCAACAAAGTCTTTGAAAGTCACAAGAGAAAAAGGGTATCTTGATGTCATGACCATGAATTTAGCAAGGTGTGTATTTAGGAGGCCATCTTTCCATCCCATTTTCATCATCAGTGACAAGTAATTCCTGTAGGAATTGCCCTATGCAATTCAAACAGGTTGTTACACTCCCATTGAGATGCAGAGTTTGGGGGATGTGGAGATGAGGACACAGCTGTGGGTGAACATAGGGTTAGATGCCCACCAAGCAGATTAGAAAATAAATGCAGCAAGAAAAAGTGAATTTTACCTTGGGATGGACTAAGATAATCTTTCAGGGGAGGGTATTTGGACACGTCTATAACCAAAGAGAAACATGAATCATCCAAATTTTGGAAGTGAGCTTCCTCATACCCACAACTCAGGATAGCTCTGGGATATTGCAGGAGTTATCCCTGACATCCTGGTTCCTAGCAAACATAAAAATTGTAGTTATGAAAAAGATCAAGTTGTTTATTTCAGGTAGGTAGGGTAGGTGGAATTTCTTCTCTATGGTTCACACTTGCAGTAATATTTGTTCTTCATTTTTGCATAACCCAGTGAGGGGAATAAGAAAATAAATTAAATAAACTGGTATGAAATGGTCTCTTATTCTTGCCTTTACAGCAGCAGTACTGTGCTCCAGGTAAGCTGGGAGCTGGAGGAAGAAAGGTACATTCAGGGTTTACAGCTGAACATGACACAACACAGCTCCTCTGAATGACAGAAGGGAACAATGATGACCTGATATTTCTCTCCTGGGCAGTAAATTGTTAATAACACAGTAAAGGATTGGGACATCCTTTATGAGTTGGAAAATAACTACAGGGAAGAGGTTTTTATGCATTTCTGTTTCAGTTAATCTATATAGAGAGGTTGGCATGTCTCATCCCTCTGATTGTCATGGTAACTATTGTCACATAAAGTCTACAAATAAAATGTATAAATAAAACTCTCTAATTCAATTCTAATTCATGTCTCAAATGTGAAAGGAGATTTTTGTATTACAAAGCTGGTGTAAATCAGCTCATGCTTTCTATCACTAATATCAATAGAATTAGCTGATTTTATCAAAGGTCATTAATGCCAGTTGTAAAAAGACAACTTGGAAAAAAACCTAAAATTCCGCATAACTAGTGTTTTAATTTCTAAAATATAATTACATAATTCTAAAATAAAAGATGTTTGTAGTGACCCCCAGGAAGGTCCAATCAAGCTGCTTCATCCAGAGCCAGCACAGCCTGCTCAGTCCTGGACCTCAGGAGTGAACAAGACCTCCAAGGACTGAGATCCCAGATATCAACTTGGATTAAGGAAGATCTTGTATCCACCAATTATTTCTTCCTCCTGAGGCACACATAGGCTTCCCTAAAGATAACAAACAGCACCTGACTTAGGTGGAATGCTCAGCTCATTTCTGATTGTTGCTGGAAAAATGCTGATTTAGTACATATAAAAAAATAAAATAAAAATACAGTGTTGGCCTAGAAATTGTGCATCTATGCATTTTATGAATGTGGTTTGTTATAGGTGGGTGATGTGATGGTTGGCCCTCACGATTAAGAGATTAATGTTATTTGTGTCTTAAGAGAAGGTTTTTAGAACATATAGTTATGTTATTATAATATGTCTTCCCATTATATATCTTCCCATAGTCCTCTTTCCTTTCTTTTTCCCCCTTGTAAAGCCTTGGTAATCAGGGCATTTGGGGAAGGACTGGCTTGTTACTAGGAGGTGTGGTATAATAACTCCTGATCTCCAGCAAAGATACAAGAAAATAATATTCACCAAAGGACAGCAGAGAAAGAGTTTACTGATGAGACTTTGGGAGGGGCTAAGAATATAAAAGGCAGAATGTCCATTTTGTAAACGAGCAGGTGGCTGCCAGTCATGGGGACTCTCAGCACTGCTCTTTTTCCTTATTCAGTCTTTTGTTGTGTTTTCTACTAAGGTCTAATAAACCTTTGAAATTCTAAAAGTGAGGGTTGTTTCTCATAATTTGTCATTCAGCAAATACATTCTGTCCTTTGGCAGGTCAATATTTGAATCACTGTGGAATAAAGAGAGGTGCAGTTTGGTGTGGTTCTATTTTCATTTGTTTGCTTGGGAGTTCTGAGGGGGTTTTTTTGTTTGTTAGCTTGTTTTCCTTTGTGTTTTGTAGCCTTTTTTTTCCCTACAGGCAAAATCAAAATTGTAGATAATTCATCAAGTTTTCTCATTGAAAGACCCAAGTACAACAGGCTGTGACAAAGGGAACAAAGATACCAGCTGTATATTCAGCAAATGTATTGAGGGCAGTGTTTGGAATCCCAGTTTTACCTGAAGCACCAGGTCTCGAATAAACATGGCTGGTAATTCCTAATGCACTGTGTCAGTCAAAATATTATTTCTTCATGGTGGAAAGCAGTGAAAACCTGCTGGCTCCTTCAGAGGGTGCTTTAGGAAGCCAGTTAACCTTTTTTATATAATTTTTTTTTGTCAACTTCTAAGACAGAAAAGAAAAATATTATGCTTTGGTGTGGCAGGAATGTATTTTATCTAAGCCATATGAGAGTTCTGGAGCAAGGGATCTTTGCACCTGGGCTTGCACCCTAAATACCTGAGTCGAAGAACTGGAAAGGTTTGGATATCGCAAGGTAAAACTGCTAAATAAGACAGTTTTTGAACGGTTCAAAAATAGGAGAAAAATATGTTGACCTCCTTCCTTAGTGCTGGACCTGTCCTTTGGCCTCTTGGAGGAGTGACCTTTGTGCTCCTCAGCCCAGCCACTCCCAGCTGCAAGGAGTTGTGGAAAAGATCGGCGCCTGCTGTTCTCACCAATGAGCGCTCCCTGCCAGCACTGAGCTCTGACAGTTTAAGCTGGGGTTTAGAGACATTGTTAGAGACCTCACTAGAACCAGAACCATTTGTTTCTTGAGGCTGTTTTCCATTAAGAGCTAAAATAATGCTGTGTGCATTGTGTGCCTCTACATTTCGGAGCTCCGCACTACAGAGATTTTCACTTGCTGCGAGCCCAGTCCTCGGTAAGAAAATCAATATTTAAGGCAGATATTGGCTCCAAAGAAATAAGACCACCAAATGGCCTCTCCTGCTTACTTCAGGAAGAATGTCAGGAGCACAGCTGAGGTGGGATTTGACTTTTGGAACTTTCTGTTTCTTGAGCAGTTTTAAAGAAACAAATCATCCCCTGTTATTTATGGGCAGAACCAAATTGCATCAAGAGTCCATAAATGTATGGCTTCCTGCCAGCTGGAATATTCTGCAACATGCCCACTATCCCTGGGAAAGAAACCACTATTCGCTTCTATTTCTTGTTCTGTTGGTTCTACAAAAAACCTTCAGCAGATTTTTCTTTGTCTCTTTTAACATCATATGTAAGATATCATTTAAAAGAAAAATCTCATTCAGAATTTTCGCCTGATAGCTGTGTATTTTATGACATCTGTAATATCTTTGCCTGAAATAAACATGAGCAACTGTGTTTTTCACTTTAAAATGGAAATAATACTCAATTAGAAAGGCTTGTGTTAACTGGTTCAGTCTTAGGAAGAATGTATTTCATGAAAAAGCACTTGTGTAACAAGATGTTGAAAAACAGCTTACATAATACGTACATAATTACACATTATTATTACTAAATCTGGCTTCAAAATTACATTTATGGTAAAACCTCAGTGTTCTAAATTAATTCTAAATCAGTTCTGCTGCTGGTTAGGGTGTTCAAAAAGTGGGGTCTTCACAGGAAAGCCCTGTAGAAGAGAGAAGTAATGTAAGAAAGAAAAAGTAGAAAGAAAGCAAGACTCCAGTTTCTATTCCATAAAACCCCAGTGTTTGCTCCTCTCCTGTCCCTCAGCTCTCATGTCAGTCCCAAATCCATAACAGAGGGAAGCTGAATGCCTCACCCTTCCAGCCCACTTGTCACCAGAATGTTTAATTTTATCTGCTCTGCTAAAAAGGTTTAAGCTGCCTCTAGAATTGTTAGACTTGAGTTTGAGCCCCTTTAACCCAACAGCTTCAAGCACTCTGCTTCATGGTGGGAATCTGAGAAACATTTATGCCAAAGAGAAAGGCAGCAGAGGAGTTTGTATGCACTGAAATTTTATGGATTTCTATGCCATTTTTTAATGTTTTCACATTTGTTTTCTTTTTCCAGCTAATTAGAATGAAGAAGAGTATTTGAAGGGGAAAAGCCTTCAACATATTCTTCAAAAGGTATTTTATCACAGAGAAACATTGCTCAGCTGCTTTGAAAACTGCACATTGTCAAGCTTTCCCAAAGTAGTCTGGAGTCTAAGAACAAAAATATCAGCAGATTTTTTCCAAATTAACTGTTCTATGCTTTATACAAAAATGTATGTAAAGATTTTGAAAGGCGAGAAAAATCATATCAAAGCAGCATTTCCTTCCAAATTTAAAAAAAATGGATCAAAATATTGAATTTCAATAAATTTAATAATTAGCATCAGCTGAAAAAAAGGAATTTAAGAATGCGTATTCAATAATATTTCCTGATAAGTTTTACTGATAATACCACTGCCAGTATATGTGTGTGTATATCTATATATAAAATTCTTATATTATGCCATCTTCTGTATTTGTCTCAGTCTTTGCTAGATAGAAGATACACTGGAATTGCAAAACCTTATGTAAAATAAAGCAAAAGGTCAGATTAGGTAGCAAACTGTGCTGTTTTAAGGACAAACTTCCAAATCAAAATTAATCCTTTTACTTCATTATTATGTTCCTGTATAATGTAGTGCTTAGATTTAATTTTTACATGCAGGAAGATGGGAAATATTTGATTTTTCTTACTTTGCAGCTAAATACTTGTATTAATCTGCGTTAGTTACTGTTCATTCCTAAATGAGCAGTTTAGGATGATCAAAGCAGTCCATATGGCTGACCAGATCCTGCCATCAGCTTCACCAGAGCAGCTTTGCTGAAGCACATGGAATTAGCTGAGATTTACACAAGTATAACAGAATCAATTAACTCAGATCTCAGTTTTCAGATAGCTAATTGGAGATATATATGCAGCAATAAAAAATGTTAATTATTGTGGAATAATGTACTGCAGAGAAATGGTTTCTTCTTCCATTCATTATTTTTATTTCCTTAGAGATCATTCCCTGGACTTTCTTTACCTTAATTACAGCTTTTCAAGGCTGGAGAAGTCAGCTTCAAAATTTATGGTTATCTTTTCCAGTCTACTTATGTAGCATAATGTTACACTTACACATTGAAATTTAGGGAACTCTGCACTCACTGAGGTTATTTCATTTCTTGATACAAAATCTCCCTACAGTGGGGTTTTACTTTGTTGGGGTTTTTTTTGCTTTTAAAGATATGTGCTCTCTATAGAAAAACAAATTTTAAAAAATGTGAAGAAGAGTCTGGAAAAAAAAGTCTGTATAAATGGGAGTATTTTTTAAGCTGTTTTTTTACATAAATTGTAGCAAAGTAGATAATAGGTTCTTCCAAGACATTGTGAGATATTGAGTAAAGAAGGTTGAAAGGATAATGTGAAGACACTGGTTTTCTTTAAAGTGTATGTGTACATAAAATAGACAAATGGCTCTGTTTAGAAACTCCTGAAAACAGGCACTGGACTCTATTTTTCTGCAATTTACCCAGCAGCAATCAGGGTTTGACAGGAGGGCAGAGCTCTGTGTGAGCACTGCTTCTGCTCTGACTCATTATTTATGTTCTTATTGACAGTGAGGAGAGCTCAAGGAAGTTAAAGCCCTCTGAGAAAAATAATTCCAGTGCAAGTAAATTATTTCTCCAGTTCAGGAGGCAGCAGATGATCTTGGATGTTGTGTTGGATGTCAGAGAATATCCAGAGCTGAAAGGGGCCCATGAGAATCATTGAGTCCAACTTCTGGCCCTGCACAGGACAGGATTTCAGGATCATAGGTCACCAGAGGAATCCCAGCCTCCAAAGAGAGATCCCCATCCCCAGTTGCTGAAAAATAGTTCTCCTAACTTGGAAATAACCTGGGGCAGATGGAAAAGCCTGGCTTATCAAGAAATGTGGTGGCATTTTCACACATCTTTTTAAGTTGTTGTGTTCCTTCTGCTTTGAAAAGCTCCCTATTTTACAGACCCCCTGAGAGGATGGACAGCAATAAAGCCAATGAGGTGTATCTACTAAAAAATAATTGAAATGAAAAAGAAAATATATATATATACATATATAAAAGAGACAATTCAGCTCAGGAATCTGTTCCAAGTAGAAAACCAAAGCTATGCATGTTGTGAGGCACCGAAGGACTCCTGGACAACTCCCTTGGAGATATTTCATGTTGCCCCAGATATGGAATTCACATTTCAGGGGAGAAATGTGCAGAATTACATAGAATAACACAGCCCAAAAATCTTATATTTTTAGTCATGGCACTCATAACACCATCTTAAATTTGCAAGCACCAAACTAAATGAAATATTTTACACCAAAAGATACTCAGTTTCCACAGGACATTTCTCTTGAAGTTAATTCTTCTTTTCACATGACACCTCCAGCATTTTATAGAATTTTTAGGAATAGAGATATTACTTAGTAATGCATTATAATTTTTATTTATCTCCAGAAATTATTTCATCAATAATTACAATAATGGGTGCATAAAGCCTGTGCTACATTTATGTCCAGAGATATCAATTCCTTCAGAGATACTACAATTGCAGTATTTTTAATTTGTTTATTTTCTCAGATTTAACAATCTTGATTATGGTTTTTAATATGTCAATATTTAGATTTTGGAACTTAGAAGTTAGACTCTGCATGGTAGGATGCTAAACGCAAATAGCCTTGTACCTTTTCAATTAAATGAACTCTTATTTTAGAGACTGAAGGTTGTTGGTTTGCAATTTTTAAAGCAATAAAAGTTGACTTGTTAATATAACCTGAGGTGGATTGACCAGGTGCCCTCCAAGCCTGTGTCTCACTCTCCCTTCTCAACAAGATAGGAGAGAAAATTTAACAAAAAAACTTGTCAGTCTAAATAACAACAGGGAGATCATTCCTCAATTACCATGCAGGCAAAACAGTCCAAACTGAGGAAGACTAATTAATTTATTGCTAATTAATACCAGAGTAGGATAGCGAGAAAGAGCCAAAAAATGCAATGCTAAACCTTGTAATGTAAGTCCAATGCAGACCTTAAATTGGTGGGAAGAAAAGATCTTGGACTGTGTTGTTCCCCAGCATTTCCACATGTCTCATTCTTATCTTCTGCAGTTTTATCAGAGACAAATCATTGATTCAGAACTGTCAATGAAAACAATGTTGATGCTATGGGTAGACAAGGGAAGGGACAAGAACAGAGTTGAAGCCCAGGGTGATATAAGGACTATGCCTAAAACAGAAACAGATTCCTGAGTATTGCATAGCAATCATTTTCTGTAACAGGGGAATTATTTCCTATAATGAGGGAATAATTTCCAGTAATAAGGCAAATGCTTCCATGAGTCAGAAACAAGGCCCAATCCTTACATGTAGGATTTTCACAAGTTATTCAAGCTATTTTGGCATAAGATTTTGCATTTAGGGTGGGATGACTCCCTGACAACAACCAAGACAGAATTTTTATGTCTTTTTTCTCTCCATTGAGCAGTAGCACTATATGTAGAAAAACAGTATGACAGCACCACGAAAACAAGAGTTCAAATATTTTTGTGAGTTTTTTTCTCTTGCACATCTGATGAAACCAAAGGGAATGTCATCATGTAGTGTAGGTGACTATGCATCTCAAAAAAAACCCCAAACATTTTCAAGTGAGTGTTTCATAGTCATGCAGCTTTTACTAATGCCAAGTGAAAATGGGATGACTGTTAGAGGGAATCCTTTCCTCTCCATAAACATTCCAACAACAGGAGAAGCTTCAGAGAATCTACAGAACTTGCTAGTTCTAAGGATAAAGACAACTATAAAAAATTTAGGGTTTTGTTGGTTTTGGGGTTTTTTTTATAGGTTTGCTGATCATTAGGTTTTTTTGAAAAAGTATTCTATCTTTTCAGGTACACATGAGGAAAAAGCCAAGTTTATTCTTTTGTCTTTAATTTCTTACAAAGCTCTGAGTGTCTTGGAGACAATCTGCAGCATTGATCAAGGGCAGATTAACAGGAGTATTTAAACTTTTCAGTCATTAATCCGTGGCAAAACAAAAATTATATTTCAATCTTGTGAGTAAGAAACAGGCAGGATTTCTGGATAGATGTTTGCTTCTCAGAAGAGACTGTTTCTTTCTCTGCCTGGTGGAATTCATCTCCTGAGTAACCATAAGTAAAGACATGAGAGAACCATACTAGGGTATGACATTGACTGAAATTTTTGGTTGTAAACTAATCCTAATTTACAGCTGTTGGTTTGTCTACAATTATTTAAAATACTCGTTAACACCACTAAAACTTGCTGGAAATGAGGTTAATTGGATATACATATATAGCTAACATTCCTCAAAAATTGTTTTTTGAAGGTGCAATGGATTACTTTGTTCTTTCATTAGATGACTGGAATTTTGGGGACTCCTCTTCCTCCTGCAAAATACATTAAGAAGGTCATTATTGCAAAAGCCAAGAAAGTTCGAAAAGCTACAATAGATTTGTCTTTGCCAAACTTCTTCTGAAGCCACCTTCCCCACTTGGTCTTTTTCAGAAGCTGCCACGAAGATGAAGTATCGCAGAGCTGAGGGGAAAAGTGGCTCCAGGGCTCTGTACACAAGGTTGAGCAGAGGAATTTCTGGAGCCCACAAAACCAAATGTCACCTCTCGTTGCTGTGGTGGCCCTGAGGTACAGGCTGTCCTCTCCTTAAGGTCAGGGAGTTTGCTCAGCACAGCTCAAGTATCCTACCCAGTGTGCACATCCTTAGGGAAAGAAGAGCCATTTGATATTAGACTGAATTTTTCTGGCTGTGGTTTAAGGTTTTTCTGATTGTTCCAGGCAGTTGTATCCAAGACACAAGTACCTTTAAAACAGAAAGAAAAATAAGTACCTTGAAATCCAAAGTCGTGAGGCAATTAAGGTGTGAAAGGCCACCCTTATAGAAATATTTTCTCCAATAATTATGTTGATTAGGATTTGAATGAGGCTGGAACATCCAAGCAGGACACCAAACATTTCCAAATACACTACTGCTTTAAAGATGCTGAATGCACAGGATGGGGTTATTAAGTTGTGATGCTTCTTTGCAAGATAATAATAATTCAAAATAAAAATGGAGTTTAAAAAATCCTGAAGCCATAAATCAGAAAAAAAACCATCAGCACAATATGAAATGGTGAACCAATTT
>PYHW01009726.1:810766-821956 GCA_013186435.1 Turdus rufiventris | reverse complement strand
CTTTAAGCACACCTCATGGATCTTCTTGGAAGCAAACCACAGAATCACAGGATCACAGAATGGTTTGGGTTGGAAGGGACCTTAAAGATCATCCAGTTCCACCCTGCTGCTGTCATCACATTGCTCACATATTATACAAATTTGCTGCAAATGACAGTGCCATGACCATTAGCAAATGGTCAACTCAACACTGACCACTATGGCCAGCTACACTATTGCAGTACACCCAGTAGGGTTTTAGACAAATTAATATTCATTATCACCTAACTACTCTTTAATTTATAAATTCACAGATGTCTCAGTTGTGTTCTTTGGCTAAATAACCTTGCATCAGGCTCTAGTGAGGAGTTTTCCTGGGAGAAACCTCATCCTGAGCTTCTGCACTTCACATAATTGCAGAATCACAGAATCATTCAGGTTGGAAAACAGCTTTGGGACCACTGAGTTCAACCTTTGACTCAAGACTACCTTGTCACCAGACCAGAGCACTGAGTGCCATGTCCAGTCATTATTTTGACACTTCCAAGGATGGAGGCTCCATCACCTCCCTGGGCAGCCCCTTCCAATGGAGAAATGCCTCCTGATGTCCACTAGACCAGGTTCTTCCAAGTCACAACCAGATTGACCCTAAACATTCCCAAGGAGGGGGTATCCAAATTTTCCCTTGGCAGCCAGTTCCAGTGTCTCACACACTCACCAATATCTTCCTTCTGTTCAATTTAAATCTACCCTCTTTCATTTTAAACCAAGGGAAGACAAAATTCTCAGTGATAACCATGCAGTCCCCCATTAGTCACTTCTCCTGCCCACAGGATGAATGTTTCCTCCTTATTGCTGTAGAAATGTTCAGAAATATAAAGTTTAAGCTGAGTACCTGGCACAGAAAGTGTGCCTCAATTGTTTATTCATCAGACAGCAGAATGATGTCTTTGTGAAATGTACAATTTTGGAAATTCGACAGCTTGCCATTATAATTTTCCACCCTCTTGCCAGTAAAACTGGATTAAAATTGTTTTCCACCATACTTCTGCTGATTTTCCTCACGCAAAGAATGAGCAATCATCAGTCACAGCTTTCATAAACAAAGAACAAGCCCTAATCCAAAAAAAATATGCAATATTATATAACCTTTTTATTTTTTGATAGCAATTTTGGAGATGTAAGCACCACATACCAGTGAGAACTGTGCTACTCCAGACTCTCCTGTCCTTGTTTAATCCCAACATTTATGCTTACTACATGGAGTAGTCTAGGTGAGAAATACTCCTTCAGTCAAATTAAAAAGAGAAAATAACCAGCTGGCACTGGAGGGCAGATTAAACAAGTCATTAATTTGAGGGTCATCAATGTATGTGCCCATTTTTCACCAACACAACTCATATGTGAGTAGGAAATCCAGATCACTTCATCAGCAAAGCTTGAGATTAATTTATTCATTACTTCTTCCACCGAAAGTTCTCAGTAATAAATGAGCAATTGCATATGTCTTCTTGTATATATCAGTTGTATACGGCCATCAACTATAAATTAGCTACATGTCTGACTTGAATATTTAAAAGTTAAATGGAAAATTATACATATTCTCTCACAACTTGCTCTCACGCTGTCAGCCTACACCTGCTGTTTGTAATTTTTTGCTTAACAGGTACATATTCCCAAAAAAATTGCTTCTAGGAAGAGGAGAAAGTGGGAAGGAGGGGGGACTGTGGGAAAGCTCTGTGGGTGGCAAGAGAAAAGAAGGGAAGAAAGAGGAGCTCAAGTGAAGTTGAGCATTGCTGAAGGGGTGTGGGGAAGGTGCTGTTTTAATTTTGTTCTTATTACGACCCAAAATTATTTAAATTCATATTTAGATAATCATTGATTAAATGCATGATATAAATTAATTGACATCATTAATTAATGTGTGATTAAATAATTATTATTAAGGAATAGAAAATTTAATTGATTATTTGCCCAAGTTGAACCTGATTTGTCTATGACGGCAATTGGTACGTGATCGTCGTGTATTGATCTCAACCAGGAGTTTTCACATCCCACTTCTTCCTATTTTTCTCCTCTTGTCCCAGGATTCTGTGATCCAGTTGAGAGCAGCTCCACAGCCCTGGGGAATCGAGACACTCACTCCCACTGGAAGTGACTGGAAGTGGTTTCCCATTGGAAACCTCTAGGCTGCTAAAAATATTGTGGTCCTGAGAAATGCTGACCCCAGTCTGGATTGTAACAGTTCTTTAAATTACCTGGAATTCAATATGTAAAATGTTAAATACCCTTTAAAACCCACAACTGTGTTTAAACTGAGAAAATTTAAACAATGTGAGTTTTTCTATCCTGGAATATGAACCTGGAAGAGACTCTGATGCTTCATCTGCTTCACCACAAGGTTCAGTCCTCCTTGGGCTAAGGGCCTGTCATTGCCTGTTCTGCAATCTGCCTTTGATTTCCAGCTCTGGTAACTTCTGTCAATTATTTTTATGGCAAAGTAATTTCAAAGTCTCTGTGGAAATATTTTCCCCATTTTTGTTCTCCTGCTGTGGTTTCTGTGCTGCTCATGACACAGCATCTGCCAATCCTGATGCTGTTGTTATGGTGCGTTTCCAAGAGAAGAATGATTTGCCTGAAAATCACCCCGTATTTTCTCCTGCTTTCCAATAATTTGTTAAAAACTCCCCTTTTTTTGCCCTTCCCAAAGAAGAAACTTCCATTATGAGAGCTGAGGTGTGTTGGGTCATTGGGTCATTGCTGATAAAGCCTTGTGCATGTAGGAAAGCTCTCTTTAGGAAACAGCAGATGCTGATCCTGATCAGCCCATATCCCAGCAGAGCCCTGGAATTTTCCCAGGCAACCCATTGCACTGCCTTACTAAATCATCAGTTGGAGCTTTTCCACACTCTTCTTCTACCTCATTATGTCTTGACCTGATTGTTTTGTCCTGGCTCATGACAGGAATGGAAAACCACTTTTTCATTTCCATTTACAACAGTAATGGACAGAAAGTAACTTTGTGTTTTAAGTGGAACATCACGTTTGACACCTAAAAGAACCAACAAATATCTTTAGAACTTGCCATGAAATGTGGCCTCTGGCAAACTGATAACCCATTTTCTCTCTTTCACTTGGATTTTAGTACCTCCAGCATTAAAAGAACCAGAGATAAAGAATTTCTGAGTTTTGTAGTCACATAAATAAGATTAAAACCTGACCATTGCCATGGCGATAAAATGAGAACTACCAGAAAGATATTGATTAAAATATTTTAATTACACACAAGTTATTATTCTCTTTATATCCAAATTATATAAAATGTTACTAATAATATGACATCAAAGATAGTCACCTGATAGATACTGTTATTTTTATAACATCATCATTCTTGCTACACTACCATCACGTTTTGATAACAAATTGAGCAAATTAATTTCATTGATCAGACTAAACCTGGAGTTTCCATATCAACAGAGCACTTTAACACTCCCTGGAGGTGTTCAAGAAATGACTGGGCATGGCACTTAATGCTGCGGTTTAGTTGAGGCAGTGATGATGGGTCAAAGGTTGGATCTGATGATCTTGGAGGTCCTTTCCAACCATAAAGATCCTATGATTCTATTCTAGATAAAAAATTATTTTCTTAACAAAAAAAAAGATACCTAAAGTACCTAAATTGGTTTATTCTTGCTGAAGATGGTTAATGACACATTGAATGTTAAACAGTGCAATGAGTTCAGCCTGTCTTGTTGATCCTTTATTGAATTAAAGCCAAAGTAAAGAAGTCAGAAGCTTTGAAGGTCTCCACACAAAGTCAGTCCTGCTATGGAGACTTCAGGGAAGAGGAATGCTCATCATACAACATTTTTACTAGGGGACCAGGCTGCAGAATTCCCTAAAGGATAGGGAACGAGTTGGCCTTTACAGGGTTAGTAAAGGGGACTGGGGTTTACAGGGTTAATTCTGTGGCTGTAGCTTTAGATCCCAGTGTTGAAGAGTTCAGAGTGGAATTTCCAATGGCTGGTTAATACAGTCCACAATCTGGGATAACTGCTCTAACCTTAATTTGATTAAATTAAATCCTGACCCTTCATTGCAGCTTCAGTACGAAGTGAAGAAAAACAGAGGGGCAAATTAAATTTGACCCTTTGGGGCAAAATTACTAGAACTAAAATTCATATCCTTCCAGGGGCATTTGTCTATTTTATCCCTTTGCCAATCCAGACTCCTAAATCTTTCTCTAATTGAGGCAAAACCTTCTTCTGGAGTTTTTATGGGGTAGGAAAAAGAGAATGAGAATTTCATATTTAGAAATTATATTACATAGAGAGCAAAATGAGTTTGGATTCACACATTTTCTGATTTATAAAGCATATTATTCTCTGCATTATTGAATTTCACAGGAAAAGAAAACATTCTGAGTTAGTATAGTCATTCCCTTTCTGAGAATAATGTTGCTGAGCTCAATATGCACATCTTTCTTAAACTTCCACAATAATAAACCTGAGGCTTTCCTCATTTCCCAATTCTTTGTTGTATTGTCTTTTTGGCTGGTATTTTTTCAATAGTTTCAGAATTTCACATAGTGTGATATTCACAGGGAACATAAACTGATATTGCCCTGCGACTTGAACTGCAAAAATGTACCAAATAACTGTAAATCTCATTCTGAGTTTGCTAATATATTTTATTGACTCCCAGAAAATAGACTTCTACTAGGAAATAAATTTCCTCATAGCTCAAAAGATAAAGTCTCCTATTTGATGTGATGCCATAGCATTTTTACGGAGGAGGGTAAGAAATCCATAAAACAAATCAGAATGGGCAGGAAAAGGCTGCTCAGTTTTTCAAGTGAAGGTCTGTGAGTTGTTTCATTTTTAACTTTTGTGGACTGAGGCTGGCAAGGGAGATGAGAGGCAGCAGGTCTTGCTGGTTGAGTTCATTCAGAGCTCCTCAGCTCCTTTTGCACAGAAGAAAGAACATTAGGTTTGGCCCTGGAGAAGTGAGTCTGAGAATTAAAAATGCTTGGAGCCCCTGCCTGAATGAGAGAAGACAAACGTCTGGGCTCTCTGATCTCTTTCCATATTGCTACCAAATAATTGATGGGTTGTGCCAGACTATTTCTTCTCCCTGACTAGAAAGGATCATTTTCTGTACCCTGTGCCCTGTAACCCAAAGCTCTGCCTGCAGAAGATTGTCTGGACTTCTGTGTGGAAGCTCTGAGGATTGTCACCTCGACAGGAAAGATAATTCAACATTGAGCATGGTTGCAACACAAATTAAGAACTGTGTGACAAAGAAATCACAGCTTTAGATCAATATTAGTTTGTTATTTATCTCCTCGCCCATAAGCAGTTCCTCAGGAATATCTTAATTTTGAAAATCTTCATGGGTTTTTGTCAATGACTGAACACAAATATGCTCATGTGCTCTAGAGTTTAACATAAGTGCCTTTGAAGTCACTTATAAAACTTCATTATAGTGAGTATTGATCAGCTGTTCATACAGCCATATAGAGCAGACATGATTTGCACTCTGTAAAAGTGTGCAACTAAGCAGTGAGTTTCATTAATTAATGATCCTTTACCATCGAGAATTATGGGTTTTTTTGTTTTGTTTTGTTTTGTTTTTTTTTTAATTTTTGAAAAAGAGGTGGAGGATTTCTCTCTCCAGTTAGTTAGAATAAAGTTTATTTGGTTCCCAGATTGGTGTTCCTTGGTGATCTATACTGAACCTGTTGCCCATCTTCATCCATTTGATCACAAAAAATGTTTTCCCTGGAAATGCAGCTTATTGCCAAGTGTCATGGAACTGCCAGTTGGGGAAATAAAGCTTAAAATAATATGAAAGTTTACTTTTCACCATCTGTTAAACCCAGTGGTCTGATTAAAGATACAATGAATGGCATGAAGAGTGAGGGAAAATATTCAACTATTCAGACTCTTAACACATAAAGCAGTGAAACTCTTTCTTTGCAGTCTAGATTATTTTTCTTAGCTATGAGAACTGAATTAATAGATTGGGGAAAAAAATAAGAATATAAACAGAAGAAGAATTTATGAGCAAAGTTCACATTTGCTCCTTTACCAGACCTCTTAGTTTGACTGAAATGTAAATGTACATGGTTGGCTACACTTGGAATTCACTGATACTGCCTTTGCTTTGGTCTGGCTCATGACCATTTGCATCTCACTTTTCTGAAAGTATGGACAGAGTAGTTTTAAAACATTTTATGGGCTTTATTTTGTATGTTCTTTTAAATTGTATATTCCCATGTAGGTGTGGGTATATATATGTGTATATGTGTGTGTGTGTGTATACATTTATATAGCTACATGCATATATATATATGTCTATAAAACAAGAATTCCCTCAAATCTGTTATTTACTAGGAGTTCATAGGACATGACATCTCATCTTCAGCTTCATAATACATTTTGCTTTGCCAAAAGCTTTCAAAGTGTTTCCTGTCTAAGTATCAGAACCTTTTTTTTTCAGTAGAAATCAGGGTGAAACACTGGTCGTGGCATACAATAACTTTCCAACTGTTCACAAATATATTTTCAAAGCAGCTTCTGCTGGACTGGCAGCTCAGGATGGACCTGTAGGGCCCACAGTCATCCAGCAGCACTAATGATGAGCAGGGATGGTCAGACTGTATTTGGGATGGATAAAGGTGTAAACAATGTTGTCATTCACTTTTCCGAATTGCACCTTCTTTTCCAAATCCTCATTAACAGGATGAAAGGTGGCAGAAAACCAGAGGAAAAAATGAAAAGGTGAGGTGAATGGTTATATTTAGTCTCATTAATCATTCAATATTCAAATCCTTGCCTACATAAATACTTGAGGAATGTTCTCCATGGAAAGCCTAAGTCACATGTATTAACTAGGTTGCTTGGGTCTTCTGCTCATGAATTTTTCTTCATGGGACATTATAATTCGTATTTGCACAAGTAAACTGCTCAAACAAGTTAATGTCATTATTTCATGTAGCCACCCCTTTGGTCAGAAATTCTAGTTAGTCAAAACAACAACAAACACATCTGACTAATGCTGAGCTAATGGCATGTGCAGTGGAGCAAAATGTAAATTGGTTAGGTGAGGAGATTATGAGATTCCTGTGAGTAAAGTTTTCTTTGATATCTCATTTTAAACCAGCAAATATTCTCTCTTTTTAAACTCTTGGTTTCTGAAACCCAAAGCAGGTATTTGAAGGACATGAAGGTTTAATATTTTTTGTTGAATTATGTAAATTGGCTCGGGAAATACTAAGTATATTGATACAATTATTTAATGGCATATGCTCTCTACTAACCATCTAAACAGAGATCTTTTCCTTCTCAGATGGAAGTGGATCCATATACCTGTGCTTTATGCCATAAGATTTAGGCTTAAAACTTACACCAATTTGCATGTTTCAGACTAAACTTCCCATGTATAGTTCCTATTAAAGGATTTCTCCCCATTCCAAAGAACTTTAGACTATTAAAATGTTCCAGCAGGTAATGTCTAATTAAGCTGCTATTCTTCTAGATAAATGTCTCCTGAATAAATAATATACTGTGTTGAAATGTGCTTTCTTTTCAAACTGAATGAGTAGGTGTGTGTGTCACATTAGTAACCAAAGCATTGCTTTCCATGCAGTCTAAATTCTCCTCTCTTTCCTGGGGCTCCATAAGTAAGCAGCTGGCTGAAGCCAGGAGAGATTTTTTACCTGTTTGGGAAGATTTTGCACTTTTTAGGGTGTTCTGTAAAATGTCTGCACTGTACAGTATTTGAACTGGGCATTTTACATTTAAATGTCTTTGCTAAAAGGTGTGATCACACTTGCAATTATATTCTCTATCCTCTCGAGCACACCTGCCCTGCCAATCTTTTGAAATGTCAGGTTCTGAAACAAGTAATGCAGAACATTTAGGATGAGACCTTTTTTATGAAGCATTATGTATTTGTTATTGGAAATATCAGACTTGGGTTTTTTTCCCTAGTTTTATAATGTTAAAATCATTTATATCCCTGTAGCCACCAGTAATAGAAATATCTCTTCTCAGACAGAGAGCCCAAACTGTAGCTAATACAAACAGTGACACCAGGATTAATTTTTAAGGAGTCAAAAAATTGCCAGGAAACAACTGGTCTTACATCCATTAAGACCTTTTCTACATCTTCAGTGATTTTGGTGTTCTGAAAGTGTGTGACCTCTTGAATATATCATATTTAAGGCCACGAGGAGTGGGGAGCTTTCTACCTTTGACATTTCTGAGATCAACTAAACAGATCACAAGTTCAGTTTCTTTATTGATTGCTGTAACATGGCACCTGGGCTCTGCCTCTTTAAAGCAATGAATTTTCTTATTTTGGTCTCTTAGCTGTGTCTCTTTATGCACCCAAAATCCTCATCCTGTACAACGTGCAGGATGGAGAAGGGAAACCTGCAAAGACTTGCTTTAAAATGTGGTATTTTCTCTTAGCATTTCTTAACTAAGCCCAGCACTTAGATGGACAGGTTTTCTTTGTCCTTTTAAAGTGCTCATTAAATGGAAAGTACAATTGTAGCTGAATTTTTACAACCATTAGCACCAGTTCATCTCAGGTTTCTCACCATCTCATTAGGCTCCCTGGATTCCTTGCAACTCTAGATAACAATATATATAAAAGATATTTGTTCATTTAGAAGCCTGCTACCTTCACCAGACTTCATTCAAAGAGTTTAATATGTTTAAAGGGAACCATCAGCTGTGCCAGCCATACAGATTTTTTTATTTTCTTTTCTCCTGTTTCTAACAAAGTTTAAAACAGAAGACACTGAACACTGAACATGTTGGAAGATTGAAGCAAGCTTATTATATTTTGTGCATTTTATCTGGAGTTTTGTGCAAGTGTTACACAGACAATAAAATCCAATACAAGCCTGATCACATTAGATATTGTCAAAGGAACAAAATCTATCTGAATAAATTGAATTTCTGTAGAGCACCTGCACTCCAGTAGTACCTTGCTGGAAAAATGGATGGAATATTTGGTAGCAGAAAAGGTAACCATGTGCCAAATTATAATCTAACATTAAAAAAATAAGGATCCCTTTAGGGTTTGGGTGAAAAATTGTCATATTAGGACACACTCCAGAGCAATGCTTGATAATTTGCATCAGCATCATGCTAATAATAACATTAATATATATGATTACAACCAATTATAAATTATATAATTATAAAAGAAATAGATGTATGGAGCACATAGAAATACCCATTTGGGGCATTGAGAAATGTCTGTGGAATTTGCTTTATCTGGATATAACACTGAAAATTATTTTTAAATTTTGGAAAGGAAAAATATTATATTGAGGAAGTGGCTGGAAAGGGAATCATCAGCAAATGCCTTTAATGACCTCAAGAGGATAACAGGATGTCAAACACAGAAAAATATTATATTTTTGCTTTCATGAAGCTATTTATGACTGCAGAAATAGTTCTTTATGTTGCCATTGTTGTAGAAGGAAAGTCATTAAGGGAACACAGCTGCAGACAAGGTGTGAAGTGAAAAGGTGCTGCTTGCTATTACCCCCTCCATAAAGGCACTGGCCCACATTCCTTGCCCTTAGCAGTCTGAAGCAGCTGAAGCAGAAATAAGGAAAAAAACAGAATGGGAGATATGCTTTTTATACATTTAAGGTGCTTTTGTAGTATTCATGTGTGTATTTTTTTCATTTACTTACATAGATGCTTCTACATCCACACACAGACACACAGGCTCACAAAAAATTTCTGTGTGCAATAAAACTTTTAATAAAAGCATCTTCTAACTCAGAACTGACATAAGACTTAATTTCTGAAAAAAAACTTCCTGATACTTTGTGCAACAGGGAAGAAATGACATTATTTTCCCCACTCACCATTTGGATTTTGGGTGAATTCATCATAATACCCCTAACTGACAAAATTCATAAACACTTGACTTGCTTCTTCTAAGATAAAATAAATGTTTATCTTACATTTACAGAAATCAGTAAATAATTTCAGTGATCTAAGCTATCATAAAATTTTGGGGCTTGGTTCTGGACTGCCAAATTCATGATAACTGGCTATGGATGACCAGTTTTGTCACCTCCAAAGCAGAGGTTATCTATCAGAAGTCATGCCATATTCATTGCCAGAGACTAACCCATATTACCAAAAACCATTTTAAATTCTGTTTCTATTTCAGATGAAATTCATAAATGTCTTTGAAGGAAAATTTCTATAACCCTTGTTGGAGTGTGGCAGGGAAGCATGTCTTTGTTAAAGGTTTATAACTGTACAGAGAATCTTTAATGCACAGAAGGATTACTTGGGAGCAAGATAAGGAGGCAGTAATCAGCTGTAATAACACCACTACTCTGTTTTCCTTATTTATTCCTCCCTTGCACTAATTATTCCAGTTCTGTTTTGCTTGCAACCAGTATTGAAGCATCTGCTCTTTGTTTGCTGCTCTAAAATTGTTTCCTAACACCTCAAGATCATTTCATTCCCTAGAGATACAAGTTGGAAATGTTTTACTGGCAGTTGGTCCTCATCCTTAACCTGTCCATTCCTTGCCATTTTTTTCATTTTATTTTGTGTTTTATTCTCAATATCTCTACTAAATTTCAGTAGGAGACAAAAAATTAATTCCTGTAGTTAGCCCTTCTGCCTCATGCTTATTTTCGGCTCTATTTATCTTGTGTGTAACACAGACTTTCAGGAGGGAGCTCTGAGTGGAAAGATTTCCTGCTTTGTATTCATTAATGCCACTGTCATCAGTGGTTATTTTCTGCAGAAACTCAAGGACTTCACTTTTTGGAGCTGCACACACTTTGCTGTCTCCAAATGAGTTTCCATCCATGACAGAATGAAGGTCAGGGAAAGATGTTGGCAGTGCAGTGTCTGAAGGATGAGTTCAATTTTACAGAACTGCTGTCACGAGTGGTGGATGCATGGCCAATGCCTGACAGACCTAATGGACGTGGGAAATAAGTGGTTCTTTCTGTTTTCCCAACGTGACAGAGCAGAAGCTCATTGCAGAGGCAGCGGAAAGGTCACTTGTTGTCTTGGGTTACAATGCAGGATGGTATCTATGGTATTACAAAGGTATCTTTTCTATCACCATCTCCTGAGGGTGGGGGCAGTGATCCTTATCTCCACGGGAGATATTCTGCTAATGGGCCATCCATTGAAACCAGGCAGGGCA
>PYHW01009726.1:770326-786570 GCA_013186435.1 Turdus rufiventris | reverse complement strand
CCTTGCCTTGCCTTGCCTTGCCTTGCCTTGCCTTGCCAAGTTTCTTTGGATATTTTTCCCTCAAGCCTCTTGCAGTTCAAGAGCCCTCCAGCATCACTGCCTTGGAACATCTCAGGAGGAGAATTAGAGCCATTGAAAGCCTTTGATATGACACAGCAAGGGACCCAGTCCTTACCAGGGTTCTGTAGACTCATGGCACCCAAACAGAATTGCAAATAGATTTTTGGGGGTTTTTTTCTCAAAAAATAATCCTGTTGTGAATCTGAGATTTTATTCCAAGGAGAATTTTAACTAAGGTTATTCATCTTAGTCTATGGAAGCATTGTACTTCTCAGCCTTTAAAAATACAAGGCCAAGAATGAGGTATCTATCCCATTTATACAGAGAAATAAAGTAAAAATGTCAACAGTATGTCAACACTGCCCATAGCTTCTAAGAAAGTCCTGTATGGGCAGCATTTTTTACACAAACTGACTTGACTAAATAGTTCCTTCAGAAGAAAACACAATCTCTGCTTAGAGAAAAAAGCATTCCCTAAATACAATAAAATAAGCAGATTGCTGTTAAAGTGTTATCTGATTTCTAATAATTATGAAGTATTTTCATGTTAAGTTTGAGAAACAGCAACATAAACTTTCCGTGCCTGGAATAAATTCAGTTAAATTCAATGTAATGTGAATATCAGAGAATTATTCACAACCCATACAGAAAACTGTCTGAAGGCTCTGAGGACAAAGTATATTTTCACTTCATCTTTATTCTCCTACAGTACACAAGGGCAAATGAGGATTTATGAGAGAAATACATGAGGAAATAGCTTAAGTGAGCCTGACTCAACAAATATTTATATAAATACATACAAGGTTACTAACGTTGGGCTTGATAGTGAAGATTAATTTCTAGAAAACAGCAAGAAATGTGTTTTCTCAGGCTTCAACGTTGGCAGGAGTTGCTACATTTTTTAATGAAATCCAGCCAAGTACCTGTTTTATTGTGGAAGGATTGCAAAGATCTGAATTGTGACTTTGTAATTCTGTGAAAAATCTGACAAATATTTGGTATAAACACCTTCCAACACCTTTTCTGTGAGCAGTTTGAGCCATTCATTCTGCACTGCACTACATCTAAGAGAAGGACAAGGACAGAGTTAATAAGATTATTACTGTTGTTGTTATTGTTATGTTCTGGAGGCAGAAAGCTTGCTGGACTAAAGTGTGAAGTCAGAATCCCTTCTTTTCAAATGGGTTTAAAGTTAAATAATCACAACATGCATTTAGACTTAGCACACGAGTCCAGCAGACTTCCAAAATGACCGTGCAGAATATTGAATTAATATGGGAATCGTACAATTCTGTCGTTACACAGTGCTAAATATGTTACACAATGTTGAAAAATCCAAGTCTTTAGAAATCCCTAACCTCTTTTTTTCTCTCTCTCTTTTTCCCTCTCTGCTCTCTTTTCTATCCCCCTTAGTAGGAACACTTACCCTTTTTTTATCAATAAACAGTTCTCAGATATAATATTTGCCCCATTCACGCTTCATTTTTGTCTGAAAAATCTATCAAAAAGAATTGTCCCCAACTCCCCCTTTCACAGCAGGATAGAGCAGCTGCTCACAATGTTCTACCTCCCATTTCACTGGTGAATTCTCCATTCAGAACTAAAACTCCAGAGATATTCCAGACAATGACCTCACCTGTTTAACCCTGAGCAAACACTGCTCAGCTCCATGGTAAACAGTTAAAGAAAATTTCTCTTATTATGTTAATGTCCACCCAGAGAGTGTGGACTGTACAACTGTTCAAAGCAGATCTTTGCAAGCAGTTCTTGCTAAGTGCATTTAATTTAGATCTGCCCTTCCCTAGATCAAGATTTCAATATTACCCATTTAGATATCTAATCTGCAAAAACAAATCTTTTCTGGCTTGTAAGTGAAGTTTCAGAAGACTTTGGCACCAGGATTGATTCACCTTTCAGAATACATAAATTAATAACACACTGCATCTTTAGTTTCTGCATCTTAACCAGCAAACCCATAAAGGTATTTATGAATTTATGACTGACAGAAAACTCTCTGAGTATTCCCTGATTCTCTGGCACCGTGTCTGTCAGAGAGGTAAGACAGTCTAGCCTCCTAATGAGGATCCTTGCAGTACAAATCAAAAGTCTCTGAAAACTCTGGGAGAATCAGCTCCTGTAATGCTTTGTTCTTCCAAACTCTAAATAATGTTTTAATCTTGGACTGACAAATTTTTGAAGCATTTTTCTTAGTTTTAAAAGTCACATGTGACTATCTTGAAGGAGCACTGACAGTCTCTGAATAAACTCATAATAAGTGTAATTTGTTATGAAAACAAACAAGCATTCTTTTTTCTTTACAGAATCCTTGAGAAAGTGAGTTGTCAAAACAACTAATTGGGCTCATATCTCTGAGCATAAAAATATCACAAAGAACACCCAATGTCTAAAACATCATGTGAGCTGCACTAGTGAAGTCATATATTGTTAATCCATGATGCAATATTTTCATTTTCTTGTTAGGTAGCATCCCAAACATGCAAATTTTCTACTCTAAATGTCAGTTTCCTAATCATGCCAGTGTGAGCTATATCAGTTTTTCTTAATTTTTCTATGTTTATCTTATTTCTCATTTGTGTAGGAACAAAAATCAAATTCCTGATGATCACTGTAGCAGCTGCTTCATTTCTCTTGGGGTGTTTGGTGTCCTGATAGCATTTTCCTGCAGCTGATTATGGAGTTTTAATGGTGCAGTAAATTTAGAAATACTGTAGACTAAGTGCCTTTCTTAGAATAATAAGTGTCTTTCTATAAAACAAAAAAATCAAAAGGAAAACTCAGTCCCTATGTTCTTATTGATGCCTTCTCTTACCAATTTAAACAAATCTCATATGTACACAAGGAAAGAGTTTCTGTCAAATTCTTTGGAAAAAAGGCAACATCTACTTTTTAAATTCACATTTTGTTCTAAAGAATCAAGATTTTTTTTTTTATTTCAAGGGCTTGCAGCATCTTGCTCATATTCATAGAATTATTTCTATGGTGGGACACCACACTACAGAAAACAACACTGTCACATCAGCACATGAGTTTTCTCATGAACACTTGGGAAATGTAAACTCTCCACAAACGTGAATCCCTTTTGCAGTTTCTGTAGCCCTGTAATGCTCCTTTTCTGCACATACTTAAATAGCAGAACCCCTGGCAGTGTCCAGGGTCAGGTTGGACAGGGCTTGGAGCACCCTGGGATGGTGAAGGTGACCCTGCCCATGGCAGGATACAGTGACATGATCCTTAAGGTCCCTCCCAACCCAAGGTGTCCTCTGGTTCCTGTAAATGATTGGCACAACTCTCCCCTGTGCCCAGTTTGCAGAGGAATTTAGATCAGGGCTGACAGACGTAGAAACCTGAGTGCAAACCCCCAGAGAACTCTGTGGTACAAAATACAGGTGATAATTAGGTGTGCATCCCATTGGGTTGCAGTTGGAGGAGGAAGACTTGGATCTCAGTTTTAGAGACAGGTTCTGACAGTCTGTCTAAGCCCATCTCAAATCTGCAGCAATTCCACCCCATGACCTGTTTCCTGCTTCTATTTTTTACTGAGCATCTAGTTTCTAGTTTTCCTCTTGTGTGAACAACGCAGTGCCCAGATTGACACGTCAAATAAAGGAGGAAGTGATACTTATGTTTGGTCTTAGTTACTTAAGTTTTTGCCAAGAGAATACTAAAATAAAGTCAGCAGATAACTATCTGGTGGCTGTTAAAGATGTTTATTTCAATTAATTTATCCAAACTCTTTTCTGAGGTGACCATTTGCCTTGTAGCCACCTGGAATCAGAAACATTTCTCTTACTTCCTGGGTTTTATTTGATTTCAGATTGGCTTTCACCATTTCAACAAGGGCATGATATTTCTGCCTGAATTTCAGAGGGCATATTAAGAATTACTTAACAATTGGCATGTTCATAATGATAAACCATCAGAAAACGCTTTTCCTCCTTTGAAGACAGAATATTTTTGGGAAAAGTAAATCTGTTACCACTCTCTTGCTTTGCTAGCTCCCGTAACAAGTTGAAGACTGTGGGTCTTGATGTAGATAAGGTTGGACTTGATGACCTTGGAGATCTTTTCCAATTTTAATGATTCTATGCTTCTGTGTCATACTGGAGGACTGAGGTTTCCTTAAATGAAAGCTACCTTGGAATACTGACCTGTTTCCACGGCTATGTTCATTAAGAAATCTTTCTATTTAGTATTTCCAATTATTATTCTTTCTAAAAGATTCTGCAATTGTGTGACTTGCTGAAGCTCTTATGTCACTCTGAAATAAATGGTTTTGTTGTGTGAAATACATAATCTCTGGAACATGTGTTCCTTCGTAATGTAAATGTTCTGTAGAGACAGAGTTGCTGCCAGGTCTAACAAAATAACTCCTGATAAACATATTCCTTCCCGTCTTAGCACAGTAAATATTCCAGGGTCAAACCCTAACCCCACCTGCACAAATCTTGCTCACAAATGTACCCCCTTGCCTAATGTTCAACAGGGACACAAAAATATTCACCAGCTTAATTGCTGCCAGAGAAATGTAATTCAATCTTCATCTTCTGGTACATTTAATGGGTTCAATGTCTACTATTTAAAAAGTAAGTATCAACAAGACAAAGCGTCAGTGGTTTGACCTCCATTTTCAGTAATGTGAAGGATAATAATTTTCAGATGGGTCCCTAATTATGAATTCTGCCCAAAACACATCCCGTTTTATAAGGTAAGTGGACAACTCTTTGTCCTTGTACATGTTTTTAGAGCAAGAGGACAGAAGCTGGCTAACACAGTTATGAAAACAGAAGTTTTCAGTGTACCCTTCTGTTCTGAGTTACTCATAACATATGACCCTGCTTTTTATAGACTCCTTCCTAGAGAAAAACCTTATCTAGGACAAGTGCAAGCTCTTCAACAATGAACATGTTTGAGACCTCAACTGAGATAAAGCAGCAGGTTAGAAGCAGAAAGATGAGCTGGTTGGTTTTTACTCAAGGATGAAGAGATGGAGAGATCTAAGTAGTTTCCATATACTGTTGTTATTTTTAAGGGCCATCTAAAACACTGAACAGTCTCATAAATCCTTTCAGGTATTAATCATCCTAAGAGCACCTTAAAATTCAACTTTGGCATTAAATTTCTTCAAGTAGCTTTTATTTGTGACCTGAATTAACACCTAATGTTTGTCTCAGTGTAGAGTTTGCCATTTATCAAGGTTTCTCTACAGACTGTTAAAAGTTCAGCCTGGCGTCTGCTTCACCTGGTGTTCCACTGATTTACATTGGAAGCTTTTCAATAACAAGTATTTCTCAGACAAGAAGCTGGTATTAAGTCTAGCAACTCGTAGAAACTTTGGTTTGCTAATAACATCAACAGTGCATATTGTCACATTCTCTATTTAACTCTATTTTAGTGGTTGATTTGGAAAAATTACATGAGTAAGAGTATTTTGAAAGTAATTTTGAAACAAAAAAAAAACAAAAAAAAAAAAAAAAAAGAAGTAAATGAAGTAAACATGTTTTTATGAAATTAATTTGTGTGTGTACTACCTTCAAATCCATAAATAACATTTATACTGTGGATATTAATTAAAGGAATTGATAGAAGTGTCAGGTCAGGTCAGAGGACAACCACACAAAGGTCAAAGGATAAGAACACCTTTTTTATTTATAGGAAGTCTGAGGGAATTGAGCTTCTATAGCTTGGATAACAAAAGGCTCCTGTGGGATTTTATTGCAGTCTTTTGATGTGCAAAGGGGCTTTGAGAAAGATGGTGAAAGACAGAGCCTGGAGTGCCAGGAAAAGGGGCAATGGTTTTAAACCAAAGGACAAGGGATAGATTTGCACAGGATTCAAGATAGAAATCTTTTATGATAAGGACATTGAAACAAAAGTAAGGGTTGCCAAGAGAAGCTGTGGATGCCCCTGGAAGTGTCCAAGGCCAGGATGGAAGGGGGTTGGAGCAGCCTGGGATAGTGGAAGGTGTCCCTGCCCATGGCAGGAGGGCAGCATTAGATGATCTTTAAAGTCCTTTCCAACCCAAGCCATTCTGTGAATTCATTTTCCATGGTAACATCCATTGATTCCCTCTTGTAATGTGATTTTTACTGATAAAGGGTGTCCCAAATTACCTATGACCTAATCAAATATGAAAAAGCTTTCCTAGGGCAGGTCCTAATCCATTCTCTGCCCAGCCTGGATTTGTGCCTGGGATTGCCCCACCTAGGTGTAGCACCAGCACTTGGCCTTGCTGAACTTCATTTAATCATTCAAACCAAAGTAAAAAAATATGAACGGGTTTAGGCTGTTAGCACCTGCCTACAATGAAAAGGAATGTGAAAAATTGTAGAAAGACTTCATAAACTCCCTTGTCTTACTTTTTCTCACTGATATCAAATAGAAACATTCTCACACTGAGATCTGTATACAGAGAGATTTATGTCTGGATTTTCAAAGGTTTTTAGGAAATCTTTTTTTGGAGTTTTGCTTCTTAGGTAGCTACAGAAAGGCAAGCTAAAGCACTACAAAGCTGAGCAGCTCCTCCATTCCTCTAATCCAACCTGGAAATGCGACAGCATGTAGCACATCCTGGGAAAACTTTTGTGCTGGATGTTTCCAAGCAGGAGAGATGGAATTCTCTGTCTGAGAAGGGCTCTTGCAATGCAACACCTCAGAGCACTGAGCAAACATGAGGTGAGTACAAGCAGCTCTTGTCACTTATTCCCTTAATCAGAGCAGATGGCCATTGCCATTACCTCATTACTGCTAATTAAGGGATGGAGGAGAGCTTGTCTTGCCACAAATTGAAAGTAATGAGCATGAGTAAGATGGTGGATATGTATTATGTAATGATTCATATAGTGATATAAAGCACAGTCAAAATATGTGGAATATATAAAAGAAACCCTGAAGCTTTTTAATTTATGAATTTTGTTTTCTTATGAGAAAAAAAAAAAAAAAAAAAAAAAAGAAGGGTTAGCCAAATTGTGTTAGAGTTCCTTTATTAGTTTTTAGAGCTAAGGGACCTAACCCAGATCTCTGATGCCTTTGGGTTCTATATATACACTTCCTTGTGTATAAAAAAATTGTTCTTATTGATGTTTAATGATAATGTAGTATATCATTGAGCTTTCCTAATGTTTTTTCTATACATTCTACTTGTTCAGCCAATTGATTCTTTAGCAGCTTTAATCTTCTCAATCCCAAATGCTAGCTGATCTATAAAAGCCAAGATTTGGAAAATGGCTGGATTTTCATGACTTCAATAAATTAGCTGAGAGCAACTAATTTAGTTCAGAAAATGTAAATGCATCAGCAACACTCTGAAGTGCTGAAGTGCTGTCTGCTGAAACCAGGGGAAAGGCAATTATTGACTGGGACATGCTTTGGAGCAGTCCTTTAGCAGAGAAAAAAAAAAAATGGCAGGACTGAACTAGAGAAGAAAAAGGAACAAGGTAATAGATTTACTTGTAATTCCCTTTCTCTACTAGCCTAAGTGTGCGTTCACCTCTCTATTTCTGTTCGTATTTTAAGTAATGTGATAATTCCTACAAAAGGCCCAAGGAGGATTATGCATATCTGAAACTCAGAAGACTTACTGAGAAATGTATTGCAGACGTTACAATAAACATTTTATAAACATTTTATAAACTTTAGAGTTTGTTAAAAAAAAACCAAACAAACAAACCATCCTTTTCAGCTGTACTTGATAGTTGCCACAAACTGATACTTGAAATCTTTGTCAGAGTAAATTGAATTTGCCAATAGATCTCTTTCTCCTAAAAGACCTGTGCAGCTCAGCTCTAAGCATTTGTCAATAAATACACAGGAAAAAGCTCAGGTGAATATTTTACTGAGAAACATTGTCCAACTAGCTGAAGAATTTCAGTGTAGGGAGGAAAAAAATAAGAATCCTGAGGTAAAAAAAAAGAGAGTTTGTTTTTCTGGATACAATTTTTTCTGAGTAGACAGAACAAAAGGAGTCAAGGGGCAAAATAGCTGGTTTTACTGGTGAACATATTCTATCACTATAGATTTCTCTCCCAGTCTATGTGTTTATTAAGTGTTTGCCAAAGGGGAAATGTGTTTTTGTCTCTCTTTGAATTTATCAGCAATTAAATTTAATCATAGAAGGATGGTTTTATGCTTACTGGCTACCAAAGTTAACTTTTGTTTTTAAAAACTGTCCTCTTCAAGAGTGACAAAAGGTTGATTTATTTTTCAAAGTACATGTCACATATGCATGAGAAGTTAACTGTCAAGACCTTCCTAGGGATTCTTTCAAATTGTCATTTTATGCTAAAAAGTTCAAGTAGACTTTGCAGAAAGAATCTTGAGAGATGGGATTTTAGAACCCTTGGGTATAAACATTAATAAAGTACCAGAGGTTTCATACCCAAAACCGTTTGAGAAGATAGCTTGTCATTATTCTCTAGCATTGCAGCTCAAAGGCTGTGTTTTGCAAGACCAGGATCTGAGGGTTTGACAGTAAAGGTGAAAATATATCTGATTTTGAAATTGCCCTGAACTGCCATATTTGGGGATTGATGTGGAGAATTGGAAAGAAAATCCCCAAAAAAACCTTACAAGGACCCAAACAAACAGTTCTAATAAGTCATTGATCTATTTGTATCATGATTTTGCCTGGTTTTCTTCCTTGGTAAATCCAGCCTACAAAAGATGTCCTTGTCCAACAAAATTATGGTACTGAGAACTGGGTGGAAGCATGCTTCAACATGAAGAAAGTGCATTTTTAAATTTATACACTGCCTAGTGGAACTAGTAAAATTAGTTCTAATATTTTCAGGAAGGAATCATGGCAGTAGATAAGATTATCTCCACATCTATTAACTGAAAATTCTTTACTCATCCATTTCACAAAAGACATTTAACCTTACTTTTGTGCAAGTTTGAAGCTGTGTGTTTCTAAAGACTGACAGCACATAAATGTTCACCTTTGTGAAATTGCAATCCCTCTTATAACAAGCATTCTATGTCACTTTGCTTGGCAAACTTTGACTTTCTGTCCAAATGATCACATTAATCACTTAATAGTCTTGCTATTACTGTTGTAAAAGGATCTGAGAGTCATTTCAAAGTCTCCCTTCATAAAACTGAGTGAGTGCAGTGGAAGTTGTAAACTAGCCTGGCAAATATGCCTGAAAGATGCCTAATTACTTTTTTAATGTTCAGCTCTTCCATGGCAGGGCTACAACACCAGGAACTGGTTTGATGCAGCAACACAGCTCAGACAATTCTCTGTGTGCCAAGTGGTCAGGGGAATGGAGATTGGGATTGGGTTTGGGGTTGAAGGATGCTGACACCAGCCTGACTCGTCCATCCTGAAGTTAAACACCAGAAGAACAAGGTTTCCTGAGTGCCTGACAGAGGAACCAACCAATGATGGTGCTGACAGGTGATCTAAAGGTGTTGAGCTGGCACAGCCTGGGAGCCTCTCACCCACAGTCCAACACATTGTGCTGTAAAAACCCAACTGTTAGAGGAGGGATCTTCAGCTCTTTCTTGGCATGAGTGTGGAGATTCTTCCCTGGAGAAGAATTCTGATTAAGATCTGTACTCTAATAATTAAACTATAATTATTAATCTAAACAAATCATTTATTTAATTTATACAAACATATTTGATTTGCTATCCTTCGTCCTGGGGGGCAAAGGCTCAGTTTCACCTGTACAACCACTGCCCAAGCCTGGGACTTGTCCTGGATCCAGACACACCCAGGGTCCCCTCTGAGAAGGAGCTCCTTTCCATATTGAGCCCTGCTGTCAACAACCCCTTTGGCTGCTGCACATCCTGGGAGTTTCTTCTCCTGGCTAACCCAGCAGTGCCAAGAGCAATCCCTGTCCTCAAGTAGCCCCTGAGGAGTGGAGAAAAGCAGGTATCTATTTGTACTAATTACGTTTTTAGGGTTCCCCTGCATGCCATTGCACCTCTGATCCTTCCTGGATTTATGTTTATGGTCATTACCCTTCAATCTCAGGCCCTAGCAATTACATTTTGTTTCCAAAACATGCAGCCTTCCCATTTTTATACTCAGTCTTTCACTGAAAGTCTTGTGGAATGTCACTAATGGAGCGTTTGTGTCATATAAATTAAATGGAGAAACAACACAGTGTCAGTAGAACACAAAGAAGGATCCAGGATTAGAGCTAAGCAGATAGCTTTCATTAGAACTCTACCTTTTTAAGGGTCATTTTGAAAAATTACAGAACTAAAAATAAAACTGCTGATTTGTTTGCCTCTTTCTTGCTAATTTTAATGGGTAGATGTAGATGAATGTGAGAAACATTTGTTATGTTCACTGCTCAGTAAATTGTGGATAAATTCTCAGTGTTACTGAAAATTCCTGGGAGGGAGAGGTGAAAAAGGAAGCATTTTTTCACCCCTCCCAACCAGAGATGCAATGTGAAAGATGGCATGGATGAAGGAAAAAAAAAAAAAAAAGATCTTTTTTTACAGAGAGTTTATAGAAAGAATTTCCCTTGTGCAGGAAACCTGAGGTTGTGAATCAGTGATTCCTTGTTGTAACATTAGGTTTTTAAGAGCAGAGAGTTGCATAAGACTTATTTAAATATTTTGTGCATCTCTCCTTCCTTCCAGTGACCTGCTGTCATGGCAGAAGAATTCCTTGGGTCAAAACCATCACTGTGGCACGCTAGGAGTGAGGTGGGGCTACCAGAACAGCCCTTATGACAGTGGGGTACAGTTTTATGTTTCAGCAATTCCACCTTTTTGATATTCTGCTAATCCAGAATATCAGCCCTTCCATCGGTTTGGCATCCCTGGATTGCTGGAATAATGTCAGGGGACGTCTCTCTCATTACCAACACCTCTGCAGCTCCAGATCTTTGGGATGTGCCAAAGCAGATGTTCTTAAGACATTGATGCGCTGTGAAGAAAAATTATGAAGGAATCTAGGAGCAGCAAAATCCCAAGTTTATTTTTCAGCTTTGAAGGAAGACAAAAATCATGGAATAACAATATCTGCAGGTGTCCAATTCAAGAGACATTGATCCCAAGTTTAAAAACCTTTGCTATCCTTTTGAAGAAAACTTCAGTCTGACTACAAGTTATAATGGGGCCATTTGGGACAGGGTAGTTAGAGAAGAACGCATTTTGGGGGTAGGGAAAGAATTTACTGGTTTTTGTCAGAATTCATAGAATTGAATGGCTTAGGTTGGAAGGTGTCTTAAAGATCACCCACTTCCAACCTCCTGCCATGAGCAGGGACGCCTTCCCTTCCTAGATCAGGCTGTATTGAGTTACAACAGACACATCCTTTCATGTTCAAACATTGTGATCACAAGAACAAATCCCAGGATTGCTCATGGATCATGGCCATCCCTCGTGGATCTGTCAGTTTGTAGAATTCACTCATTTTCCAAAGAGCTCCTAAGTATTCAGCCATATGACTTCAGCATATTGATTTTTATATGTGTGCCATAGATCCTGCTCAGTTCAAAGAGAATTTTCCCTCATTAGACTGTAAATAATTGATATGTCTATTGATTTTGTTTAATGTTTTTTCTTAATTTGTTTTCTTTATCATTAACTTTGTGTAACAGTGGGAGCAACATATTGTGGCTATCATAAAAGGTTACTCAGGGGAAAATACAATTCTTCCAAGTCTTTTCAGAAGTCTCATTACATGTGTGCTTATCTCTGCTGCAGAAGTTGGATGAGAACATAAGCACCTATTTTATTCTTTAAATGTTAAAAAACAAAATAAAAGCAAACAAATGAAAATACAAATAAATGAAAATACAAACAAAACCATACAAAAATGAACAACAAAACCACACACAAAACCCCAAACAAACAAAAACCCAAACAAAAATTAAAACAAACAAACAAACAAACAAAAAACAACAAAGAAAGGAAAAGCTGATGCTCTGCATGGTAATCTTATTCAAATAGAATCTACATGATCCTTTTTGACTTCAGAATGTGTAAGAACACCCCAACAAACAAAAAAGCCAAACACCTGCTGTGCTTTAATTGCATTTTAAACCATCCATTTCTTCATTTTCAGCTCACCTGTAACAGCAAAAAATCTAATTCTGTACCAAGAAAAGAAAAGGTGCTTCGTGTAACATGCTCAAAAATGCTCTTCTTCAGACGAAATGCTCCAGGAAAAATGCCCAATGACACCGGGTCAGATTAATGATTCCAAAGAGATCCAGGTTCTCTCACCTTTTCTGCTTTTCCCTCTGCTCCAAGAAGACCAGTGAGCTCTTGCTTTGGACTTACTCTTGAGTAGTCTTCATTCAATGGATACATTTGTCTTACCAGCCTAAATATTAACAAATTCCATGTCCAAGTCCAGTGCATTGTTATCCAACGGCATTGGCTGGACACTGAACAATTACATGACACTGGATATATCCCAACATCTTTCTCTAATCAAATTTATTCTGTTTGCAAAGCTTCTACCTTTTTATGTAAATGCAACCTTCCTGCATTTGAGTCCACATCAAGAAACTCAAGTTTTCTCAGTTGCTGCTAAAATTAGGAGTTAGGACTTGTGGAAGTAACTTTTTCCTTTATATTTTAGAACAAGTTTGTGCACAGCTGAGATGATGATGGACCGTGCAGATGTTTTGAACAAGTTGCTGCTATCAGGTTTATAAGTCAGGCCAACAAGAAAGAAGCAGCAATGAAGGAACAAGAATCCACCATATCAATTTGGCTTCCTTCTCCAAAGAATCCAAGAGCCAAACAACTCAGAGGTCTTGAAGCAGTGACCTCAAAAAACTTAAGCAGAAAATCTTGGCAGTATTAAAAATGTAGCTTTATTTTGTAATATATTACTGAATAAAAGTACTGAACTTCAAAGAGAGGATTTTAAAAAAAATCTCTATAGTCATCAGATACATTTCATTTTCAGATTTTTTTCCTTTTTCTTTTTCATGTTTGAGACTGAAGCATAGGAATGCTTCCTCTCCATTTTGTTTTGAGGTCCCTTTTCCTTTTCATATTGGCCTGACACCATGTTTTATTGTAGAATGACTTTTCCTGCTTATTCACTGCTCTTCTTCAAACTCCACTGCTCTTGTCTTGGCTACAAACACAAGGATTTAAGCCTGAAAACTCCTGCTGCTCTGTATTGGGTTGTGATTTTGCTCCAAGTTTCACAGTCAGCCCACAGTTCTTGGATTTGGCAGTGTGGAAGTGCAGATATTCCAGGTATTGATTAGCTTCTCAGAAAGCAGCTGTAGAACAAAAAAAAAAGGTGGGGAAAAAAAAGAAAATTGAAGTTATTTTAGGAAAAAAATGTGACTTTTTTAACAAGAGACTATGGTGAGGCAAGGGTAGGTTTAATTTTAAAAAATAGTAGAGATAAAGATTTAAAAATATGAATTAATAAGGCAAAGTTGTAGAATATTACCTCACAGGTGTTTCTTGGGATTAAAAAAAGGAAGGTCACCTTGTTTTATAGGTTTAGTATCAGTTTATATAACTGCACAGGGAATTATGCACTAGAAAAATAGTCCTGTGGCAAGTGAGTTTATATTTATAGTAAAAAGATATAAACATGTTAACAGTCAAGCCTACTTTTTTACTTACAAGAAAAAATCCATTCTAGGTCTGCATTCCAAGAAAAACATGTTTCTATCTCTCCAATTCCTGTTACAGTTTTGCAGTTCGTTTCTACAGCTCAAATAAAAGAGACCATCTAAGTGACTCATGATATTTTTTTAGAACATGGCCACAGTGAGAAGCGGTTTACAGCCAAGGAAGAGGAAAGTGGAGAATCATTTTAAACACAACCCAGAATCACTACTTTGATTGCAGCGCAGGGAAGAAAAATACCCTCTTTGGGTTGTGTCAGCATCAGTTTAAATTGACCCTGCAAAGCTCAGGAACCATCTGGAAGATGGAAAAATGAGAGCCAGCAGTCCTTTTTGACTGGACATGCCTGGAGAGGAGTGGCTGATCATGACACACCCATGGCAAGCCCAGTTTAGGAAAAGGTGAAAAATCCGACTTTTGTGAATAACTTCTTTATATATTCTCCAGGCGGAGGAATGTTACTCGATTATTCTTGTGGTAAGATGGGAAAGCAAAGTAAAAAAGCATTTCCCCTGGCAACAGGCAGAGCTGGCTGTTCTGATTTGTGCAGAAAACATTAAATAAGAGCAACCCCCACCACGTGTGGGGCACATTTTGTGCTTGTGCACGTTTTGGTGTATGTATGGCAGCTGTAAAAAAACAAACTGTATTCATAATCAGCAGGTCACTGATAAATAGAGGTACTTGGTTTTGCTTACAAATTATAATTAACATTTTATCATTTCCTATCAGCTTCTTATGCTCAAAGGTGCTATCATGGGCATTTAAATGATGAAGTTAGTTTGTCATAGTCCCTGCAGCCATGAACCATTTTAATTGTTGATGCATGCGGAGAGATGATTGATGTGAAAAGGAATTCAGAGCAGTAAACTATTGCACCTCAAACATCTCCATCCCATATATCACTCTACACACAAAAGCTCACCAGATTAGCCTTGTTTAAATATTATTTGCATTTAAATTGCAAGATGGTTATAGACTGTGTATTTTATGAACGAGGCTAAATGCTAAAGCCAGCAGTTACATATTCCTCTAAACACTGAGATTCACAGGTGCACTTTGAAGGCTGAGTTCTAAGCAGGCTGCAGAGTCAAGGACATGAGGAGGAAATTTCTTTTGATTTCTGTAAAGTTAGGGGCTGGGAGATGGGGCAGGAATGCACTGACTCTGTTCTGAACTGCAAACAAAGGGAAATATTCCTTGTTCCTGTGAGAAGTGCCTTTGTAAACACATCTTCATTCAAATATTGTACAGCCTTAATGGATTTTTTTATGCACTAAATTGTTCTGTTCTTTTGCAGTTAACTTCAAAATGCTGTGTAGAAGGGGACTATGCTGATAGACTGCTACCAAGTCACTTGTATCCAGAGCTTCAGTAATGAAGCCTCTAACTGCATATTGATGCTAAATAGCATTGCTAGGAAGCCCAATTATATTTTTTCGATGCTCACTGGGAAGAAGTGCAGTAGGTCAGTCATTCTGAATAACAAATCAGCTTCTCAGTCTTCCCCAGAAATAATTCATTATTCAAAAAATTCATTTTTTAGTTTCATTTTTTTCTAAAGGTTGATGTAAATTTTGTAAAAACACACTTTTCTTTTCCAGAGCTTTCTAAATTCAGTGTCAAGTGCCTAAAATGTACATTACCCTTGCAAAAGAAAATAGTTTCCATTTCAAAGGTTAAGAAAAGTAGAATTTAAATGTCACTGTGTGGGTTAAAATCTGTAGGGTTTCACTTTGCTGTGATAACAAAGGACAATGTATCACAAAATGACTCTTGAAATTTGTTAGGCAAAGGCATGGGAATACTCTTGGAAGAATGATAGTATCAAGCACCTCCTTTGGAATCATGTCTGCTAATTCAGAGTTTTATTGAAGAGATCCTGGAAAACCCTGGCTGACAAAGAATCTGGTCCTAATCCAGAAAATAATGAAAGAATGGAGTATCTGTGGGGGGGAAAAATGTGCCTACTGGCAAAGGTGATTATTGCAAGACTTCATCAAAAGAATGAAGCTGTGTCACTGGCACACTGGCTGTGACTTGCAGGGCATCAGGAACAGAGCTTGGGAAATTGTTCATGATGAAGGAAGAGCTCATTTAAGAAAGATGAGATCTTTTTTCCATTAAGTTAGAGAATCACTTATTGGAAATGTTCAGCTACAAAATTGCAATAACTCACAAACAGCTCACAGGAAATTCTTCTGCTCCATCAGGCTCTGAAGGTTTGTGGTGTTATCAATGACACCTCTCTGCAACGTGCACAGTAGCTCCAGTGGACCCACAGCATAATTAACAGGGAAATAATTCCATGGTCTCATCTTTTCCCCTTGTCATTCCTCTGTCTGTTACCTTCCAGTTTATTTAGGGTCTGAGGCTCTCACTCTTCCCACACCTGATGTTGGTGAGTTTGAAATCACTGCAGGAATGCATTCCAACCATTCTGAGTACAGTAATTTCACGATTATAAGCCGCACCATTTTGACTAAAATTTTGGTCTGAACCCGGAGTGCGGCTTATAATCAGGTGTGGCTTATATATGGACAGAGAATGAAAAGTTGCTGTTTTAGTTTGGAGGACAGGTGTCTGCTGAGAAA
>PYHW01009726.1:756576-769951 GCA_013186435.1 Turdus rufiventris | reverse complement strand
TGGCCATTAGCAGAAAATGACTTTTGGAGGAAGGATGGGTTGTGAAAAGATAAAGAACAATGGCCCATCAGCAGAATCTCTCCCGCAGAGATAAAGATCACTGCCCCCACCCTCAACAGATGGTGATAGAACAGATACCTTTTATCACACTCTGTATTGTAACGTGGGGCTTATAATCAGGTGCGGCTTATGTATGGACAAAAGAACAAAAAGTTGCCAACACCTAGAAGTGCGGTTTATAATCGGTGCGGCTTATAATAGTGAAATTACTGTACTTTGAGGGTGTGAGGAAGAGCCCAGAGCTGGACTGAAGACATGCACAGAGACTGAGGGAATCAGGATTCCTACATCTGAGATTGTTCTCCACAGCTCCTTCCTGCAGTAGCTCCCTTCTCTCCATGCCCATCCCACTCCCTTTGGTGGCTCAGAAGCCCAGGCAGGCTGTGCTCCCCAGGGTGAGTTGCACACACCACAGTTGGTATGACCTAGCAAATATGATGTGCAATTCCATGCCTGTGTTTACAGAAGGTGGGGGGAATACTTTGAGCAATACTTGTGAAATGTTTGTAAAACTGTCGAGACTCAGTAAATGATCATTAATCCTGGTAACAGTTCCAAAAAAGTGTCTGCTATTTATTTGTATTTCAGAGCTGCTTCCCAAAATAATAGGCAGCACATAAAGTCAAGGGCACTGGGTTCACTGATGCACCAGCTGCTCTCCCAAGTGGAATTCTTTACAAACAGCCAGCGATATGCTCTGCACTAAGAAGTTTAAAGCTTTTTTTTATTAAACTAGGAGTGCTAGAATTGTGTATATCTCCTGGTATTTCATTAAGGTTACTGGCCTTGTGTCCAGGGGGATAATAAGATGCCAAAAGGCTGCAAGAAATGCAAATAAAAATGATACGTAGTCCTGGGACTGTTATTTGCAATACTACATTATTTTAATTCTCTAGCAGTGGCTTGAGAATAGTAGGCTAAAGCTGTGAGTTACTGATGCAGGTCCTTAACATCAGGGACCAGATTTTTTTTCCGTGTGCTCTTTAAACCATTTATCTAGTGCTCTATACCAGGATGGTTTGGAGTAGACTTTCAGGTTGTCAAGTTTTAGAGTACTTTGGAAAGCTCAGTTAAGAATGCCAGCATCTTAAAATACACAAGTTAAACCTGCTCTGGTTTACTCTGTGGGGAAGCCTGTCCTTCTCCTGTTCCTACTATAAGAATGTGGTTCCTGAAATTTAAAATTGGGAATAATTTTCTGCTTTTCCCATTAATTATTTTAAATCTTTGGAACCTTACACTCTGCCTTTTGTGTGATGTATTTCAGTGGTAGCTTCTGTTTGCTGTGAGGGCAAGACTACAATGATTGTTATAAGTTAATTCCAGCCCAGCCTTTGGTCAAGGACTGTCCCATTTTACAGTACTATTTTAACCCAGAGTAGTTGTGAAGTGCTTTTGTGGGCTGTGGCAGTGGGTAAGAACTGGAGAGATACTAAATGTGCCAAGCATGATGCCTTCTCCTGACAAATAAATCTGCCAGGTTCAATCTAACCTGTCAGATCAGACAGCTCTCTGCTGCACAGAGCACTGGCAACCCCTATGCCAGACTGCAGAAATCACCTGCAAATTGAACTTCATCTTTACTCTCAGCATTGCTTAAAATAATAATAATAATCTTATATACCAGATTTGGATAGAAGACCATACAGAAACAAATAAAAATCTTTCAAATCTTCTTGGAAACCCTGTAGGCTGCAGTCTGCAAGACACATTTTGTCTCCTTTGGCTATATTGTCATCTTAAAGATGTCATGATGTTCAAATGCTCCTAATAGTTGTGTTTGTTAAAGAAGAGAATATGAAAGTTGTGTGAAAGTTGTGCCTGGAATCATTTACAAGGAAGCACATTCATTGTCAGAGAATTCCTTTGGAGGTTTATGGAGGTTTATCCAGTGTAACGTTTTCGCCATCAACATTACTTTCATTTTCAAATAGAAATATTATAATGATATAAACATTAACGACCTTGAACATTCTTGTGTGCGTTCTAAATCAGCTTTCTCTGCTTCCCTCCCACCAGCCCAGCTATGCAGCTCAGTCGTGTTTTATTCAGGAATATACCAGCTCATCTCCTCCATGAGTCAGTGAAGGCCCCCCAAATGTGCCCATCTCTAATTGGTCACTGGGACAAGTGGTTTGCACACACAGGCTCAGCAAACATCTGCTTATGGTATGAAAATGGAATATTTTAGGTTTACAGATCAGTGGGGGAATAAAAGGTCACATCAGCTGTTATTTAAAATCCTATCTGTGGTATGCACCTATGCAGCTAGTTAAAAAATAAGGGGTTAAATTAAATATTTATGTTAACTGTGAGCCTTAGCATAATGATTTACATTTCTAATTTACATTTAATTAAATTAAGAAAACTTATAAAAGTATTTCTAAATTAGATTTGCAAGAATAGACAGCTAAAAATTAATATACCTATGTAATATAATGCATTCCATGCTTATTACATACTATATATTATTACATTTTAGAAAAGGGGAAAAAAAAACTAAAAGAAAAACTGTATTTAACTATCCGGTCCCATAATGTGAACACTTCTGAAGGACTCCCTAAGGAACCCTTCTGGGTTTCATTCTTGCACACATACCCATAAAAGATGCAATGCAAAATGAAGTAAAAAGGATTAATCTTCCTTTTCAGTGCCTGAAGAGATAATCAGCTGAAAACTTTGTGTTCTGGATTTAGAATTCACTGGCCCCATAGAGATGTGTAAGCATGAAAGTTTCAATAATCTGAATGTGTTGGGGTTTTTTTCCAATTTATTTTATTTTATTTTGTTTTTAATATTTCCATGTTCAAGCATTACACAGTATTTGTTTCCCTAGAAGAAAACCCATCCCTTCCAAATTTAATCTATCTGTTTCTTTTTCAAATGTAGCATGTTGACACTTTTTTAATTTCAAACAAGTCTCACCAATCCCAAATGCCTCATTACACATCACCCTCAGAAGTGACAGACAGCAACAGCCCATTAAAAAAAGAAAGATTTATATAAACATAAGTAGATTTAATTTATAATATGCTTAAAAGTGGTGCCAAGTCACTCAAAAAATAATTCCTGTTTTTATGAGATCTGTGACCTCTGCTTCACCCTCCCTCTTCAAATAGTGGATTCCTAGGAATTTTTGGGTTCTAACCTTGATCAGACAACTCATTTCCAGAATAGCTCTTGATAAAATACATTTGCAGAGCAAGCATGATTGAAAATGTTTTCTAATTACTGTAGCTTCTTTTCAATTTTTGTGTGACTTTCTTACACAAAACTTTTCCCTACTTGTAAATTTTCTTTCAGTGCTTCACTGGTATGTTCTTTGCTTTCTGCTGCTGCTGCAGACCAGTATTTTCTCCAGCACAGTTACCAATCCTTCTTTTGGTTTTAATATTCTTTCTTGAAAAGAAATAAGCTCAGCAGGATTTCAGAGCCCTCAGCAAATCCCACTCTCCAGCTACCAGGATGATGACTTTTCTGCCTACACATTTCTAAACAACCATATTTCTGCATTTTCCTTGCTCTTACAAATGACCAGAAAGTTTTATGCAGTGTATTTTTTTCACTGTTTATGAGAGAGGGATGGAATTGAATCTGCCAAGATTTTAAAAGAGTTTTTAAAGGGCCCTACCAGTTCACAGTTGAAAATAAGTTGTTTTATTACTGTTGTCATTTCTATAATATTTTTGATCTTATTATTTTGACTGTTTTTTAAGCATAGAAGTAAAACCAGCATCTAGGTACACATTAGTTTTTGTAGTGTTTACAATTTTTAAAAACTCCAGTGTTTAAGCAGATGGGAAAAGCAGAATTAGTACTTTTCTAATCCCCTAGGAAAAAGGCATGGGTTTCATTCCAGAAATGAAATCAAGAAGTATTCCTGGTTTTATTTGTGGGAGTTCCCCCCCACCCTTTTCCTGTTAAAGGAAAATCCTATCTTATTTTCATATTCATATTCCCTTCCTGCTTATTACTGTGTAAAAATCCTAGGGTATTGGTGATTTTAAACCTCCACATTGGGTTGAATGACATGGCTCTGGTTCAGCAGCCTAAGTTTATTTCCAGTTGTCCAGAATAAACCATAAATAACTAATCCCCACTAAAAACATAATAGAGAGCCAAATTAAGTAATAAATTGCTGTCCAACAAGCTTCTGTAAAGCTCCAAACCTTCCCACTGGGACAAATGTTCAGGATCTAAAAGAACCCAGGGTTTACTGCTCACAGAGCTCTGGAGTCCTTGTGCTGACGATGTGTTCAGCATTCATTTGAAAGGCAAGCCAAACTGCATCATGAATTTTTCAAGAAAGCAATGGAAACATGGGATTTATGATCATTGACTCTTGCTGAAGGCTGATCCTGTAGATCTGTATTTGTCATTTCAATTGCACAAAGTCATTTTTCAGTATTTCATGGCTGGCTGAAGGGTTAGAGTGCCAATGGAAACATCAGGTTGAAATAACAGATGTCAGAAATATTGCACCAGGAGCCAGGAGCTACTTTAACAGACCTTGTAAAATATTGCTCCTTCTTATACTGAACATAGGGGTAAGAGCATTTTTTATTTGCTTTTTAAGTCAATTGGCACTTTGTCTCAACTGGAACCACAGGCTGAGGTTGTAAGGGAATGTCAGTTTGCCAGTGCATGCAAAGTTTTGTTTTCAAGGCAGTGAGCTACTTACATCAACTTTTGCTGAACAATAAATAAATTGGCTATTCAAAGGTCCTTGAATAGTGTAATAGCATGGTATCACTCCTTTATAGCTGTTTCACAGAAAAATATTTAATTCTTGTTCTCTCTTGCATTCATCTAAAGAAAGGCTATTAATTTTCTTTCCAGTTGTGCTTTTCTCAGGGAATATTCCCCAGTACCTTTCTGGTTTGAGCTATGCTTGATTGTTTTCCCAGCATAAGTATGTCAAACTAGAGTGTGAAAAATCATTTTCCTGTCTGTGGGAGCCCTGGAGCCTGCCCTAGGGGCAGAAATCTCTGTGCCCTGGAGAGAAAGACCTTAAGTTGTGAGAGGGACACTGAGGGCATGGATTGGCTCTGAGGAGAAAAGGTAAAGAGAGAAGCTATTAATCCAAGAGATATTTCCAGAACTGCAGAGTTGATAATAATGCTGAGTACAAATACCAGATTAGTGTCACAACCAGTAATTTTATCATATCATGAGACAGTGTTACACAGTACAGAAAAATAATAACCTTAACCCAGCCCCCAGAGATGCCAAACAGCACAACAGGGAAATTCACAGGAGGTGAATATACATACCCCAACTCTGGGAGTGAGCACAGCAAGTCTGAGATCAAATAAATAAAGACTGCGACCAGAAATTATTAAAATAATATAATGAATTATTATAAAAATGTGGGGGTTTGTTTCTAACATGCTGTGGTCAGGTTTATCATTATCTCCAAGCTTCCTGCCCCATATTGGGTGTTGTGGTTTACCTGGCAGGCAGCTAAACATTACAGCTATTCACTCATTCCCACTTCACTGGGATCAGGGAGAGAAGCAGAAAAAGTCCAAACTCCTGGGTTGAGAAAATGATGGTTTGGAAGAAAATGAAGGGGCAGTAATGATAATGAAGAAAGAATTCACAAAGTGCTGCACAGCGCAGTCCCTCAATAACACTGACCAGTGCCCAGCTGAGTAGTGGCTGCACCTTTTATTGTTCATCATGGCATCATCCAGTATGGAATAACCCTCCAGCAGCTTGGATACACTGTCCTGGCTCTGTCTCCTCCCAGCTTTTGAGCACCTGCAGCCAACCTGCTGGCAGAGCAGTCGGGGAAGCTGAAAACTCCTTAGGTCAGGAGCAGCCCAACCATCAGTGTGGGATTAACACTGTGCTCATCCTAGAACCAAAACACAGCACTGAACCAGAGCTCTGGGCCAAAACAGGATTCTGTTAGATAGCAGCACTCTGTTAAATGGAAAACAGGCAGCAAAGAGTCTAAATCCAGCAAAGAGCTCAGTTCCCCAGCAGAAACACGACTCTGGGCTGAGCCTGCACGAACTGGACTCTCAAAGGGAATCCAGAACCTCTAAAGCCTTTCTAGAGCTTGGACAGTGTTAGGACAAGCCACTTCCACTGATTTGGAAGGTACCCAAGGAGGTAGCACAGGAATAGCTCATTTCTGAGTCCTAGTTTGTCTTGCCCTGTTTGCTCCTTGCTGTAACCCTGCCACAGAGTGACTCAAGGCAACCAGTCCTGAGCAGTGTTCTGGGTGGCACCATGTCCCTACAGCACAAACCTTCCCCAGGATGCAGAGGTGATGAGGAAAACACAGGGATTTGCACTGTTACAATTTATTAATTACTGCATCTATTGCTCCTCTCATTACCTAAGACCAATGAATGAATTTAAAACACATCTGCATTATGTTTTTAATCTCTGAGTGCCAAGAAGTCTGTATGCTCATCCATAGTTTTGCAAGGGTCTTGTAGATTCCTAAACTCCACTTGAATGCTTATGGTAGAAGCATTACAGTAGGAGTGTCATTTTTTTATTTTCCACTTGGAATTTTAATTGAAGACAGTAAGAGTGATTCTGCCACATAATACAGTAACTGTTTCATGTAACTATTTCACTGTCTTGTCTCTTTCTGTACAGGTGTTTATGACTTCCCTTGGCTATAGAATATTATAACCTGTTGGCCAAACTTCAGTTTTTTGAAAAATGATTAAATTCTTGCTAAGATAGGTGGCGAGACAGAAGGCAAAAAATGAAGTACTGCCTTGTTGAAGAAGAGCATTTTATTAGGCATCAAAGAATCCATATAAAATAATTACAGCAGGAATATTTTACTCTCATCTATGAGTTGAACTCAGATGTTACACCTACTGTGGATACTAAATTAGAGAAATTTAAGTATGTAAAACACATACCTGGAGAACTATAACATTTGGTATTGTAATAATGAAAGAACCACTTTTCTTATAGAAGAAATGAGAAAATTTGTCTTACTTTAAAAAAGTTATTTTTAATGAACATCTGAAATGAGAATACTCTTCAAATGTGTCAAAAATAAATCATACTAAGCAAATACATGCTGAAATGAAGCCTTTACTTTATAAATTAATACAAACGTAACCAAATTCCATATTTTTTATTAATTTTAGTTTTCCAGGCTATTTTTATTTTGTTCATTTAGTTTAAATGATTTGAATTTTTACCAACCAGTCTTGTGTGTTCTCTGGATTGATTCCTGAAAGAAATCATATGCAGAGGAATATACATAGCCAGAATAAAATTAATTTTAAAAAACCCTACAAAGATTAGTGTGAGTGGTCCTAAAAATAGACTAGGACTAGGACTAGGACTAGGACTAGGACTAGGACTAGCACTAGGACTCTCTTCTATAGACTATTTCCATACTGCTTGGAATGAATTCTAAACATCTCAGAAAGTACAGCTTTTATCCTGAGTTTTACCCAGAGTTGTGTTCCTGGAATTTTATACACACATTGAACTCCATAAATAATTGCTTTTCACAGTTTATTTCTCTTTTTCTTTCTCATTTCTCTGGTTTTACAGCAATTCACATACAAAAGTATACTTGGTACTCAGGGAAAAATCCAAGGTTATGGTACATGCCTGACCATTTGTGTCTTTAAATTCTGAGCCTTCACAGTGATTTTTGCCTTTGCAGTGATTCTTTCATGTGCATTTCATATTACTAGGGAAAAGTACCTCAGTACCCCAAGTAAGCCCTTTTACACCATTGAATGGAATTCTAATTCCTTTGCTTTCTGAAAAGAGTATTTTGGTTTCTTTAGAAAGAGAAAAATGGGACAAAAGATTTGAAGCAGAAAAGTTAAGTGAGAGGCAGGAGAAAGTCTCATGTTAAAGGAACATATTTCCAATTTAAAAAAAAAATTACATATTTCTGAGGACAGATTTTTTTAAGAGACAGCAAAGAAAAAACACTTCATCTTCTTTTGTTTACTCATGTAAAGAGTCTCTATTTTTAAATGTAATGAGAGGTTCTGCATTTTTTGCTGGGAATTCTTACTTTGAGGTGAATTAAATATACACTTGCATTTAAATATAGAATTAAAAAAAAAATCAGAAAACAAACAAAAAAACCCAAAACAAACAATTTAAAAAAATCCAAACAAATAAAAAAAAACAATGGACTGAACAGAGATCTATTGCCACAACAAAATGATTGCAAAGAAGCACCACAAGCCAACACCAAAACTGGGAGTGTGTGGCATCCCAGCCCAGCCTTGGATCCATCTCCCAACCCATCCCAGATCAATTCCTTGGTCACAAATTACTGCTACTCCTGCTGAGCAGTTACAATTTATTGTCCCCTTCAACATAAAAGAAAAGAAAAGGAATGTAAAAAAAAAATTCAAATCCTCATATTCCTTACTAGAATAATTTTAGATTTTATTCCTCAATTATATTTTGCCATTGGTTTCCTTTCACTAACAAGATAGCTTTACACTGAGTTAGTTAATAAATAATTGCATATTGTAGGTAGCCTAATTAATGTCATTCCAGGTTGGAAAGGACAAGTCTCAGGCACAGGGTGGGATTGTTGAGGTATCTGTGCAGGGACAGGAGTTAGACTTGATGATCCTGGTGGGTCCCTTTGAACTAAGGATATTCCATGTTTCTGTGATATTAATTTTAAACATCTGCACATTTTTCAGTTCACAACAAGTTTCTGTTACCTATTATGCAGCCTCCATTATTCTTTCTTTACCCTTCTCAGGCTTCTTAACCAGGAAAGCAAGAGTGTGAAGCTTTCTTTCCTTGAGGTACTCATAAATCATAGGACATTAATTATAAAAGGAAGGGAGAAAAAACAAAAACAAAAACAAAAACAAAAAACAAAACAAACAAAAAAAAACAAACAAAACAAACAAACAAACAAACAAAAAAAAACAAGGGGAAAAAATAAAAAAATATACCAGTCATGCATCAGCAAAAATCCCAATGAGACTTGAGGAATGGAAGGCAAAAAGAAGAGTCAGAATGCAATGATGGGACACAGGAAAATGAACAGAAAAATGCAGTGAGTGAAAGTTATCAAATGATAAAAAAAAAAAAAAAATAAAATAAAGAAACAATGAGCATATTGAATTCAAGGTCCATTACTTCTGCCTGCTGGGTGTTACAACCCCACTCACAATCAAGGAAATGACTCCTATTGACTTGGAAGAATTTTCAATCAGGCCTAAATCATAATGCCTGTAACACTTGTTAATCTAGATGTGCCTGGTTTAATAAAAGTTGAAAGGTTCTCTTTTAACCAAAAAGCCTAAAATTCCTGAATGCATTTTCATACATTTCAGAATGTGTCTAACCCAAAACATAGAGCAGCAGCTCTGCAAAACAATGCCTTGAGGCGGATTGAGTTCTAGCACACAAAACTCACCAGCTCCTGCAGATCACTTGTGCATAAGAATTACAGACACTGCTCTGAATGTAATTTCCTTCAAATTCTCACTGGAAAATAAATTACTTCAGATCAGGTGAAAGATCTTGCTAAAATAGTCTTTTGCACAATGAAACTCCCATGGCTAGGCAGCTCTGAATAAGTTCTGGTTGAAAATAGGGTATTTATTTTAGTGTTCTGTAATTCAGTGGTTTTTAATATTTTTTTTAATGTGATAATATAGTATCTGTGCATACTGAGACTTAATAGCAAAGTAGGATATAATGAGTCAATATTTATATTTTTCAAATGGCAAAAAATTGCTCCTGCACTGACAAGAGCATCTTTTTGTATCTGTGTTCATCTGAAATACACAATATATTCAATATGTCACAGTCTGAGCCATTCATTCCAGTACCGTTACCGTATTATTCTGATATATCATTTTTACTATCTTGCTACTTGCTGAACAATCATGATGGAATATAAAATGTATATGCAAGTTCACAACACTTTTCTAAACATTTCTCTAAAGCCATTGCTTAAATCAGTTGAAAATGAAATCCCACTTGTTAAAATAATATTTTCCTCCAATGACAGCTTTTGGCAATTTGATAGCGCACGAAAAATTACATCTTTCAGTTCTGCAGGAATATCTTCTTGTAGCACTCATATATTTTTGTCATCAGACTCTTTTTAGAAGAGGAGAGAGATTTCTAGCAAATATACATTTTCTTTCAAAGGCATGGGGATTTTTAATATGAATTTCTTATTTCCATAGTAAATAGAGAATTTCTCTATCAGGAAGCTCCTGATTAGAACTGGTAACCACCAACTTTTAGGGAAGTCACAATCTGTGTTAATTTGAAGTTTAATTTGACCAAATCTGACAAGCCAGAGCAATGCTCATGACTAATCTAAAGTGTAGCTGTTCCTCACATCTTCAGAAGACCTGGCAAACTTTTTTTTTCAATATTTTTGGCTCCTTTCCTGCCTTTTCACACCTAATGATAAATATTCTATCACTGCTCTTAGCCTGAAAGTTGTCTGTTTTAAACATCCAGAAGAAAATTTTACTCTCCTGAAATTGAAGAAGAAATGTAATTTTTTAATTTCATGGCTTCTTTTGGTCTCTCTTTAGATATCATTTTTCATGTATTACAGGAAAGGTTGAGCAGCTAAAACAAAAAAATGAGCTTTTATCAATTGTACAGTAATTACACCAAGTACTTAAATTAACACTGAACACAGGATAATTAAAAGTCTTACTCTTGTAATATTTTGCTAAATATTTTTTTTTTCATTTCAGAAGTATGTACATTTACACAAAAAGGCAATGCACCATTTCAACTCAAATAAATGTATCTATTCTGGCTACTACCAGGAAACAACCAGCCTCCATTGGATCCATCTTTATTTGTATATTTAATCTTTTCTCCAAGTTAGAACAGTCAAATATAGACATCATTCCCCTCCCAGTGCCACGCTGCTCCAGCCAACCACACACAAAATCAAGAATTCCTAAAGAAATTGTGCTGGGAACACTGAGACAGGCAATGGGACTAAGACCAAAAAAAAGGAGTAGTAGCCTGCACTAGGTGCAAATCATTTCCACATATTGCAGTGTGAGAAAAAGGGACATTTTTAGTCACAAATTAAGGAAATCTGTCTTGACTAACTGCAATCAATAAATTTATTTCACCTGCAGAACACCTTTGTTTTGACTTTTCTGAGGCCTGTTAAGTGCTCCTCTAACTATACTTTGGTGATCGAACACTCAAGGTGCAGGCACAGTTTTTCTCTAGGCATGTCAAGGTTTCCTTCTGTTGTTGGGAGCCATTTCTTATGAACAATTTTTAATTAGAGAAAATTCAATAATTAATTTAGTGAGAGCTACCGGATTATTCCAAAGTCCTTAGAGGGACTACAAGATCATTAATTCTCTGTAACTTTCTCCTGCATATTTACTCTGGAAGCTAAAAAATGGTCTGCAGCAAACTTCAAAGGGAAAGGAAATGATCCACTTTCCTGTCCATTGTGAATAAAGTAGAAACATGTGGCTTAAACCATAATCTTTTTGTGATACAACTTGATATTAAAACCATGTTTGGTTAGTTAATGTAAGAGTTGGGACACACTGGAATAAGAGGAGGGTTGAGGCACTGAAGTTCTGCAAGAACAAAGCAGACTGTCCAACCTCTGCCAGCAATTGCATTTGGATAGTTAGTGCTGCCTTGCTGGAAGAAAATGGGACAAATGGTGTTCCAGCAGCCCCATTTTCTGTCACTCTGGGTGTGCTGGGCTCCATGACCTCGTACAATGAACACAAATGGACAAGCACAGAGATAAATCTTTAGAGACAACGTACAGCAAGCCAAGAAAGTGTTGTTTGTCCCTCCATGCATTTCATTAATATAGTGCCATACCCTGTTGGCAATAGCAGACTCGAGTGGGACAGTTAATGAATGTTGGCTGGCAGGTTTTGGATAAGCCTTATCTCTCCCAAGAGGTCTCGAAAATTCATATTTTGGCAGCAGGAGTACATTGCAGTGGGTTTGGTTTAATGTAGTATGAGGTGTACTGTTTATATTTAGAGTTTTTGCATCACCAAGTTATTCTAAAGCTTTCAAATCAACAAATCTTTCTTTTTCACATGTGATTTAGTATACTTAGTATTTAACTGTCAATATTTTTGTTCAATACTTCCTTTGCATGTGTATGATGAGATCTGATGGGTTTCTATTCCTATAAAATAGAGACAACTTGGAAACTTTTTGGTTCTTGGAGGATTGAAATAACCCAAATTTTTAAGTACTGCACTGTCCTGGTTTTATTCTTCTTAATGCTTTCTTGTTTTTCATCCTGTTCTGTTGAAACAGTTAATTCACTTGTGTTTTAGGGCATCATTTTTGCTTTGGTTATTGTTAAAATTTATTAGCCTTCCCTCATCGAGCAGTGATAATATTGTTATTAGTGAGAGTTAGAATTTATAAGGTGCCCCAGAGGAAACATTTATTGCCTTGTAGGATGCAAACTACATTGGAGCTGCCTCATAACTGAGTTTTCTACGAGTGCTTATGACCACAGTCTGGTATCAGTGGCAGCATCAGAAAAGTGAAGAAACGCTGCTGGCATTTAAGTGCTCTGGGACTAAGCTGAATTCCAGCCTAGGTTGTAAAAACATTGTCATTGGGTGAGGAACATGCAGGTTATTCTTTCTCCCCTCACTGGATTCTGAAAGTTAATAACATGAATTGCAGATACCAATTGATTGATTTCATTTCAAATCTTCCATGTCCTGCAGGTGCTTGCCATTAATTATTCATGTGATGCTTTCATCAGTTGGATACAAAAAGAGGTAGAAAAGCTGTGTCCTATGAAGAAAGAGAGAGGTAGGTGCCGAGAGGCTGTTTAACACCCTAGGAAGTTCTAGATGTACTTTTAAGACTCTGTAACAAAACTGATGGCTTCTATTAATTGTTTTAGGGTTTTCTACTGATCATTAGGGTAGCTTAGGGTTGTGTCTCACCCTGATTGATGACAGTCACAAAAGTAAAATGTCTTCCAGACATAACAATGTTGCCAGTCCCAAATTTTTTTTCTCAATTATTTTCCAAATTTTGCTAAGGTTAAATTAGAAAAATATATAAGATTGCCTCAGAAATGCACAAAATGCTCAATCTGGGCCATAAGCAACAATAGATTTTTTTTCTATATTTCAAATACTATTTCTTATCATTAATTAAATACCTGAGCTTGTGCCTAATGCTCAGATTCCTGTTGGGATGAGTCTGAGCTCAAGCATTTCATGTACATAATTCATAAATGGATTCAGAATGTTCATAAATGTCAGTGCCTTGAACAGAAGTTGGCAGTAATTGCACAGAGCTTTTGAAAAGCATCCACGATAGTTCAACA
>PYHW01009726.1:733446-748720 GCA_013186435.1 Turdus rufiventris | reverse complement strand
TTGTTGTTGTTGTTGTAATAGTATTCTGCTCTTTACTTTTATTCTAATAATTTGATCTGAAGCAGTATTAAATCTCTGATTGTTCAGGTAAGAATTTCAATATGCTGATAACTAATTCTTTGGTTTAATGTATGTTTTACCATTGTCTGTAACGAGGTTTTGAATGGCAATGGGCTGTTTTTTCCCAACCCTTTCCTGAGGAGAGGTGCGAGCAATGAAGTCCTTTGGAGGAGCTCGTCTTTGGGCACTGGGAAGGTTCTAGGGTGTCTCTGGATCCTTCTCCCAGCCTGTCTCTCACCTATAAACCTTTGCACAGTCTTAGAGTGCTGCTTTACACTGTGAATCCATGAGATGTTGTAAGGAGCAAGAAGGTCTTGTTCTTACCCCAGCAATAAATTTCCAAAGCTGAAGGGGCTTCACTCACAGGATCATGGAGCCCTTAGGGTTGGGAGGGAGCTCAGGAGATCTCTGTCCCCCCCTTGCCAAGGCAGGGTCACCTGGACACACAGGGGCACATCCAGTGGGTTTGGGATTGTCCAGAGGGACACTCCAGGACCTCCCTGGGCAGCTGTTCCAGGGCTCTGCACCCTCCATGAGAAGGAGGTTGAGGTAGAATTTGTTGTGCTTGGCCAGTTCATGGCCATCACTTCTTGTCTGTCACCGTGCATCTCTGAAGAGAGCTTGGCACCATCCTCTTGGCACCTGCCCTTGGGATTTTTTCACAGATTGATGAAAACCCCTCTGAACCTTCTCCAAACTAACCAGACCCATATCCCTCATTAAAGAGATGCTCCAAATCACTTCTCAACTTTTTGTTAATCCCACTGCACTCCTGTTGAATTCCCTCCTGCCTGACAGCACAGACATTGGAGAGAGAGATATCCAAGACCTGATATTCATTTGAACATTTCCAGATAAAATTGCTGAAGTAACCTCCAAAATTCTTTGAGCAGAAAACTTTTCATTGTTGTGCATAAGATCCAATAGGGCTGTAGCTGCACACATGGACACTTCATCCAGCATTTCACAGAAACAAGCCTCATTTGTAGTTGTCTAGGAAAGGCATAAAAACTGCCTATTCGCAGTTTTATGCAGGCTTAACAGGCTCATTTCATGTCATCAAATTTATTGTCATGCTTCCTGACTTGAACGTGCATCACTTGGAGCATTCCTGATTTAGACAGGAGATTTATGAGGCCTGCTGAGCTCCCTGCCTTTAATTTGATTTAGGGAAATTTCCCAGAACTTTCCAGGGGAAACTCAGTTATAAATCCAAACATCATATTTCATAAGGAGATTTTACATTTTCTACTAATGTGTTAAAAATATTTCCTTGAGGTGTGACTGTGCTGCAGCCTGCACATGCATTACACCTTGCTGAATTCCAGTGCATTAAGGAACCTTTCTGCACAGCTCTGTTCCACAGGCAGTGGGATCAAAGCACCCTCAGCACATTCCCTCTGCTCTGCTCTGGTGAGAGCAGAGCATCTGTTAGGTATTTCCAGCTCAAACCATTGTGGGATTCCACTATTCCATACAGTGGCTAAATGTGGGCTTAAATCACTTCTTACTTTTTAATTGGGTTGGGGTTTTTTTGTTTGTTTGTTTGTTTTTTTTTTCAATAACTGGTTTTTTACCTTATCTATGACTGGGGGTATTTTTCTTTCTTCTTTTCTTTTTTATTCCTTTCATTTTTTGTTCTTTTTTTTGCTTTTTGTCTCTTACATATATTGCAGATTTTTTAGTAGAAAATAGCCCTAGACTCAATAGAATTGTCAATAACTGCCTTGATAATTCTAGGCTGATTATTCACATTGCCCAATATTACACATGTAGTCTAGGCTAGGAACCTTGGACCTTGCTGATGAGATGTCTAAATTGCCCTTCAGAGCTTTATTGCAAATAGAAGAAGTTCCTACCTTAAAGCTTTCATTACAGATGCAGTAAGTTTTACCAGCTGGATGCCTCCATCTGGGCGGGAGGGATTCAGCCACCTGAAATTTGTGTCACCTTTAGCAGTGTGACCAAGGCCTTGCTTACAGAGCAGCTTCACCTAATCAAGAATTGCCTGTTCCCTGAGTGCTTAGGTGGAAATGACATCTATTAACCTGAAAGTCAAATATCTGCACTTGCAGGGGGATTACTGCCCAGTGTGGCTGAATTCTTTAGAGAACAGCTTTTCCCAACTCTATCAATGGCATTAAAAGTTGTCTCTTAAGGAAAAAAAGTAACCAGGTAGTTTAATGACTAAGTGCGTGGGTGTAGAATCCAGCTACTTTAGTAAATATTCACACCAAAAAATTAATAGATATCTGGGTTGAAGGGAAGGAATATAGTCATTCCAATTTATTTTGAGAGAATATGACAAAGTATTGCCTTTACAATGAAGGAAAAAAAATTGTCCCCAATGTATTCCATTCTAGCAAAGAATGGAATATTAGAAATAGCACTAATGTTTTCAATCTCAATCTGTTCATGTGTTCATTTTGCTCTCGAGTCTGTTAAAGCTGAGAAATAATGTATGAAAATAAGTGCATGGTACTTTTACATGTTTATGACTAAATTCTGATTGACTGGAGGCTTTAATACTTGGAGTCCAGATAAAATTCATAGCTAAGAATTTCCATTTTCAATTTGTGTTGACAAGTCAGCATTTTTAAAATGCTTAGCAGCACAGTCCTCATCTTAACTTTATGCATCTAAATATTAAAAAGGTAGCTGTGATGCGCTCTGATGTCCTGCTGTTAAACATCTCAAGCTGTCAAGGTAGTCTCTTCAGAAAGATGGATTCTGGCAGAGAAATCTTAAGCACTGGACAGCAAGGGGGGAATAAAATTCATAGAAAGACAGTGGTACAAAACCAGTTAAAAAAATTAATAGAGCTGATACATTGTACTGTCTAATATTGTAGAAATTGTCTATATTTTTGGCGGGGGGAGGTTTGGTTTGGTTTGGTTTGGTTTGGTTTGGTTTGGTTTGGTTTGGTTTGATTTGGTTTGGTTGGGTTAGGTTGGGTTGGGTTGGGTTGGGTTTAGTTTGGTTTGGTTTGGTTTGGTTGATGCTGAGGAAGGACGTAGTTGGAAAATTTATAATGATACAAAAGACATAGCGGTTATTTAAAATTATTTTGACATCTTGCACAATCATAAAGTTCTCTCATGTTGTGATGCCTTAGTTTTGTAGACAGAGAAATTATGACTTAATGCACACCTGGTAAACTGAATAACTGAGGGGGACATGAGAGGCCCCAGTGAAAAGGACACATGAAAGCAGCTCTACACATTTATATAATGAATTCTCTTTTGTCATTCTCCTATTCTTGTTTAATGCTGAAAGTTTCTTCTCTGCTGAGACTGAGGAAAGACGTATGACAAAAATTTGTGTGTTCAAAAACTAGCGATGATCAATTTTCTTCTGTCCCACTTATGCTCAGTGATTGTGCCTGATCTTTGCATTTTTGGTCTTCTGTTACCCCTGTGGTCCCTAAATGCTCTTGGAGTGAGTTACACAGCTGTGATGGGATCCCAAAGCTCTTCAAAGACACTTTGTTCTCCCCTCTTTCCCCAGCAAAGAATTGTGTTTTGTTATGTACACATCTCGCTTTGTTTTACTGCTCCTCTTCTCTCTTGCCTGTCAGTTGACAATTGGCAAAAAGCCTTTTTCTAAAAACAGAAAGCTCTTAGAATGTGTTGAAAGGTGGTCACACTCTGGATTAGCACCTCTTCGGGGAGCACTGTTTCCAGAGCAGAGCCAGCTCTGCCTCTCTCCCTCCCAGGTAGTTTTCTGAGCAGATCACAGGCAGACAGACAAAGCCTCATGAAGGTGGTACCAGAGGGTGGGCAAACCTGCAGCACCTGTTGTTACTGACACTGGCATTGCTCGTGTTTCCCTTCATATCTGCATGTTGCACTGGATATTCCATAAAACAGAGGAATGTGTGACAAGATACGCTGATATTTTTAGATGCGCATTACCATCCAAGGAATAATCTGCAGGGAAGGAAAAATTTCACCGTTTCCTGGAGGTAAAACTGTTTATCTGCTCATAATTCACACCTTACTGTTGTTGGCTTGGCAGGAAAAGAAAGAATTTATGACCCTGCTCTCCCATGTGCACTCACTTCCAAAGCAGTGTCATCTCTGGTGATGCCGAATTTGTGAAACTAGAATGCCAGAAATCCAGACACTTCTCTGCCATGTGGACAAACTAACATTTTATTGACCGTGACCCAGGGCTGTGGGTTGTTCCATCCGTGCTCTTTGTATGCAGGATGTTAGGCATGTGCTGCTTCTGGAGTAGATTTTTTGCTTAGATAATGAAACTGAGTGAGCAGTCCCAGTCCTGCAGTCCCACAAACTGCCCTGCTGGGTCCCCATGAATCCTGCACATCAGCATCAATGACTCTCATTAAAAGTAGCCACGACATTCCTTGTTTCCAAACCTCACCCACACCCAGGGAGATCTCAGCCTCTGCTTTTAGTTCTAGTGGGGCATACAGGATGTCTTGCTTGCTCAAAAGCCTACTCAGGTGAGATCTTGGTTCCTTTCCTCTCTCTACTTTCCCTGGCTTCCCCCTTGCATTCCAGCCACCTTGGCATAGCCCTGGCTGCACCATCCAGAGGGTGATCCCAATCCCAGCAGCTCAGATTCTGCTCCCTGCCTGCCAAGGAAATGATGGCTGCTGGGTTGTGAAACTGATCCTTCACCATATCCCATTTACCGTTGTGGAGCACTTTCCTTCCCCAGGGCATTTTGTTTTGTCCTTGGAATGAACACATGCTGCATTTTCAGAGAAAAGACCTTCAGATACTTGTAGCCTGCCTCTCCTCCTTTCTGCATAAGCTGCTTATTTAGCCTGGGAAAACTGACTTTTTTGGCTTTTGCCTCTTTGTTGACTTGAGGTGTCTGCCAAATATGCACTTTCATCAGAAATGCAGTCAGCATATGCATACCTTTGGAAACAAAATTTGTTCTGAATATTGTCCTAGGTTGTCGTTGTGTCATTCCACGTCCAGCAGTGACAGAAAAAGGGCTTTAAACAAAAGTGTACATTTAGATTAGATTTTGGGAAGAAATTCCTCCTTGTGAGGGTGGGGAGGCTCTGGCACAGGGTGCCCAGAGAAGCTGTGGATGCCCCTGGATCCCTGGAAGTGTTCAAGGCTGGGCTGGATGGGGCTTGGAGCCACCTGGGATAGTGGAAGGTGGCAGGGCAGGAGTGGGACTGGATGAGCTTTAAGGTTCCTCCCAGCTCAAACAAGTCTGGAGTTCCATTATTTTGTGATTCTCTATCGCCATTCTTGCCTTGCTTTGTTTCTTTTTTTTCCATTTCTGATGACAGGAAATAACAGCATTGGTGAATGCCAGCAGACAGAACCAGGATCAGATCACTCCAAATATCTGCAATGCCCAGATGGAAAGGAGTGCACATGGATGGAGCCACAGTTCCTTGCTCTCCACCACTGGGTTTATATCTTACTACAAAACTTTTTTATGGACCAAGTTGTTTACTGCTTTGACTTACCCAGACTCATCTGTTCCTAATAAACCATCCCGAAGTTCTTTTTTGAGAACACAGAAAGTTTCCAATTGGGAAAAAAAAAATCAAAAGGAAAATATTATTCTCTCCTATTTGAGAACCAGATAAACCTGTGCCTTTTTTTTCTCACTATGTGCTAGTGGGGTTTTTTCCTATCACATTTATCTTTATAGAATTCACCTCTGGTAAAATAGAAGCTCTCCTTATTCCATGAGCCTACAGCTTCCAAAATCCAAAACTAATCCATGACTAGTGGGGTAGGAAATTTGGCACAAAGTTAGTGAGCAATGACAGGAAGATTCCACTGCCCCAGTCCAGCACAATGAATGTCTTGTGTCATAACTAAATGATGTCCCACTTTTGGGGCTTCTTCTGAGCTGTATCTTCTATTATGGACATATTTGTGCACAATGAAGAACTTTAAATCTTGGCAGACAAAGATATGTTAAAAAAAACAGTAAAAACATGTCATAGGGGAAAAATGTTAAGAAGGAGGATGAAAGGGGTGTGGGGGGAGAAATCTCCTCAGATAATTTACTGTGACAATTGTTATTTTTTTTCTTAGTGAGGGGAAGCAAATGCTTCATCATTGCCCCACACTTCCATCATAACTTTTACTTTCTATGAGTAGAAGACAACTGTTATTTTTGCTTTTTGTTCATTTTATAGCATCAGAGTCTTTCGCTTGTTTGAAAAGACTAAACAAGGTACTGAGTAGTAAAATCCAGCTATCTAATTTTGTAAGTTATTATATTTGCCAAAGACATAACAAAAGAGCAAAAGAAAGAATTGAAGATGAAAACAGGAATACTGAGAATTTTAACTGTGAGGGTCTTACTAAGGCAAGAGCAAGCCAAAATCTGGACACATAGAAGAAGGGATGAAATACATTATTTATCAGCAAAGGAAAGCTGTAAATTGAAAACAAATAGGAATTCATCCAGAGGTTAATTCTGCCAGCACCACAGGAAAAAAAAAAGCAAACCAAAAAAACAAACAAAAAACCCACACACACAAACATAAACCCCCCCACCCCCACTCAGAAAAAAAAAAATTAGTTCTGAGTGACTTTTTAGTATAGAAGGTCTGAGGAATTATCCAAATGGGTGGCAGTGAAACAGTAAAGCATATAAATATTTATTGAAGTCAGGAGACACAGGAATCATTAAGGAAAGTATTTCCCTTAGCAGTAGGCTTTCTAAAGACTTTCTGCTTTTGTAAAAACCTTGTCTACATTCACTTACAAGGTGCTTTCTCCCCTGTGCTGCTGGGGTCTTGCTGGAAGTGAGGAGTGTGTCTTAAACTCAAATTAGGCTCGGTTCAAATGACGCTGTAATATAAAAAAATTGAAATTAATAAAGTGAATTTCATTGAATTGGAGTCCAACTGAATTAAAATTGTGCATGAATGAAATGGGGGCTTTTGCTTTCTGTGCTTGCCCATAAAATATCTTTCTTTATGTAATTCTTTCCCATTTAAAAAAATACAAATTGATTTTTTAATCTATGATACAGATTTAGACTGAATGTAAGGAGGTACTACTAAATCATTTTGTATCAATTTCCTTCACTTTACCGTGCATTTACTAGCCAGGACTTCTGGCAGCCCAGCCATTTGTTCTGCTCTCTTTCAAGAGGCAGCAAAAGCTTCTTGTGAGTCCCAGGTTCTGCTGTCTCAGATGTGTTTTTTTTTCTGCTGGGATGTGTCAAATAGCAGAGAATCTAATTCTGATCCACAGACATTCACATTTAATTAATTTCAGTAATTGATAATGTTTAATTAATGACTTGCACTGTCAGCTTTATAAACTGGATTTCTTGTATCTGTATATCCATAAAAGGGGATTTATTTTTTTTAACTGAAAATTCTTGCACTGAAAACAATGGAAAAAACACCCATCTACTAAACAGTGCATTGGCAGGGAAGTCTTTAATTTGAATCTAAGCAGCATGGCAGTACTTGGGTGAGCAGTTCAAAACAGAGAATTCTGAATAATAGAGCGTGTGTGTTTGGGAGGAGGCAATGTGTACATGTGCTTGGTTCTTTTGGTAAATATACAAAGCAAAGGATCAGGGGGACAATTTTGAAAAGCATTTTGGCCATTTGCAGATAGCCTCTCACCTGTCTCCTGCAGAGCTAGGGCAGCTTTAGCTGCTTTGCATGGCACAGTTCCAGCCTCCTGCCCGTCCTGAAACACCCTGTGGGATCACTCTGGTGTCTGGGTGTCACACTGAGCACCTTGGGAAGGACAAGGCCCAGGTGGAGCATGGAAACCATCGCTACAATTGTCACTTCAGCCCAGCTTGAATACTTAGATCCACTTCCTAACATTAAATATTTTATGGCTTTGACTTTTTGACAGTTTCTCTTAAAATCTGGAGTCGATCTCTTCTCTTTACCCCTCCTGAGCTCAGCACACACAAAAGTCTATCAAAGTTACTACTTTTGTGTAAGAAAAAAGAATCCCACAGCATTTCTTTGTAATAACTGTTCAGCTACAAAATTTTATTGGTCTCCTTCTATGTTCCCTCTAGAGGATGTAATGCACAAAAGCATTGCCACGGAACATATAAAATTACAAATGAAATTTATTGTAAAAAGTAGAATGTCTTCTAGACTGGTGTCAGTATTTATTTCATTCATAAACCAAAACTGCAGGTATAATATATTCATTGTCAGCAAGTTCATGTGTGTAAATTGCCATCCAACAGTATTGACTGATATAAGACAGATATTGAAAAGACAATTTAAATTTACTCTTCCAAACATAAACTGTTCCACAAAAGCACTGTAAAAACTCCTTCAAGGTTTTGTGTTGTGCTTCACATTTATGGTTAACTACATAATTTGGTTGTGTCGTAGTCCACTGTGTTTGGCAATTTGGCATTAAAGGTCTGCAAAGCAGATTGGATCCTCACCACTTCACTGGTAGACAGTTTGAGTCTATGACGGAGCAAGCAGGAGAAGAGGTCCAGACGACGTTGGCCGGGTGGAGAGAGTTTATTTACACGATCCCGAATCTCCAACAGCTGCAAAAGCGCTGAGTCCTGTGAGCCCTGAGTGTAGGGGTAGTCCAGCTGCAAAATCAAGTCTCGAATTGCTTCTGGGTCGAAGTGCATGCTGTAGCCAAACACTTGGATATTGTTGATTTTCATGTAGCCCAGATTTCTTGAGGGATCAATAAATTCCAGGGGTTCATAGTAGATGCTCTCATTGCCATTTGGACCGTTTGACTTTATTCGACTCCTCAAATAGATGTGCACAGTTTCAAAAAATGTCTTCCACTTGTTGCCTAGAGTCAGCGTCCAGTTATAACACTGAAGGGGTAAGTCCAGTTTAGTCCGCTCCCAGTCTGGGAAATTATTTTCGTTCACAGGCATAAACCAGCTCTCAGAGTGGCTGCCCCCAAAAGGGTTGATATAAACAGCAAGGACGGGCTCTAAGGTGCTGTTCTTAGTCAGGCAAATCTGCAGAGAGAGGCCCAGTATCATATGGACCAGGCTGGACTTGTACTTGTTGCTCTTAAGAGTCAGGAGCATCCTCTTGCGCCACGAGGGGTCGAACCAGCTGTTGAGGCGCATGTCATTGCTGATGAAAATGGCATGCACCTCGATCCTCCGGTCCGTCTTCTGCAGCAAATACCTCATCTCCAGGTCCTGCAGGTCCGTCTCAAAGCCGATGTAGTGCTCGGTGGAGTCGGCCACCTCGGGCTTGCAGAGCCCCTGGCTCAGCATGTAGCCGGCGTTGCAGCTGCCGCAGCGCGTGCGGTTGTCGGGGGCGCAGCTCAGGCACGCGGGGCCGTCCCCCACCGTGCAGGGCAGGGAGCCCTGGCACGCCACCTGGTCGTTGGGGCACGTGCACGTGTGGGTTTCCTCGGAAAAGCTCCCCAGCAGCCCATTCTCGTTGCAGTAGAGGAACGACTGGATGCGGTTGAGCCAGTAGTTGGAAGACCTGCAACGTGAGAATAACTTGTTTTAACAAAGAGGGGCCTGCACGCAACAAATACAGCTTTGTTGTATTTTGTCAGGGAGAGAAAAATTAGGCTGGTTTTAGTGTCAGGTTAAGGCACGATAGCATCTGCTGACGGATAGATGAAGGTATAAATTGCCTCTTAACAGTGCAAAATCACAAAATAAAAGTTTCCTTATAAACCCACAGGCAGGACAGGAACATTTAGTTCATGTATTTGTTTTCTCTGTGTCTCTGTCAAGGATGCCTGACAAATCTCCATTTTCTGTAACTGCCTTCAGTTCTTTTTCTTTAACATCCTGAAATCCTACACAGTTGAGATTATTTTGTGTGTTCTATTTGACTAAAGTGCTTCATGTGTATCTAACTGTACAACTCTACTCTCCCTCTATTCTATTATGAAGATTTGGGTTTGGTTTTTTTTACACAGGCTGGAGCTGCATTGATTTATAGACAGCCAAAATTCTTTCCTGGAATAGCAGTAGGTCCCTGCTCCCCACCTAAAGAGATTCTTTAGATGACTTCCAACTCTACAGAATCTCTACAGGAAGCCATGCATGAGCATGCTGTGTTTACTTTTCATCTTTGGGGACAAAATTAAAAGATCACTTTAATATTCTTGTTGTCATTTCATTTTGGTTTCACTAGGAGGTACAGTTAATATCCTACATCACACTGGGAAAACATACTGAAACCAACAGTTTAGGCTGATGAGGCACAGCCTCTAGAAGAAAGACAATGGGAAGAACAGAGCTACATGGAAATGATCAGAAAAATTATCTTATTTGCATTTTCCAGTTCCTATTATTCCCAGCAATGCACAGTTTCAATAACTTGTTTTGTCTGCTGCAATCAGATGTATTGTTGCCACATGAATGATGATGGTTGTACAGTTTCTTCCCCTTTCATTACACTGTTTTGGGGAGAAAATGCAAGACTCTCATTTACCCCTGACTAACTTTTAAGTCACATCTGCATTTGTCTCAAGGAGAAATCCACGGCATCTCAAAGTCAGGTTTTTCAGAAACATGAAAATAAAGTTGAGAAAAAAAATGCATCATTGTATACTCTGGTGAATTTTTAAATCTTCCTATTTTTTGTTTTTTTAGGGCAGGAATCTTGGTTGTTCAGGGTTGGGGGTTGATATGCCTGTAGCTCTGTGTATTTTCTAGAAGCATAAGTAAATGTAATAACATGAATAACATCAACATACCTTATTATTCTTCTTAGTGCTTATTTGAAAGTCAGCATTAAGCAAAAATATTCTGAGTGAGCTTATTCCTTTGCTTCCTGATTAAAAATCACAATGCCCATTCTGCAAGCAAGGTCTATGTCACAAAATAAAAGTTACCCCAAAACTGAGACCTTAAAGCTGTCCCAGGTGTAACTGGAAGTTCCTGTGTTTTGTCTGGGTTGTTTTGACAGCAGCCTGCACATCTGGAGCTGTCCCAGCCAGACCAGGTGTGTGTGACCCTGGTGCACATTTTGGGATGAACTCTCCTGTTTGCTGCTATAATCCCATGGGCACCACAGCAACCAAAACAGGGCAGATTCTTCCCAAAGGACAGAAACCAGCCTTCCAAAGGCCTGTCTTTGCAGCGTCTCCCTAATCCTGTGTGCTTCTCTGTGCTTATTTAAGAATTGATACCGAGTCCCAAAAGCTGCTGGAGGTAAGATGTAAAAGTCTGGTTCACTTTAACTCTTTGGTAAATGCCATTTGATTTGCAATAGCCTTCATAAAGCTGTTGCCTTCTGATTCATCACAGTGGACAGATAACTGGGCAGATTTCAAGGCTGCATTATTTGCATTTTAATCTCCAAATTTTCTGCTGGTGTTGTTCCTCCCAGGTGCTGCCACATGACTACTGATACTGACTGGGCTTGTAGCAATGACTTTTTAGCATCCTCCTCCACTTCTGTTGGGAACAAAAGTCTATGCCTTTGAAAAGTTTTGTATGAGGAATATATTTTCAGAACACATTTCCTGAGAACCTGTTTTCACATAGACCAAGCTCCGAGTTTCCAGCTGCAGTTTTAATTCATCTCAGTAGAGGATAAACAGCTGCAGAGATTTTCTGAGTGAATTTTTGAATACTGTTTTATTGAGGTGGATTGAGTTTCCCTGGAAAGGTTTTGTCAGCAGGGAGGCAGGCACAGTGGTGTCCTCTGGAGGAGGGAGCTGGGGTGGGACACAGTTGGGTCCAGCCAGATGTTCTGATCTTGACCCAAAAGCTTTTTAAATCTTATCTCCTTCTCCCTTCCCATTGAATGCAGAGCGTGAGAGAGTGGCTGGGTGTGTAGGGCCAGGGATTAACCCACCACACGAGGAGATAATTTTCAGGTTAAAGTTGATCCCTGTTGTGTTTCATGTATCCTCACTTCCTCTTACATCCAGTCAATAGCATTACAGTTTTTCATATTTATATATAACATTAATAGTTATAATTATTTGGCATTGAAACAAGTAAAAAACTGTTCTGCATTTTTTTTCCCATATAGTAGAGGTTTTGTGTGGGAACTTCTACATGGTTGGGTGGTAAAAATATCTGAAATGCACCAGGCAAAGAAAAAAGTGGAAACTGTGGCATTGCTTCAGATGGAGGAGAGAATGGAACTGGGAACACAGGGAAGGAATTCTCTCAAACAACAGTGGTGACTGGAAGAGAGACAGCCAGTGAGAAATTTGACACTCTTGGAGGAGGAGAATTTTCTACTGTTGGAATAATCCTACAAAAACCAGCAACATTAATTTACTGGCAAGGGTTGATTTGGTTTGGGTTACTCACTTTTCCAACCACATGGTGTATAAAACGTTTTGTTTTTTTCTTTATTAACGATGCAATCTACAGTTTCAATGATTATGAGAACCAAAAATCTTTAAAGTCACTTCTTTTTTGTTGTTTTTATTTTTAATGAGCCTACCTTCCTCCTTTTATTTTGTTAGGGAATAGAAGGAGCAGTTTAAAAATCTGCATGAAATTGCAAACTGCAAAATTAAGTCAGTTTATTTCTATAACTTAGTTATATTGTTTGTAACTTAGCTTTGTCTGGCTTATTTACACTGCTATGTCTTTGATGATTAGCAGTTGCAAAGTGATCAACAACTTTAGAGGGAGGGAGGTTATCTCCTTATCCAATAAAGTTCAAAACAATAACATTCTAATATTATTGCCTTATTTTGATTTCTTTTACCTGATTTTAAGCAGAGAGATTTCAAGCAGAATCTGCTTATACTTGTCTTTGATTATTAAATAAATAGAGTCTATTTAAAAACTTAAGATCTGCTTCCTTATTTAACTGCTTGTTTTAAATTAGTCATTAAGGAATACTGTTACTCTTTGTAAATTTATTGCTTTCAGTGGAGTGAATTAAGTAAATTATGTGAAACTCTATAAAATGTAGGCGATACCTACTTTGTTGGAGCCACTCATCCTTAATTGGATAAATTCACACTGGTGTGTCATTACACAAATCATGCTTTTTCTCCTGGAAATTCAAGACCAGATAAATTCTGGACCTGAAGCCAACGGAAAGGTTTGATTGGAAGCAGATGTGTCCTGCAGATCAACACCTGGCTGGACAGCTGGTGAAGTTGAGGCTGCCACAGCCACTCTGAGGACTATCAGAATCATTACATGCCATAAGATAAAAGAAAATTGATGAAGCCTCCCTAAACCAACTGGAGAAAGCAACAGGTGCCCTGAGTGAGGCTTGAAGGAGTTCTTCAATAACCAAAAAATACAATTATTTTATTTAGAACATTACATATGCTGGCCTGATAAGTTAGTTTTCCAAGCACTGGATATAGAGCTGGCTTCCAAACCTAATGAAACTGCAAGAATATTCCTAGTCACTCAACTGAGCTTCAAATAAAAACGGAATGCTTGAAAGGCCTGTGTCTTCCTCATAATGCAAAATTGTGTGATAATTTGTAATCAAAAGCTATTTCTGGTGATTCACACACTTGAAATCACTTGACTGTAGAAGTAATTTTTAGTTTAATTGAATATGATGCTTGGGAAGTACAGGATACTCATCAAATTATATAACAAATTGCACCTTCCTGGAAATTGTTTGGAATTTTTTTAAACTTCTTTTGTTTATTAATATCAAGTCATTGAAATCAACCTTTCTAAACAAGCACAAAACCACAAAAGAAGTGCTAAAGCTGGACAGAATTTCTATGAAAACATGAATATTGATTGTCCTGTTAGTAGAAAACCTGTTGTCTCTATAGGAACTAGATCACCAAGCCACTGCTCTGATTTATGAACACTGAGCCAGGCAACCCATTCAAATCTCAAACCCCTGCCTTTTATTTAACACCCCAAAACTGGTCTCCATTTTTCTGGGGTTTGGATCTCACCCTTGACTGCTAAGAGCTCCTACTCCTACAAATTATGTCTCATGGAAGAACAATTCCTCCCTCCTCATTAACTTGTCTGATCAAATATGTCAATGTGAGATTACCTAGAGGTGCACAACCATATTCCACAGATTTTCTCAGTTCTTAAAATTTACTTTGAAGCACTAATTCTGCTTCAATGACAACTTTAGCTCCAACTTCTACTCATTTCCTACTCCGCTACAAGCTCAGGCTGCTGTTGCAAGATGAAGATCTGCTGTCCTATAAATTGCACCAGCTTTCAGCTGCAATGCTTGCAGGGGAAAGAAAGCCTGCCAGATAATCTCACTTTTACACAAGCATGGTAAAAAATAGGATAATCCTAGAGAAGTTAATTCAACAATTAACAGCAGCCAAGTTTCTGGTGAGAATCTTAATGACAGACATAAATCATAATTCTAAAGTGCATTTTAAATATCTTGCAATTGTTTTTCTTACTATGAATAACAGACTTTACTTAAAAACAGGATTATTTTTACTAGAGCAGTTGCAAGCTCAATCCCAACCATGTGCCTATTCCTGCTCAGTACACTCTAACATTAAATGTAAGAACAATGCACTATGGTCACCCTATAGAATAGTTGGATCAAGTATTTAATCATGATATGACACTTTTACCTCCTTCTCTGCCTCACTAAGTGCTTAACATCTGTTGTACATCAGATGGCTCAGTAGCAGATGATGAGTACTCAGTGAGGCAGATGCTAAGTAAAAAGATGGAGACAATTTAACAAGAAGAGGAGAGGCAGTAAAATACCCATTACCTACTTTCCCTTCCTTTGGAAGCCAAGTCCAGTATAAATCTGTGAGACAGCAACATCACCACCAAATGCACTTACAGACATCTCTACAACATCCTACTCTGGATCAGGTGGATTTACATCTTGGGAAGGACAAATCAGACTCCAAGTACTTTGTTTCTGTGCTGTCATTCAAGACAACAACAGTGGTAATTGATGCTTATTTTGATATTGGTCTTTATGAGAATGTTGTTTTCTTCTAGGAATCAGGATAAAACTACCAACTGCACTGTGGCCAGAAGAGCAGTGAGTGATCATAGAATCACAGAATCACAGACAGGTTTGGGTTGGGAAGGAGCTTAAAGCCCCTTCAGTGAGGATGTCCAGCCCCTGCCATAGACAGGGACACCTCCCACTGTCCCAGGCTGCTCCAAGCCCCAATGTCCAACCTGGCCTGGAACAATTCCAGGGATCCAGGAGCAGCCACAGCTTCTCTGGGCACCCTGTGCCAGGGGCTCACCAACCTAAAAGAGAAAAATTCCTTCCTAATATTTAATTTATCCTGTCCTCTGGCAGCGGGAAGCCATTCTCCCTTGTCCTGTCACTCCATCCCTTGGAAACATT
>PYHW01009726.1:668108-714326 GCA_013186435.1 Turdus rufiventris | reverse complement strand
AGTGATTCATGTGGATAGGTGATTTAAATCTGGCCTGAGGAAAAGTCCTTTACAGCAGTTTGGTCACAGGAAAAGCCAAAAGCAAAATTTTCAGCACTGCATCTACACTGGAACTGAATACTGTATAGATGAAATTCCTTAGCACCTTTTTATTAACCCTTGTTTTGGGGTTTTTTTGGTTTTTTGTTTGTTTGTTTGTTTGTTTGTTGGTGGTGGTGTTGGGGTTTTGGGGGGGGGGTTGTTTGTTTTTTGGGTTTTTTGGTCTTTTTTTGTTTGCTTGGTTTTTTCTGTTTTAACACCACATTTCTATAAAATAAAATGTTATTTTAAGCACCCTGTGTTTAATTTTTCTTCATATTTTCAGGTTGGTTGAATCAATTGAATTACAAAATCTGCCTGGGGGAAAAAAAAAAGAAGAAAGTTTGTACATTTGGGTTAGAAACAAAGAGATGTTTTCGTATATGAAGGGGTAGAGGAAATTTGCAGTAGTAGCAAATTAGTGTCAGCAGGTCTGAAATAGATGAACAATCTAGAAACTCTTTCATGAGGGAGAAGAGGAAACTGAGCCAAAATTTCCACTTTCTCAGAGCTGGACTCTATAGAAGAAATTCATGTTCCAGCAGGCTATGTGATTTCTGTTCTTAGTACCCTGTCACTCATACAAGCGAGCCCACAAGAATGTCACTCTCCTTGAACAGATGATTTCTTTGAGTCATGTTCTGCTGTTGCACTTCTGAATAGTGACTCCTCTGAAATGTCTGAATATCCAGCAGTCACAGATGATGTGTGGGCAATACAAGTCACATCTGCTATGTCCTTTAAAGGTTTGGTTGTTAACCATGTGGTCAGGGATTCAGTAATCATCTTTCAGTGTTGCAAATCTCAGAACAAGGTGTGACTCAATACCCTGCAATATTTAATCAATATCATAGGTCAGATCTTCAATATCATTAAAACATTAAATCATATCATACTGTAGTGGTATGACACCTTTCATGTCAGGTGAATCTTATTAAGATGATTTTATTTTTTTCTTCTTTTTCTTGTGACAAAATGTAAACTATGATTGCCAAAACACTGCTTTTAAGGGACAGTAGCACTGGTAAGTTGTTTGTAGTTGAAAAGGAGAAAACATTGGTGTGGAAATGTGATTTAATTGCATGCATTGCACATATGGTGCTTCCAAAACAGGAATACTCCTGCCCTGTGACATTCATATAAACTCTCTACTAATTTCACTGTCTGACATGCTGAAATTACTTCATTCTAATGTTGCTCTTCATCAAAAATACCAAAAGCAGAGTTGAGGAGCAGCTGGAAAAATTTTCATGGGTAGCAGATGGCCAAGAACAGACTCTCTGAATGTGCAGTAAAGTGCTGCACCATTAGAACCCCAAATCTCCTTGAGAGGAAAGGGATTGCAAAGAGAGGTGCCAGGAGCAGGCTGCCCTGTGTGAACAGAGCTCCTGAACCACGTGTGAAAACACATCTGAACACGAGTTTATCTCTGCTTCTCCTTATCAGACCTACTGTTTGCAGGGCTCCAGATCATATTTTATGTATGTCATGTTAGTTTAAATAACTCTAATCCCCAATCCAATTTAAGGTGTCACCTTGAAGTGGATCATTTTATTTCCTTTGAGAACAGATGCAGACTTAATTTTCACGTCAGTAAAGTAACCACTACCAAACTGACCTTTGCTTTATCTCACATACTTGCATCTTTTCACCTTCCTTGTCTGTGACATGCAACTTTCAGATGTGCACCTGGTGTGTCAGACCCAATCTGAACTTCCACTGCACAAGCATTCATTTGCATTGAAATTTGTAAATCTATTTTTGATTTCCAAGGGCAATATTTTAATTGGAGAAGGTTTTTTTAATATTCTTTTTTAAAAATATACTAATAATGACAACACATTTTTCATGGAGCCATTTTTGCTTAGAAACATCTCTATGATCCTTGTCCTCTATTAAAGAAGATGTTTTGAAATCAGACAAAATACTGTTTATTTAGCACCTCATGTTCAGAAGAATTATTTACATTAGACCCAGCCCATCTAGAGGAGCTATTGCTGCCTTACACTGCATTTCTAAAACATTTTTTTTTCTGTAGACTCACTGCTCCCCTTCATTCCAGCAGCCTGCTAAGTGATGGATAATTAGATTTTTTTTCCTCCTTACATCCAATGCCACAGATTTTCTTCAAGAAGAGAAGTCTCTGTGTGATGCACAGAGAAACTTTCATATCTTGAACTCTGTGGCTTCCTTGGTGGGAGATTTTATTCCTTAGTAATGTTGTACCCATGAATCAATTACACTTATAGCAAAGGAATCTAAAGTAGCTGATAAACAACTTTGGGATGTAAGGAACTAATCCTGCATTACATCCTGAGGGAATGGGATTAACCTGCACTAGCCCCTTTATTTCTTATGTATTTCATTCTGGAGTGTTCTGAAGGGAACAGGTTTCCAGGCCTCAGTGTTCTGATGGACTGTGTTTACAGATGCTCTAAAAAAGTCATTTATTTTAAATCTGTTTTTCAGCCTATGGACTGAAGAAAAGACTAAGACACAAATCCCCTTCTCTGAAGTGTTTTCGGAGTATTCAGACCTTGTTGTGCTTCTAGGGCATATGAATATTTCGCTACATGAAATTCAAAAACAAGAAAGAAACAAGAAAATGCAAATTCATGGCTCTTCCTTCTTTCATAGCCGCCTGTGGTGGATTCTGTGGGAAATTCCAGAAAAAAAAAAATCTGGTTTTAAAAAGCAGAATTCTTTCTGAAACTTTTCTGTTTGATGTAGCTATTCACTGCCTCTAGTGATGAACTCCTTCTTAGCCTACATCAGCTTCAGAGTATGCTTCTTAAAAAAAAATAACCTTCGTGGAGATAAGGACATGCTTCAAACATAAGGCTGCCAATAATTACTTTCCTCCCAGAAATCGGGTTTTTTTTTATGTTAAAATATTTTTTTAAGTTATTAAGAAGTTTCATCTGTATTTGTCTTCATTTTCTGTTAACAGAATAGGATCCTTTTTAAAAGTGTCTGAACTATTGGTATAATTATCACCTTCAATGTAAATTATATGGTAATATTAAGCATCCAGTCTTTTCAAAAATTCAGATACTAACATTCTATTCAAAACTCCATGCTTTTGTGTGCACATGCCATGCCTTAGTGTTCTAAAATTGGAATTCTTGTTTACTCGAGATGCTGATAATCTTCATTTGCAGCTTGTTGCACCAGGATTCCATTTAGTTATTATGCAAGGAAGATGCAATTTTTTTCCCACTGGCTTATTACATTATTTACATTACATCTCTCCTTTTAATATTTTTGTTTATGTCTTTATTAAATCACAGATGGTGCTGATTAAATTAGACCTTAAGTGATGCTTTTTCATTATGAAATGATTTAAAGTACATACAGATAAGGTTCATACCTACAATAATGTCCTGTACCGAGTGTACTCCCTCAAAAGAATGATTAGTGAAGAAATCCATTTGAATGACACAAAAAGAATTAAACCAAGTTATAAACTGGCACTTCTGAAGGAAGAAATGAAAGCTCCCCATCTCTTCTATGTCTTTTACTAGGGGTTGGATATTAAAGCAGATAGAGGAAATCATTACTGTCCTTCTTGAAAAGTATTTGGGAAAGGGAAGATTCTCCTTCCCCACTGAGACAGTTAATATTTCTTTTATGCTCTCAAGCATAGAGATTCCAGTCCTCTCACTCTGGTTCCATAATTTGGGTGGATGTGAGTGCCAGCACACCCCCAGCTCTGCTTCACATCAGGGGTTTCACTCACAGCAATTCAAGGGTAGCATCAGCCCTTCTGTTCCTGTGATTTTCAGCTTCCCAGCACAGCCATTGCATCTGAAATTAAACCTCACTGCTGTGTTCACCACAACAGAAAGAAAACCCACTTTGCCCCCATAACACAGTGACAAGTGTCTAACCACAACTTTGCTGCTTGACCTCTTCCCCTTGCATGTGTGAGCTGCAGTGGCCCTGCACAGTACAACTGATATTTACTAATTCCCTCCACTGATTTTTGTTTGGACAAATGGAAAGGTTCAGATGACAAGGTTCAGCCTGCAGGTGATGTTAGAGAGATGGCTCACAGATGTCACCCTCCGCTGCAGGTGTGAGGCAACAGGCTCAGCCTAAGCCTCTGAGGAAACTTGCCCTCACCAAGCAGGACAACATTTTCTGACCTCACTCCAGGAAGATGTTGGAATCCAGAACCTGGACTAAATTACTAGCTTAGTCCTTTTCTCAGGGTGGATGCACTCCACAACAAATCCCTCCAAAGATTAACCATTTCTCCTCACAGCTGATGGTCCTGCCCCAGAAATGCACACGATGAGCTCAGGGCACACACACATTTTACACCTCAGCTGGATTCCTGCAAACAAAACATGCTGTACTCCTTGCACTGGTCAACAATCCTCCCATCTGTGTTTCACACCACCTGCTGGTCCCTGCAAAGTGTGTTGTGCCATCTCTCAACCACATTCCTGCACAAAAGCTGCAGCAGGAGCTGGCCATGGAGTAGGATGGCAATTGCAGCATGCAGTGGAATCTGCCCAAGAAAACACAAGAATGGTCCATGTTTTAAGGCTGATGAGTCAATGCAATGAGAACACACTGGAAATAATCAGTTCAGCCTCTTGAAGCAGCAGACACTGAAATTCATGGAGGCAGAAGCTCACTTTTCTGCAGAACACATTTCTTTTTCAGACTGCATTGTTTTTTAATCTTGTTTTTATCACTTGAAATGGAATGTTTTATTAGTCCATCTTTATACACAACATGCGAGCAGATTACCTACACAGAATTTTCTCTGAACCTTGTTGGCTTTGAATTTTAGTTGGTATTTTTTGTTCAACTCAGACAACCTGTAAATACTCTACTGGTTACAGACTGATTGATTAATTCAGGTGAGTTTTAAAAGTTACACTCAGCAGTGCCACAATGAAAATCTAAGGGTGTTTGATGTATCTTGGCATGATCTGACTTTCAGGAAAAAGACCAATCACCTGTTCCATAGTAATGAGAACAAGCTTAAAAGCTGGGCAGAATGTCTGGAACTTGAAAAGATTTGCAATGAACAGAATAAAATAAAAATTGTAATTCTGGGCCCACCCCCACTGCAAACAAAAGTGCTGTAAAATTGTAAATTGTTCTGACCATGAGTCCAAACTGAAAGGAAACTATTTGTACTTTATTCTAGCTGAGAAATATAAACTATGTTCAAAAAGGAAACATTGAAATGTAGTTTCTTTAACCTGCAAGTTAATTGAGTCTTTTTTTTTGCTGTGAACAATGATATTGGGAGAGGATTCAATGGTACTTTGGTTTCAGGATTAGAAAATTAAAATAGTAATGTAATTTAGTATTACAATTATTAAGTGGCTTGGTCTTCAGGAAATATGAAAAGAGTTGCAAGCAATTCTGTGTAACTCATTAATTAAGTCCCATTTTAAACAATCAGGCAACAATTTGTTTCATGTTCAGGAAAGAAATTTTGTGGCCAGAGAAAAGAGATGATTATTTTCACTAATTAATGATAACCTTGACCGTATGCAGGAGCTCCTTCAGGTGTGACCAAATGATTTCTGGCAGACTGCATAGATAAATCCCTATAAAACTCCAGTCTCAGAAAAAGTTTTCATGAATTACATTAAACTTTGAGGACATACATCACAGTTTCATGAAAAACCAACCCTCATTCTCAAGATATTCTTTTAAAAATCTTTTATACATATATTCTATTGATTGGTGAAATTCAGTGTAAAATTAAACATTAGCAGATTTGGTTTTACTCACTGCCGACACAACATGACCTTTATTAAAAGTTGAAGCATTGCCTCTTTAATTTCTATCTGAAAAAACATGTGCCAAAAAATACTATTGAAAATAGTATTTATATCTTCATTAACTCAATCTAATTTCTCTTTCTACAATAAAATTCACCCAGTAGCAGGGCCCAAACACTAACCTGAAGGAGCTGTTTAGAAAGCCCTGGAAAAGAATGGCATTTTGCTTCAATTCCCCCTTGTTTGTTTGAAGCCTAGGCTATCCATGGCACACAGAATCATAGACTGGTTTAGGCTGGAAGGGACCTTAAATATCACAAAGATGTTTTTTCTGCTTATATTTCTATCTTCTCTTGAACACAAAATAAAATTGTGCTGGGGATTGGTTCTCTTATTCCACTGACTGTCTGCTGGAATGTTTGATGTTGCAACCTGAGCTGTTCCTGTTTCTCCATGGCATTACTGAGATATTCGTTCTACACTGACATTCACTAACCTGTTGGCAGGTATCAAAAATTCAGTATTTAATCTGGGTTAGGTATATTCTCACATAAGGAATATCTGAAAACTATTCTGTCAGTGTTCTGTTTTCTTTCTCACTATTGGTCTTTTCCCCACTGATATTCCTTTATTCAATACTTTATCTTGATCTATCAAATTTTTTTTTTTAAATGGACTTAGACATTAAACCAGTTTCCTTTGACCTTTTCCCCTCACTTCTCATTTTAAAGCTGTTTTTATCAGCATAAAAGCCTGGATGTCAGAAGGCAATTTTCCCAGACAGTCAGATGGAATCCAACCTTTGAAAACTGTCTCTTTTAGCAAACATATCCCACTGGCAAAGCATTCCCAAGCCTGCTTTAATGCTGATATTTTAGTCATCTGTTGTTCATCACTACATCATACGCCCTATCTCCCTCTGTACTGACAAGAAAAAAAAATTTAGACTAGTCACTAAAATGAGACATAATTAACTGAAAAGTAAGTGATGGTATTTATAAGTTTTAGATGCACTGCAAAAATCAAACTGCTGTGAAAGTTTGGTGCAACTCCCTGTAAAACAGGCAGGCTCATTGCTAGTAACATTTACTGTCATGGAATCATGGAATACCTTCAGGTTGGAAGAGATCTCAAGGATCATTTGGTGCAACCTTTTTGGCAGAAGTGTGGTCTTGAAAAGATGGCCCAGCACCCTGTCCAGCTGCATCTTAAAATTGTGCAGTGTAAGAGAGTCCACTGCTTCCCTGGAGAGGTTATTCCAGTTATTCCAGAACTGACTGTTCTCATTGGGAAACATTTTCCTCTTGTGTCCACTCAGAATCTCCCCAGCAGTGCCTTGTAGTATTTCCTCTCGTCTTTTCCATGTGACTCTTTGTAAAAAGGGAGCCTCCATCTTCTGTGTGCCCTCTTTTAAATACTGGAACATGGGAATAAGGTCTCTCCTCAGCGTTCTTTTCTCACAGCCAGGCAAACACAAGTCTCCCAGCCTTTCCCAATGGGGCAGCTTCCTGTTCTGGGATCATCTTTGTGGCCTTTGTTTGGACCTTTCCCAATCTGGCCACATCTTTTTGGCACAGTGCCACATCTTTATGTTAATAAATAAATCATGAAGTTGCAAGTTCTGCATTGAAATAAAAAATCCTTTATATAACAAGAAAGCTGTGTTTTGATCAATCCTTGCAACTTTGCATATCTCACTTCATCTTTATCACTGCCAGTACCTGTGGAAACCAAACGTTGCTCCAAAGCACTATGGAGGTTATTTTAGAAGACCTGATTATTTTAAATTATTTTAAATCTGTTATATTCCATTTTGGTGGGGGAAGAAGTCAGTCTGGACTGTTAAGAAGCTCGGGGCTCCTTCAGAAGTCGTTCATTTTGCATCATCTCTTTGCAGGATGCTCATTCATGTCATGGCCAAGGCACGCTCGGGAGGGTGCGAGGCTCTGCAGTGATTATACAACCTCTCTAGGCAGAATGGTTTCTAATCATGAAATGACCCCACAAGTGAATTTTTGGTTGCAACTACCAGATCACAGCACGAAGCACAATATGTAGAAGAAAGGGCATGAAAGCAACAAGCACAGCCTCCTGAAAGAAGGGGGAGGGCCACCAATAGGCAAAGAAGAACTGATGGAGCTGAGCTTGCAACAGCAGAGTTGAAAGCAGGGGAATGTTAAGTACCCCTGGAAGTTCTGGAACATTGCACCTAGACTGCTTTGAAATCAATGGAGAAACGTGCTAAATGCAGGAGTCACTGGACTATCCCACAATGCCTGTGCTCAGAAGAACATTGTCCTTAAAAGCTCATTCATTTCAGATTTACTGTAGTGTCATTGTGCTAATTTCAACAAAGCAATTTTCGACCAGCAATCAAGTATACCCACTTTATGCTAATGTAGATTTGATTAGCTGGCTTTCAGGATCTCTCTCTGTTTCTAGGAAGGACTGAAACTCTTCTATTTTCTTTCCACAGGCATCCTTTCCAACCTAGTTCATGTTTGACAAATGAGACGAGAAATCAATTGTGTGTAGTATCCACTGTATAATGACCCTCAAAGTTCCTAAAACAGCTATGCTTGCTTCAGAGCAGTTACTCAGGATTCTCTACACAATTCTTTGGCACTGTTACACCTGGCCAAGTGCCACAGAAAACATGGCTCTGTAAAACAGAGGCAAACCAAACGGGATGATGAATCTGTGCTCGCGTTGCTCCTATCCCACACAGTCACAAACAAACCAGGATTTATTCTGCCCTTTCCCACTGTATTTAGGAAATCAGGAACATCGAAAGCTCGGACTGCTCAACTCCCACAAACCCAAGCATGGCACCCTATGTCTGCACCATTCCCATCCCCACGCCCTTAAGGAGATTTGAGCGCCAGGCTTGAATTTCTGGGGATTTCTCAGGATTTCAGGGTGCATCCCTTACCTCTGCCTGGGCATGCGGATGAGTGGCTGTTTGTGGCACCTCTTGCTGAGGCTGAAGAGCTTGTGCACCGTTCTCTGGGCCTTGAGGAAGAGCTGCTTCATGCTGCTCTCCAGCTGCTCGTAGCGGCGTTGGAAATTAGAATCCATTGTCCACAAATGCATCACGGCAGATGTGTTCAGGAAATAATTCATAGGCAGCCTCTTCATAAATAATTTAAATTCATCTGAAAAAAAAAAAAATTAACAGCCTTTAATTATGGTTATTCTTGCAGCAGAAATTAACTTCTAATTTGTTTTTTTGGGGTTTTTTTTGCATCAATTTTCATAAACTCAATATTTTGAAATTTTAAAATTGAGCATTTTAACTCTTTCAAACTATAAAGGTGGCTACATTTTATTGCTAATATTAGAATAAAAGCCAACAAAATCCAATATTCACGTAATTTTAAAATTAATATTAAAGCAAATGCAAACATTGCCCTTATATCTCAACCTGGACAATATGAAGATTAAATAAGAATCAGAGTTTCTTACTTTCAGATCTGGGATCTGAAAGCAAATGTGCATTTAATGATCAATGTTTATTGACTGATTTGAAGAACATCAGAAACTGTCTTAAAAGAAGTATATTCCAATACTTGGGATGTGCAAGTAAATGTGATTTTACAGACCACTTCTCATATATATGTTATTTCACAAGCCATTAAATTAGACTTTCATAAGTATTCACAATTAAAATGGAGCCTTTCAAAGCATTTTATGGTACTTCAAAATTTTATGACACTTCAAAAATGTTCCCATAACTTCTTTTTGACTCTGAAGTGGTGGAAAGGAGTTCTTCAATCACAAGGTCATTGTCTCTCTGAACATGCCATGCTTTGTGACTTGTTCTGGTAGCTCAGTCCACACAAGATATGCAGATAGAATCTTATTAACAGAGTTTTATTAATCAGGGAGTCTATTTCCATAAGTAGAACAATTTATAACTTCTGAACCTGAATAAACTTCCATTGAAAGGGCTCCAGATACTGGGGAAATGTATGAGAATGAGTGGCACACTTGATGCACATGTTTATCCTTTTTCTTTCTTGTTTTTGTGTATTAGTATGTTTCCCTGCCTGTTGCTATCCTTCCACCCATCACAATTCACGTTTTTTCTCTCAGCTTGTTCCTGCAACGAAGTCACTCATCCCACAGTTTGGCTTTCACCCTGCCAGATGTTCCTTTTGGAAAATCTACATTTCAGCAGGCTGTGTGAAAGCAAAGATCCTGCTGCCTGAAGTAGCATCCCTCTTCAAACAGAAATAATCATAATATTTGACATTGGTGTAATTTTAGGTTGCTCATGGAAGAGATTTGATTGGGGAAAATGTCCACTCACATCAAAGAATACTCCATTAACATCCTTATTCATAAGTCTTTTGGTTTAGCTTCAGTTTAGGGGTTTTTAACAACATTTTTACACAAATCAAGCAAAAATATTTTCTTTTTTATGGATGAGAAAAAAAAAAAAAAGATATTTTGTAAAAAATCTCCATTTGTGGCCCTTGAGCACATCCTGAAGGACACAGGGCAGTGATGGAATACAAAAGTCCCACTTCAGCAGAGCATTTTCTGTGATGGGTGAAGACTCATAAAAAAAACAAAAAGCACTGAAAGATCTTCAGGAAGGTAGAAATGAAACTCAAGGGGCAAAGATGATGATTTTATATTTAACAAAGTGTTTTTAATAATCCCTCTGGGAATGTGTTGCTCATTTTGCCCTCATTCCTTCCTCTTTGGGTATGAGCTGTGTCCCCTGGAGGACAGTCCCTGTGCTGTCCTTCAGGCATGAGGGAAGGGAAATCATGTTTCTTTATCTTATCAACTATTTGGAGCCTTTTATCTTTTTCTTTTCCTCTTCCTTGATTTTGTCTAAGTTGGTTTCTGTCCTCTGTCCAGCAAGAATGTCCATTCCTGAGTGTACAGCTAACAATTTGAATTAATAGGAATATTCAATAAATTCTACATTACCAGTTGAGCATCTTAGTGTAGATTTGGGATTTTCTCCTTCCCAAGAGATAATTATTCCTCCCTTAGAATTACAGAATAATTTGGGTCAGAAGGGACATTTATAGTCCAAGCCCCACTGTGACAAGAGAGACACCCTAGATTAGATTGCTCAGAACCCTGTCCAGCTTTACCAATCTCTGCTTCCTTGTTGGAAATGACATAACTTCCTTTTTAAAGTAACTTTAGTCATGGATTTGTTCACCTTTGCCAAGGAGGAGAGGAGCTGGGTTCTGTTGTTGGCTTAATCTTTAAATTACAAAGGCTTTGGGTCTGGCTAGGCAGAGCCTGATAAACTTCAACAAACAAAAAGGGAGTTTTGGTGGTCTGGAATTTTAAAATTTACATGCTGGGAATCTAGAAGATAGGGAGGAGGTAATCAGATTACTGCCTGGCAAATCTGGAGCATTTTGAGAAAAGAATGCTAAGGGATCCACAGAACTGAACCAAATGTGAATGAAAGGAAAAGGGATCAATATCCAATAGAAGATCACGCACAAAACTAATGAAAATAATTGTGTAGTGTAGAACCAAAGCATTCTTTGTTTTCTATAAATGTATAAATATGTGAAAAGTCTTGTAGTGGAGATGTGTAGTTGGAATGATTTCCAGCACACATCCTGAATAAACGAATGCCTGACTCACTGACAGCTCAAAGGCAGTGTCAAGAGTTTTGTTCCTTCCCAAACTCAGTGACATCCTCATGCCCTCCCAGTTCTGCACTGAAGGTGTGACAGAAGGTTTTGTCTGGCACCACAGTGCCATTGGCTTGGTAAAGCCTTCCAAGTCTAAAGAATTAAAAATATTAAAAATGGTGGTTTAAAAAAAAATTATTAGGAAATAAAGCTAACTGAGTTGATACAAATGTCCTTCACAAAGCACAGATCTGCAGATTGTAAAAATCAGACAAGTTCTATCAGATTGAGAGGACTGAGGGTATATATGTATATAAATATGTCCTCTGACACTAGCCTCTGAGGAGATTAGATCCCAAAGCCACATTCCTGACTACCTGCTTAATTTCTAGGGTCTCTTTCCCCTTATGTTCCTCTGAGGCACTTGTATATCTCCTGAAAATGAGCTCCAGGATGCCAAAGCAAAGGGAACTCCCTCGGGAGACAATGGGCTCAGAGGATCTTTTCAGCCCTGTATAGCTCTAACCAGGTATTTAAGGAACGTTGTCACTCTGCTGTCCTCTGCACTAATCTCTACAGCTAACAACTGCTCCGTGCAGTGTTTAGAAGTGATAAGGAGGGTTTACACTCCTCTACCTGCAATGCAACAGCATTTCCAATAAGAAAATTGTTTTTTTTTTCTCCCTGTAATAAACATCATCTTTGACTACCCTTGTGCCCTGTCTGATCCTGTTAATGAGTTCCATCATGCAGGTGAAGGAGAGACAGAGATAAAATGAGCATGGTTACACAGTACTTGCTGCATAAAAAAAAAAAAGAAAGGAAAGAAAAAAAAGATAATGTGGCCATATCTTAAAAAGACACATTTCATGATCTGTGAAACTACAACATAAACTCCTGACACTGAGAGATGATTAAACTATTACACTCTAATCAACACATGATGCCAGCCATTCCTGAGGATTAACAGCCGGTATTACAGTCCCAGGGGCCATAGAAATGCATACTTTAATTCATAAAATCACAGAATATCCTGAGCTGGGGAGGACCCACAAGGATCATCAAGTCCAGCCCCTGGCCCTGCACAGGACAGCCCAAAAAACCAGACCATGATTCCTGATACCACATAAAATCTGATTGCAGAACTTCCTCTTTTATTTTCATGTGGGTAGTACATTGCAATACGATTTTATATATTCTTAACTAGTTTCAAATAAGGTGAAAAAGGTAAAACGTTATATGCAGTGGTGGGTCAAGCAAGTTCATTTTCTGGCTGGCTACATCTCTTTTCACTTCCCCTTGCTGCCAGGTAAATCTTTCTTGCGTCAACAGTGCCTGGAGATGGAAATGGTATCCCAGAATAAATGAGAAATATCATAATGGGAGCAAACATTACTACTGGAATCAGATGCATATCAGACATATTTAGGCTGTGGGAAATACCTGGAGCTGCAGAGATCTAACTTGGATCCTGAGTGTTATTTGGTGTCAGAGAAGGGCTCGGTGCTGAGGGCACCACAGAGTTGGCAAAGGTTAAAAAAAAACCAGGAAGCCTCAGCTGAGGGTTTGGCAGTGCTCTGCTACAAGGGAAAAGGTTGGGAGAGAACAGGAGCCCCGATCTCTCTGCTGTGAACTTTTTGATTTTCCCTGGTATTTTGCCACAAGACTGTCCCACCTACACAGCACACTTCTGGTTTTGTTTCCACTGAGGCTGAGTGGTTTGTGGAACACCTCCAGGCTGCCAAAATGTCTTGGGTTGGCTTGTTTCCTAAGATGTGGAGGATCTTTGGAAGCACCTTGGCAGTCAATGGATTTTTGGGGATTCAGAACACCAGATATTAAAGGCACTGCAGGTTGACATCTGACAGCAATGTCATACTGGAAATATGAAAATATCAAATTTCAACACTGCACTTTCCTGTCCTATTTCCTTTAGAGCAAAAAGAACACTGTTTGGTTGTTTTGGTTTTTTTTTTCCCACTGGTTCTTATTATGGCTGAAATTGATGACAACATATGTGGCAATAATTGAGGCAAAAATCTACATACAATTTAGGAGACCATAAAGGGCGGTTTGAAAAGAATCTGCATTTGGTGACATGCTAGCAAAAAATTGTTTCACAGCAAAGTAACCCACAAGAAATTTTAGCCACCTTCTCTCAGTCTCCGGAAATGGCATTCCATCAAGCATTATTCTGTTGTTTAATTTAATGTCATATTTTCTGATGAGCTGTTTTACCTATAATGAAATTATACAATCTTATAGAAACAAAACCTTTAGCATTGGAAATTACAGCATAGTGCTTCAGTAAATATATAGTCCTGTCTAATTGTTGATTACATTGTCTACCCAAAATCAATTTTAGGTTTTTTTTTTTAAACAACATTCAAACCCTGAAAAAGCAATTATGTTTTTGGGCAAAAGCAGCCTGATAATAACTGGAAAAATGTAAAAATCTTTTGTTGACAGAAACATACCATTCACAATTTTATATAGTCCATATATTTTCTAATATTAATAAGGATTTGGATTATGGAGGGTTTTTTTCATTTGACAAAGTTAAATAAATATAGGTATATAGGAGAAAACTCCTTTTTACATAACATCATCATGTCAAAATCTACCATTAGAGAATAATTGTAATGGGCTGTTTTGTCATTTCTCTAAATCAAGCTCTAAGGAAGCATTTTTCTCCCTTAAAAATCTGTATATCTGTCATTTGTGGGCACATCCTCTTTTTAAAATCAAGTTCTTTAACTTGCTCTAGAGGTATCACAATTCTGCCATCACAGTCTAGGAGTGAGTAATATCTCATGCAAAAACTCTTCTGCTTTTGTTCTAACAAAATGTTACAGTGGGATTAAGAACAACTGACAGAAATCAACTGGTCTTTAACACATGAGGGTGTGATTCTGTCTGAACAAACAATTATATAGTCTGATGTGCTGCTCCAAGTCAGAGTGCTTCAGACAACTTCAAAATTAGCTCAAGTGAATTCTTGTTCTCTGCTGCATTTCCTCTTTTCTCACTCTCATAATGAGAATTGCAAATCATCACTCCTCTGTACAGAGCACTGCTACTTTAGGAAGACAGCTCGCTTCTTAAACCCAAGTTCTGGGATCAGATGTTAAGTCAGGCTTGGTATTTCCTCAGCTGGTCTGTAGTCCAAGGAGAGATGATCTTGTGCTTCAAGCACATCAACTCTGACATCAGATCAACTTTCTCAGGGCTTGGACCAGTCAGGATTTGGAAACTGCTGCAACCAAGGCTCAAGTGCCCTCATGGGGAGTACATTTCTCCCCACACCCAGTGTGAACCTCTCTCGTTTAACTTTGTGCCTGTTGTGTCCCCCCATACAGACCCTGGCTGTATTCCCCCTGTCACCAGTGTTCAGATAGGATGTGTGACTCTCTAACCCTGTACTCTCTCTCCCACAACGTTCTGGCACCCAGGGTAAGACACAGTGCTGTGGATGGAAGGACAAATAGATGGGTAAAAATCCATTTTTGTGACCAGGTTCCATTTGTAGAGCCTTGCTAAAACTAAAGTAAATTACACCCATTGCTCTCCTCTCGTCCATAAGTCAGCATTTTATCCTGCAGAGAATGAGATGGGTCAGAGGTTATTTATCTCCCTCATGTCCCTTGCTCTCCCTTCACCTCCAGTGGCTGCCAGATGACCCCCATGCTTCTCTCTCACTCCCCAGGGAGACAACATAAGATGAAAAAGCTCCCAGACTGAGACACAGACAGGGAGATCCCACTTAGGAATTACAGACATGGGCAAAAGTGACTCAGCATTGGGAGGATTAATATATTGCCAGTTAAAAATAGAGTAGGATAGCGAGGAGAGAAAAAAAGACTAAATTAAAACCACCTTCACCCCAATCCTTCCTTCTTCTAGGATACCCTGTCCCACCATGGACATCTCTACAGGTTTGCCCCAGCCCCTGCAGCACCTCCTGCTCCTCCACCAGGCTGGGTGCCAGCAGGGCTGTTTCTCTCACCTCCTCTTCTTCCTCCTCTCCCTCACAGCTGCTGTGCAGTGCTTATTCTTGCCCAAGAGGACTTATTCCATGATTTTCCTACTGACCAAAGTGGATCCTATAAATCTATAATTCCCTGGGCCATCCTTTCAGGATTTTTTTGATGATCAGTGTAATATTTGCCTTTCTCCAGCCATCAGGGATATTCCCCAGTCTCCAAGATCTTTCAAGACAAGGAGACCTTGCCAGGATATCATCTGTCTCTCAATGCAGTCCATTAACTCCCAAGGACTGCCAGGGGTGAGGCTCTCCCCCGTAACCCTTGGTTGCTCCATTTTTCACACCTGGGGCCTCCTTCCCCTGTGCCCCCTCTTTTTGAGCTCAAGGACCTGCAATATTTGCTGGTGAAGACTGAAAGTAAAGAACATATTGAGTATTTCTGAAACAAATCACAAAGCCTCTCAACCCATTCAGCAGCAGGCCCACAGCTCCTTGTTTAATCTTTTACCTCTAACTACAAAAGCTTTTTGCTTTTGGCATCCCTTGCAAGCACTGGATGTAGTTTTTCCCTTCACCATCTCTGAATGCCTGGGCAGTGTTCCTGAGTTTTTTCTTTAGTAGCCTGTCCCTGTTTGCCCCTCCTGTACTGCTGCCTTTTTGCTTTGTAACTCTGCCTTAAGTTGTCCATTTTAGCAAATCCCTAAAGCCCCTAATCTTTTCATCAGTCGATGAAAAACTGCCTAAGTAACTCAAAACTTTACATTAAATTATTAAAAAAAAATCAGCTGCAGTTTTAGTTCATTCCTGTTGTGTTTTTCCTCCAAAGTAACTTGTCTCCTTGTCTGTGCTAATCATTTGCCTACACCTGGTTTTAATACTACTCCAACCTTCCCTTGGCACAATTCCTTCTAACAGCAAGCCAAAGTAAACAGATAATATTGCAAAGGGGAAAGCAGAGACAATCAAAACCAACAAGAATATTCAGACCAGAAGCTCTCATTGAAAAAAAAAACTTAGGAAATATCTCCAGTAGTTCCAGAAGTTTATTTCCCTACAGAAAAGGTGACAGGGAGCAGCAAAAGTCAGCCAGCCCTGCTGTGTGTCCCTTTCAGGGCTGATTATCTGCTGGTGCTGCAAACAAGACTATTATTTAATATAAATACTGGCTGGTTTTTCTCACAGGTTCAGAGTTGGAAAAAAGATTGCCAGTTCGTCACACACATCAACAGCAAAGAAAAGCTGCTGAAGCTATTCATATCACCACCAAGAGGGCTCTTCAGTAGAATTCTGCAAAGAAAAGCCATTTTGTGAAAGGATTTTTAGCTTTCCAAAGTAATCTTAAATCTTTAGAAATTTTCTAAAATTTTCCAAATGCCTCTAATTCCTCTGAAAGCCTCTAAAAGGAAGATTGCAAAGTTTTCCTCTTTTACTTTGCTTTGAATTAGTCAAAATACTTCACCTTGACAGAAGAGATTTTTTTTGTTGTTATATCAACTTTTAGTTTCATATTATAACATCAAAGCTATAATGTAAAAAAAAAAAAATTAAACTAATAGACATTTCAAAATTAAGGTTAAACACTTTACTGTATTCCTAAAACAAGAACAAAAAACAAACAAAACCCCAAAACACAAAAAACACACCCCAACAACAAAAAAAAAACAAAAATAAAAACACAAAAAACCCCAAACAAATTAAAAAAAAAAAACACCACAAAACAACATAATTTTACAGTTATTGAAAGATTATTCCTGGTTGGTTTATTCAAAGTAACTGTCTCTATATTTTGTAATATCTTGTATATAAATCTTAATTTCTGCTACACTTCAATGGACTTTTCTGTTTAGACTGCAAGCTCTTCAGAGGAGAGGCCTGATTCCTATTAAATCTTTATAGGGCACTTAGCACAGCAGACCCCAGATTCAATTGTTGCCATTTATTACCAATAATAAAGATAATTTTGCCTATTGCTCCAGGCAACTGCACCCTCCTTGGAGTCCTCAGTGAGAGCTGCAATTATTGCAAGAAGAGAGAGTTCTCTTAGGGAAGATCTCCTAATCTCCATTTTATCACACATTTTATCACTGTATCGGTTGTGCAAACCTGTTGCTGCTCCAACTGTGTGACCACCATTGCTATCATTCCATAAAAATGCTTTTTTTTTCATTTTAATCAGGCAATAAATATGGCAGGGAGTCAAATACCACTGTCAGCTGTAAATCAAGACCTGAAAGCACAAAGCTGGAAGTCTGAGAGGATATAAACCATGGGGCCCACATTTCAAATGGTTGGATGTGATTGCTGTTCATTAAAGTGCTGCTTCAATATTGTGTAGATGTTATTAAAGAGATTTATAAAAGATAGATGTTTTTTAAAATATCCCACCATGATTCAGAAGCCTGGAGAAAACAAAGTGCTAAAATGAACATATATTTGTTTTTATGCCACCATGAATTTTAGTTCTTCATGATGCATTACTCAATTTGTCAAAGAAGTAGCAGCTGTGTTCCAAGAAATATATGTTTGAAAATACTCCAATTCAAAGAAGCAGAAGACTGCAGCTGGAAACAACCTTATTTCTTCAGAGAAGAGATAATAAATCTGAATTTTCCTTCCCCTTCTCCTTCCAATTTAGGCTAAATCAGCCGGCTCTCCTGATAATTAAAATATTTCCTCCTCCAAAGGAAAGGATTTCTCCTTTAAGCTTTCTGAAGGACACAGGGAAGGAAGGAAATGCATGTTTTCTGCAAGATATGGTGTCTGTTTTCCAAGGAGGAAAGGAGGTCCCCGCTTCCCTTTGGACAGGCTATTTGAAGTGGAACCATCCAGCTGCTACAGAAGCCTCAGGGAAGCAAATCTGGATGATTCTGGCAGTGGAGCGGATTTGGGGGGACAGGGGGAGGGTTTGGTTAGTTTCTTTTTGAAGTGAGAAGTGAGGAATGGTGCAGGGCTAGCTGCTCTCAGCCCTGTGCTCTGCAGGAAGGAAAGAACAGGGATCAGTGTCAGCCTGGAGCTGGAATTGGTGGGGAACAGAGATTCTCTGGACAGACATTTATATTATATTATGCAGAGTTGTGAGGAATCTCATGTAGATGTGAAAAGTGATGAGAAGAAATGACCTCAGGCTGCACCAGGGAAGCTTTAGATTGGATATTAAGGACGATTTCTTCATGGAAAGGATTGAGCAGGCTGCCCAGGGCAGTGGTGGACTCATCACTGGAAGTGTTTTAAAAAGGTTTGGACATGGTTTAGTGATGAGCAGGGTAGTGGTGCTGGTTGGTGGTTGGACTTGATCATCTTAAAGGTCTTTTCCAACCTTACTGATTCTGTGATTCTATGATGGATGCTAGATATGTGTATAAATATACAAACACACATGGATATATGTATGTTAGAGAGTTAATGCTAGTAATCTCAGCCTGTTATAGGAACATGAAACCAAAAATCCTCCTCTCACAAGCCTTGAAGGTCTCCTGGTGCCATATAAAGGTAAAATAATTGCTACCAAAATTGGTAGTGAAACCAGAATATCATCCTATAAATTGTGGATTAATTCAGAATTTCTGCTGGACAGGAGATAACAACCTTGCCTGGACTCTGCTGGAAGAGCTCACATTTCCTGCAATGAAGCAACTTGTTTTTTATTGTCAATCTAAATATGACCTTGACAGCAAGTTCCCTTTTCAGAAACCAAAAGGCCAGACTCCACATCTGTCTCTGTAAGTCCTAGAGTTTGAAGGACATTCCCTTCATCCTGTCAGGTTTGCTTTCAGATGTGAAAATGTTTCTATCACTGCCCTGCAAAGGGATGCTCCTTGGAAGTCACAGTAAGCTTTCAAGGAAAAGTCTCAAAAATTTGTCTAAGGGTTATTTTTGATTTTCTTGGTAAACATTTTTATCACTTCAGTGTGGTTTAGAGGAAGTCCTGCAACATGGATGGCCCAGTTGTTATCTTACTACAGAGCTATAAATTCACTTAATACATAAGGTGCCTTCCTTATGGGCAGATATAGGTATAACCTCTGTCCAAAATTTACCTTAATTGAACATGCTGGGAACTCCTACAGTTTGAAAACTGAGTAGGGGTAAATAAACATGTAATGATTCACAGGAGGATAAAGGAGGGAAAAGAATGAGTGAAACTGAAAAATGTTCTTGGAAAACACATTGAAGTAAATAACCGGTGTTAAGCTGTTCCTGGAGAAGATTTAAGAAGCTATGAATCAGAACAGACAACACTGCCCCAGAAGAAAAGAGAGGCCACAGAGTGACATCACTCTTAATAAAGAAAGCCCAAAGCTGCCAAGGCAGATTGGAATTCCACCAAGAACGAGAGGATTTTGTCACTAGCTTTGAAGGGAATTACATTATGTCCTGTACATGGTGGACATAAGTAGAATTATATTAGATCAAGCCTTCTGCTCCTCCTCTTATTACAATGTCATCACAGTGTTTGAAGGATCTCAGAGTGCAAAGCCACGTGAAACTTTAATAAGTTAATCTGCCTGTGCAGCTTTAGCAGCAGTTGTATAATGCTTTTAGTTTTGGAACGGGGCAATTATATCAGCTGTACCATCATTTTTGAAGTAGGAACAGTTTGGACACTGACCCTCCAAAGAAATGATGCACATCCCACCTGTTCATTTCATTAAAACAGTGACACCTCCACAGGGGTGGAAGAGGTGGGGAGGGGGGTATTGGCCACAGAAGGAACAGCAGCTTGGTGTATCTGCTCCTGTTATTGATTAAACTTCCTGACAACCACAGAGGGAAGTTAATTACTGGGAGGCAAATTAACACCCCTGAAAGATAATGGAGAAAACAATAATTATATTAAGAACTCAGGGGGCTAAGTTTTCTTGGCCCTGAGCCTGGGACTGTATGCAGTGTTTGAAAGCAAACCACTGCTCTACTGCTCAGGGGCAAATAGTTTGAACCATATTGATTGAAGTCTTTATTCTCCGTGATTAAAAAGCACCTTCAACTGCCTGTGAGTCAGTTCAGACTGTCCACAAGGAGTCTTTCAATTAAGATTTCAAATGGGACTCTCTTTGCATGGCAATGGGTCTGTCTGGGTCAGCAGAGACAGACAGACTGTGCTGAGTGACCTGGGCACATCTGGAGTGGGGCATCCTCCCAAACCCCACAAACAAAGCTCATCACACAGCAAAGTGAGATTTGTGCCATCTAGAAATTGAAGAAATCCTCCAGCATTCAGTTTTAATTCCAGGTTTCATTTTTCGTCCTCTTTTACATGCGTTTTAATTGAACTACAGCAGCTGGAAAAGTAGGAGTGTGTCACTGGACTGAGAGGGCTTTAGTGCAAGCTGCCTTCACTGCAAATGATGGAGTGAATTTACTATGAATTTACAGTCTGTCTGTGATGCCAAGTCAAACCTTGGCATCTTGTGACATTACTTAAGATTTGGAATCTCAACACTGAGTCTGAAAATCAGCCAGGGCATCTTTTTTTCCATTATAAATAAAATAAGTTTCTCCTGATCAGAGTGTACAACACATCTCTGTTTAAACTGACATTTCCCAATTATGCCTGCAGTTACCTTCTGCCCTTTTACTTCCTTTCAGTAATTTGAAACAGGCATAAATGAGACATTTGGTACATGTTTTAAAATGTCTGAGTTAGAACAAAGTTTCTCCTTGAGGGATTTTTGTTGGCCTTTTTTTTTGGAGGGGAAGCTTTTCTGGTTTTTTTGGGGGGCAGGGAGTGGTTGTTTTCCATTCTCCTGTAGTAGAAGAACCATAGCAAACACTATAAATGCCAAGATAATTTTTAGCTAGAGTTTAAATGGCAGTCAGAAATTTTTAAAGACAACATCACTGTATTTTACACAGGAGTTATTGAGGGCATTTTTTAGCTGTTAGGGTTGTCATAATCACTACTGCTAAGAAGGAAGAAGGCTGGGACCTGGGTCAGTGTCTCCATGATGTCAATCTACATGCTTGGCTGCTGAGAAGAATTACCTTTTTTACTTCTCAGCCAGGTGACTTTGATTTGGATGCAAGCAGAGGCAATAAAAAGGAATCCCACGGTGTCCTCTTCTGCTAAAGCAGTTTTAAGAAAGGATTTGTGCCACAGGAATAGCAAAAATCTATGCCTTATTGGGGTGGCAAACAAAATTACACTTGATTTTTCTGACTAGACAGAGGGATTTTTAAGATTAAACTGCACAGACTGAATGCAGATTTGCTGTAGCTTTTTTGGAGTTGTCCATCAAAANAAAAAAAAGACTGCAATAGTTTAAAATGCTTGTCTGATGAAGAGGAGGAGAAAGACTGTTCCACTGGTTGCATTCCTTAATGCACTGCCAGCAGATATGAATGTAATCTGTGACTGAGATGATTCCAGAACAACAGGGTATGAAATGGTGAAATTGCTAGTACTTATCTGATGGTGCAGACTTCTTGCCCCCAGGTTTCCTCTGTCTTTATGTTGTGATTCACATTTGATCTTGAAGATTTTAATTTGCCTTTGGCTCTTCCCATAATGTATTCTGTGCATCACATGTCTAAGGTTTCTGTCTTCAGCACTGGACAATCTATTTAAATTTATTTACATTACTTTTTTTTTTCTAACTTGTAAAAAGTTTCTAGTCTATTTAAATCTAAGTTAAAGATATAACTCTGTATAACTTCCTGACTTTGCACCTGCTTTCTTAAAGCATCAATATATTTTTGGCAAATTAAGTAAGTCCAGCTGTATCTGTTATTTTTTGATTGCTACAAAAAAAAGGAATGAAAAAGTAACTCAACAGATGTATCACTGTAATACTATGTGCTCAGCATCTCAGAGCATCTACATGCAATAATTATGACTATAATTCTCTTTTCTAAGAAGTGCTAAGAGATTTGTGTGGATTTTGAGATCAAACATGATCACTTGCTATGGGGTGAGTATATTAATTGACTTTTGGACTGTCTCTGATGTTGGAACAATCTTAGAATTCCTATTTTGCATCTTCTCTACAGCCTCAGCAATCACAAAGGCAGTGCTGTCCATCTGTAACAAATACATGAGGCTGGCAGAGAGTGAAAAGAATTCTCCCCTGAGCACCTGCACTTGCAGGTGTGAGCCAATGTTCACTTCCAGCTTTGATTTTGCTGTGCTTTACAACAGTTTGCAGCCTGGCTGTTGGAAGCAACTTCCACTGTGAAAACAGAGATCAGAGTTTTCCACAAGGAGCAGTGAAAGGGTTTTGAAGCCAGGAGTGAGGGCAGAGTCCTGTTTTACAAAGACACAGTGTGTGACCACAAAGGCTTGGTCATTCCTCTGTAGCGCTTGGCTTTCCTAAACCAGCTTCACAGATCTGGGAAGCAGATGTGGAAAGGGCCTTTCTTGTTCCAAACTTGGCATTTTACAGCATGGGCTTGCTTTGTTTGGAAAAATATGAGCGGAAGGAGAAGCAAGAGTTAGGAAAGTGTATCATTCCACATTTTGCAGTTTTGGAGATGGAGATATAAATTCATTACACTATTAAATGGATAATTCTCTAAATCTCACTGCAGATTATGGAATGCTGGAGATGATCTTTCCTATTACTTTCTGTTGGTTTTGCATAAAAGTAATTACATAGGATGCAAATGCTACCTCCAAAAAAATAATGAAATGGTTGGACTTCCTCATCTTCAGTATTACTGATATTTAATTCAGTAATAAGCTTATCATCTCCTCTAATAGAATCCACTTTCTCCAACCCTTTAAATCCAATTCTTTTATGCAAGGGATTTTGGGAACATCATTAATTCAATCACTTTAAAGAAAGGCAAAAATAAAAACAGGACTCCAAAGTCTCCAAAGCAATCTCTGCTGAGCAAACAAAATCTTTGTTAACATCTATGCAGTGTTATGTATTAACTGAAGTTCAGACCTCATTTTCAGGTGAACCTTTCAAAATTGTGCATTTTTTCAGATGATTTTAAGTCTGTACATGTAAAGGGCAACCAATGCTCAATAGCAAGATATCCCAGAGTTATTAGAGAATTATAGAATGCATTAGACATGAAATCCAAATCCAATGGAACCAGGGATTTCAGAATAGCTTGCACCAGCAATTCATTTCTGTTAGTACTTTGCAGGCAAATCAGTGATGGTAGGTGGATGGACAATGAAAAATGGTTTCAGCAAATATTAATGTGAAATTTAATATCAATTTACTTTGGCTGTACTTTCATCACTCGCACTTTCTGTGACACTGAAATTTACCTTTTGAATTATCTCTGTAAAGCAGATACAGAAGTGACTGAAAAAATCAAACTCGACATTTTGAGAAGTTGTTTGTCATTTAAGAGCTGTAGACGGATATATTTCAAAATATTTGCAAGGTGACTTTTGATTAATTCTGTCCATGGAGCCACATGTCTGTTGGAGAGAGCGGATTTTGTGTTCAGTGATCAAACCCTTCAATGGCTCTGGCTCTGCTTCTCTAAAGCTTCTGCTGGACATTCAAGTCAAATCCCTGGAGTTAATGGACTACAAATGATTCAAATAGGCACAAATTTCACTGCTTCACTGAATCACCTTTGAGCCCACCTGTGACAGGCAAATTTCTGTCCAGTTTGTGGTGGGCATTGCTCTTTCCTTCCATCTTAGTTGGTATTTAAGATAACTGTTTAAAAGAATGAGTTTGTTGTTTCAAATCTACATTGAAATTATCAATCATAATATTTATTGTACATCTCCTGATCCCATGCTTTCCAATGAAATATTCCAAAAGGGATTTTGTTGCCTTCAAGTGGAGGAAAAAAATCCACTGCTCAGCATATTGTGAAATATGCAGAGAGAAGGCAACAAGCTGCCATTGCATGTCAGATGTGTGGAAATAAATGCTTGATGGAAGATTTTACTTTCATATTTCCAGGAGGTCTCATAAATGCTAGTGATAAAAAAAAAAGAAATTATGAAAATGCAATTTTGCCATTTTCTATTGTTCGAGTAACTTTATCATCCATGTCCTTATTTATTTTGATAGGCTTTTTAATTCTGAGAAATGAAATTACACTACAGGGACTGCTAAAAATTATTTTTCAATGTCAACCTTTACAGGAAATTGCTGTCATTTAAATTGCTTAAATGAAGTGTTTAGATTTCCAAAGATACTCATAGGCCAACCACACCAAGATTAAGGCACAGACAATGTGTGATCAGGTTTTTATCCTTTTTGTCAGAACCCAGAGCCTGTGAATGGTTTTGGGGGGTCTTCTTGACTTTCCTGTGTTTCAGAGCAGTGGGTCACAATCTCTGGAAAATGCTAAATTGCCAGTCAGTGTTTTATGTCAGGATTGGTTTCTTTGTATATTAACTCTTTTAACACTCAAAATCTTCCCAAGACAGAGATGTGTAACAAAGCAATTTTTTTAATCTGCACCATCTTCAACACTGCTCCAACCATAAGTCCCACCTGCTTCCAAACTGTGATAGCAGTAGGTCAGACTGGATCATCCAGCTGTCCATTCAGGCTACAAAATCCAGGGAAAGGCTGCTTTCATCAGGAAAGGTAAATGGAACCCTGCTTGATGCCATTAGAGGTGATATTTTTAGGTACTGCTTGTTAGGGGTAAGAGCACGGCTTGTTTGGAACGATGGTCTCAGGGAGAACTTTGCTCACACAGTGATGATTCAGTCAAATGCCTCAAGAAACTAATGAAATTTTGTTAATAAAGGTTGAACAGCTTTCGTATGGATTTTTGATAAGGAAACAGCTGCTCGTTTTCTTGGGTAGCAGTAGAGTCTGGAGGCCACAAGATCTGATAAAGGATAAGCAGATGGTTCAGAGTAAACAATTTGAAGCAGCTTTTGTAATTTCTTTAAGATCTTGGTATATAACCTGACACTAAGAGGTTACACAAAGCTCATTGAGCTAATGGTAAGCAAGTATTTATTGCTGGAGGGCAGCTAGAGAGATGAAAAGGCAGCCAAATTTACTGAGAGATAAATAACACTGCTGCACATCCTCCAGAATGGGATTTGAGTAGTTAAAAAGTGCCAGAAGAGCCTGAGTGAAATGCCATCTGCACATAAGGATAAACAGCACACTCTGAGCTGGGATGTGTTTGGTCATATAACCTGCAACACTCAGAGTGGCTCAAAAAAAAATTGTCAGTACCAGCAGGGCCATATTGCAGACCAGAGTCTTCCTGTGTGGAAACCAGGGCAATTCTTGGATCACAGAGCAGCAGAATGGCTGGGATGGGGAAGAACTCCCATTCCAAACCCCTGCTGAAGCAAGGTCACCTAGACCCGGCTGCCCAGGACCATGGCTAATCAACCTCAGGATGAGTCCAAGAATAGAGGCTCCACAACCTCCCTGGGCAAACTGTGCCAGTACTGGGTCACCCTCTGTGAAAATCTGTTTCCTAGTGATCAGAAGGACCCTCCTGTGTTGCAGTTTCTGCCCATTTTCCCTTGCTGGGCATCTGCAAAAAGAGCTTTTGCTCTTTGCGTCCTCCCTTCAGGTATTTATAGACATTGTCCCCGAGCCTTCTCTTCTCCATGCTGAACAGCACCAACCCTGTCATCCTTTCTTCAAAAAAAAAAAAAAATTCCTCAGTTGTTTTATCTCAAACAGACAGGAGGAGAGATAATACAGAGAGTAAACAAACCATCTTCAACAGAATATTTACTTCTTCCTCTTTAAACTATATCCTGCCCACAGATACTGTGAATGGCCTCAGGTGAACCCAGTAAGACTTACAGGTCTGTATTAGGGGACAAGACTGGTTTCTGGAGTCAGAAGACTATTTTGCAACATGTAAGCTGAGAAAGGGTTTGGAAGCAGAAAAGGTGAAAATTTGGTTCTCTTGTATTTACCTTTAGTTGACTCTGGAGTTCACAGTGTCATAAAAGGGAATTCATTAGTTTATTATTAGTTTATTATTAGTTTATTATTAGTTCATTAATTCCTCTGCCATTAATAGTGGACTGTATGGGCCAGCTCTGGATTATTTTGCCCCTTGCTGCTCAGACTGAAATGACTACATAATCTGGCCTCCTTTCTAGGGAATTTTTTTTTTATTATAAATAAATTAGAATAAAGCAACATATCGTTATCTCAGAGCTGACTTCTGCTGATTTAGACACAGACTTAGCAGGTTTTTAGTTTTCCTTAAGAAAGGTCACTCTTGTTCCCAGAATGTTCTATTAACATGGATCAGATCACACTGATATTTGTTCATTTTTCATCATGGAAACATTGCTCAAGCTCCAAATGTTTCAGAATATGTCTCAATGGTCATAATATATATATAGAAATCAGGGTGGCTGGAAATGCTTACAGACCATGTGTGACAGCACTAGAAGAGTTGCTCAGTGCTAATATATGATTTATATGAGATTGGCTGCTCAATGACTAAGTTATCAATCAAAAATTCATATGCCAACTTTTTTCCAAGCACAGACCCATACAAGGTTACCTATCTCATCCTTCCATTAACATCTTTATGTAAAACACTTTTTGAGGTAAGAGCAGAAATATTGCAAGCTACCTCCGAGTTATGGAAGTTATGCTTGGTATATTTATTAGATTAAAAATTATTTAAATATTTCAAGGGCTAAAGAGGGGAGCGTGGCATATCTTAATGATGTTAATAACCTAAGTTTCACACTCCTTAGTAACCACACCTACTAGCAATTACCAAATTGACAGATATATGTGAAGTTGGCATTTTAGTGATTCACCCAGCAGAGCTAAAGAGTCTTTTAAAAGCCCAGAATTTAACTCTTACCAATTTTCCCCTGACATTCGTGTCACAGACCTGAGCATAGGACTAGAAATGTATCTGGCAATGATTCAAACTCATAATTAATTTGATGTCCATTATACAGCTTGCTGTAAGAATCCTCCACAGACCCAGACGTGTGTGTTTTTCAGGCTTGACTAAAATTGCTGCTAAGTAGGTGCCTACAAAGGACATTCTTCAGGCGCTGAACAGCGTCACAACCCATTCAGATAGGACAAAATATGGCAAAATAAGTGCCCCTCTGAAGAGTCAGTTTATTTGGCCTAGTTTGGAAAGTAGTAAATGATAGCATGGCTCCACAAATAATTAAAGGTATCTAAACAGTCATTGGGAAAATGCACCCAGATGTACACAAAACCAACACACAAATTCATGCTTTTATAATCAGAGGTGTCTGTGATCCTCCAGGGAGAAATATTGCAAGTTCTGATGTCCTCCTGCTAAAAGTGAGAATGGGGGTGGGAAAAGGGCCTCAGATCTTCTAAACAGAGTCAGATAAAAAACAGCATCGGGTGAAAAGTTGCAACAAATGAAATTTTAGCTGATACAGGGTCTCTTGAAATTATCAGTTCTCTTAAACTGAGAAATCAATCTTCAACAATAAAAGAAGAAATATAAAAATTAATGTATATAAAGTGCTGTTTATTCACTTTTTTACTACTCTTCTGCTGATATTCTACTCTTCCCTTGACCACTGTATGGTCTTCTTCCTTTTCTCTTTTACTGATTTGTTCTTTTTCTCCAACACAACTCATTAGAACCTGTGAATTTATCTTTTTCCCTGACTTTTCCTTACCTCCCTCAATTTTTTTTTTCCTCAACAATTTTTCCCAGCTCTGCTGAGCTCTCCTTACATTTTCCCACCTGCTAGACAGCAGTTTCTGACAGTACTGAACAGGTGAGTTGTGAAAACTGTTGCTCAGAAGATGGTTTTACCTATAGCTCCCATTCTCTGTGGAACGAGAAGTTCTGGTGATCATGACAGGGGAAATGATGCATGAAACAGACCTTGGTGCATGAAACAAACCTTGGAGCACAAAACAAACCTTGGAGCACAAAACAAACCTTGGTGCATTGAGGAAAAACAAATATGGCACAAGCGAGTCATAAAGACAACATGGATGGGCCAGTTGAAACCCAAACCATTCTACAAGACACAACCAAAGAAGGGGAAAATACTCATTAAAATAAAGAATCTCACCAGATTCCTCAAATTCACTGTTGTATGCATTCCAGGTCTCACTTATGCGGAGCAGGTTCTCTTCCATGGCTTGGATGTCCATGTAGGGGCAGTTGCACTCCGGGAATTTGGGGCCACACTGGCACCAGCAGTCATTGTCCTTGCAGATGAACTCCCCCTCTGAATTGCAGGCAATGTAGCTCAGAGCTGCCTGCACAAAATGCTCCTGCAGGTACTCAGGAAGGATGACCTGAAGACCTGAGGGAAATGGAGGAAATATGATGGTGTTAAACACAAAGGAAGTTCTGGAGTCGAGCAGCTTCCCCAGTTTATATAGCAAACAAACAAACAGTTATGAAAAAAAAAATATATGGAGTTTTTTGGACAATTTGCCCATCTGTCCAGCATTTGTACTATGTTGTGTATTTCCTTTCTAAATAATTATTTTCAGACTTATTCCTGATGTTTCCCTCACATCCATCCACTAATGAGTAACCTGTATTCCTCAGACAGAGTGTTTGTTGTTATAATCTTTTGGGGGGATTGGGTAGCATCATCCTCTCCTTGAGAAGAGCTGCTGAGTGAACAGCTGCCAGAGCCTTGCAGCAGGAAATCACACAGCTGAATTATAATCCTGGTGCCAGCAATAATACAGATTCTGAAAATGCTGATGAAGGGAAAGCAGCCCTGAGAGACAGAGTGAGGAGACAGCACAATCAGGAAAAGAGGTGTAAACATTTCCATCTGAAATTGGGCTTGTGTTCCATGTTTCCTTTGGCACAACAAGATGTAGCTTGTCTAAATAACTCATTATCTCTTGTAGGGGCAAACTAAGAAGGAAAGGGAAAATAAAATTGAGTTGGAAGAAATCTTTGAAAAATAAAATTTGGCTGGTTGTTTATTTTTCTAGCATTGGTAGTAAACTGCTGGGACAGTTAATTGGATGTGAAGGGTAGGGCTACAAAACCTGGAGAAAAACCTCATTCTTAAATCTACTAAACTTTAGCATGAAAGGGTGGGAAGTCCTGTAGGGCTTCGAAAGCTCCTGCTATATGTGTTCCAAGTAATTCCTCATCAAATGAATTGGGTATTTGGTGATATAAGTTTCTTCTCCACAGGCACTTGAAGATTTCACAGCGATTCATCCCTTATTATTTAGGTAAAACAAAAACTATAGCTGCAACAGTAATTTCAGAATCCTTCCAAGTCAAAATTTATATCACATGTTCTGACTGTGCTTTCTGTCTCGCATCAAAATCTGTAAAACTCTCCTGCTCCCTGAGTAAATATTGTAATGTAGTTGCGTGCTTGTGAAAAACCACGAGGCTGTTAAAGGAAGAAAAAAAAAGCCTAGTTTGATTCTTCCATTAAAGAGTTTGTTCTCATAATGCATTTCTTCACATGACTGCAAACAGTCTGAGAGATGCAAAAATTATTTTCCAAATTTTAACTGACCAACATGCTGGAAAACACCAAAAATTATATTTTCTGGAAATATTAATGGCATCCCAGTGGAAACAATTTTTTTGTAAAAAAAAATCTCTCTGGAAAATAATTTTGTGTTTTTATGGATTTAATCAATTCTGGGGAGAAAGGAAAGGGAGAAAACACATATGGATATTTTAAGGAAGAGTCATAGAATCATGGACTGTCCTGAGACTGAAGGGTCTACAGGGATCATCATCCCTGAGAGCTGTTCTTAATGTCACCAAGCACCTCACACTGTTTTTCTGGGTAGATAGAAAAATTTAAATATAGAAAATTTTAAATATAGAAAATTTTAAATCTTTGAAATAATTGTATAATCTATCTTTAACTGAAAATTAAGAATTGCATTGTTTTGTCATGGCATAGAGGCAGAGATATACACAAATACACACATTAATGAGAATTTAGTGGGATTTTTTTATAGCCATAATTTGCTCATGCTTTTTTTTTTTGTAACTTAAAACAAAAATTATTAAAGGCCTAATACTATAAAGGGGAATTTTTTCAAAAAATTTAATGTCCTAATATGCAGGTTGGGAAAATGCTTCTGCTGGAATTTTGAAAAAAAATATTGTTTAGAAATGATAACTCTCTTCTTCCTTTTTCTTCCTCTTTCTGATTTATTTTTCATTTTTATTTATGCACAACTACTACTATTTTCCTAATGAGTAAGATTTCAAGCTTCCAAGTTTTTCTTTAAATTCCTAAGAGGAGGAGCCCTTTGACTGCTCCCGATTTAGAGGATTTGAAAATGTACATCCTGCTCCTCTGGTGACTCCATGAATTTTGGTGCATGGAGTGCATGTGCTGTAAGTTACTGCTCAGCATGTGCAAAGCAGGCTGAGCACACGAAATATCAGCTTGGTGGAATCTCTGGGAATTCAGGCTGCTTAAGAGGTGTGCCAGTAGATGCTAAATAGGGATGCAAAATGCTGACAGGGTTATTCAAATTATTTTCTGATGGGTGCAGAAATTGTTTCTATTTGAAAGGCAACATGAGGTACTGACATTTCCTTCACTTTGGCTGGAATGCACTTATTGCACACACACACACACAAAAATTAGGAAAATTACTTTTTATGAGGTGTAAGAAAGGAAAAAAACCAAATAGCACGATAAATGCCACCCTATTCCAAAACAAATTAAAGAAATTGCACCTACATACCTTGCAACTGAATCTTATTTTCAGGACTCTGAACCAGAACAGAGCTGACAGAATCTAGGTTGTCATAGTTACTGCAGCCAAGGGGACCTGTCCTCGTCTCTGTCACCTGATGGAAGGGAAGGGAGAAGCACTTGCTGGATTATCCAAAGCAGGCTGAGGAGTTCACAAGATTATTTCATAAAGTTTCCCTCCAGAAATACACTTCAGATTTAATTATGGTGAAATAATTTAGTTGCCAAAAGGATAAGTGCAAATGTTTCAGCAGTTCTTTCTATCACAGAGAATCCTTATAAACACCACACCATTACAATACCACGCAAGTACTACAGCAGTATAATTCTAGAATGGTGTAATGCCATGCCAACCATCTGAAAACAATTTATTTTTCATAGCTGTGGGAATTACAATGAGCTTGCTAAATACATTTTATTAAAATGGTGACTGTGATTTTCCCTCTTGAAAGTCATGCACATGATGAGTCCTGCTTGAAGCCATGAAAAAACCTTTGACTTTTCCAGTGAAGAAGATCCAGATTTGGAATTAAAAACCTTTTATGAGCAGTGTTCATAATGGTGGTAGCGGTGGGATGATTCTTCATAAGGGACGGGCCTGAGATAAAATTAGGCACAAAATTCTGTCTGTTGTAGTCGCCAAATCCATGGCCACAGAACCAAAATACAGCTACATTTATCAAAACAGAACCTCCACAAGCAGAGCTCTGGCTTAATAGTGAAAGTTTGTATTTGGGAAGGAGCAGTTACTTATATCATCAAATTATTAAGGTTGGAAAAACCCTTTCAAATCTTCAAGTCCAAACATTAAAACTGCCAGACATGCCACTAACCCATGTCCTAAGCAGCACATCATGGGATTTGAACACTTCCAGGAAGAGTTTTTCCACCACTGTCCTGGACAACCTGTATGAGTGACTGGCCATCCCTTCAGTGAATAAATTTTTCCTTATGTCCAATCTAAATGTCTATCCCTGGTGCAACTTGGTGAGTGAACACATTTAAATTTTAAAAAAGAAGTTAGTAATTTGTATGCTTCCTGGAATATTATATGTCATTCTTAAATGTCAACAAAGCAATCAAAAAGGCCAATTTTTTTTTTTTTTTTTTTTTAAATGAGAAGTATAACCAATCTGTCTGTCGTGGATGTCTCAAACAGTTTTCAGACATTCTGCCGGAAACAGTTTTCAGACATTCTGCCGGAACTTCCTACTTCTCTTATTTTAGTGTTGCAGAAGTCGTGGCCAGATTACCCTTGTTTGGAGTCTCACTCAGTTTTGAATGGCAACTGCTTCTATTTTCTATTACTTCAGGTATCACACTCAGCTCTGGATCTCCTGGAGAATAAGCCTAAATTAGAGGGTCAGGAGCAGATTTCCAAAATGCAGACATGCTCTGACTAAGTGACAGCCACACAACCAGACGAGCAAAAAGAAATGCAAGGAACAGAAGGGAGAGGGCAGTTTGAGCAGTCTGATTTGATGGCAATGTGAAGGTTTGCTGATACAAACCCTGATTGTTCACATTGCTGAGGGCTGCCCAGCTGAGTCATGATGCTTTAAAACCACTGAGACTCCACATCTTTCTTGCCCTTTGGTAAAAGCAGATGAGATGTGCTGTCATTAGAAGTTCCTGGTGCCTTCCCTTACTGAGGCAGAATTCCTGAGGGTGGCCAGCCCATGGAGAGGACGCAGAACTGGCCTCCACCAAACCTGTGGGCAGAGCTCAAGGTGCATCAGGAAATGGGCCCAAGCCAGGCTGTGTCCCCTCTGCACAAATCAATAATATTTATGGCAGCAGCAGGTTTGCCATGGTTTTTGCTTAATCATCCTGAATCAACACATCCCTCTTGCACAGGGATGAGAGTTGGGTTGGACATGGCTGGAATGACAATTGTGATTTACCTGTGATCCTTCAGTCCTCTGCCAACAAATAGTCTAAAATTCCATTCTAAAATATGACTTTTTGGAAGAACCCCCAGTCCATATATAGAATCCTAATCTCTTTATGCAATAACAAAGAGTGTTACCTAAATTAAATAAGAGAAACAGCCAGAAGACCAAAAAAAAAAGACAGGTAAATGTTATAGTGAAGTTTATCCTTACTCTGATATATTACACTCAGCATTCATCTATGCAATTCTTTATTTAAAGATCCATTTATTTTAGTGCTGTTTTTGTTTGCATATTATTATTTTGGTTTTAAAACATTTCTCTATAAGGCAATGCAGCTTTATAAAGTTATATGGCGTGTACAAACTAAAAAGCAAATATTACAGTTCATATCCACTTCTATTACTCTTTTATGCCCCCTGAAATCAGAAAATAATGAAGGGTGGTAAGTAGCTTTATAGTTATTGAGCCCCTTTTTGTGCATATTTCTTTACTCTTATCTGAATTATGCCAGACATACGTAGAGACTAGCACTGTTTAGAGTGATAACATTTATAAATACATTGATTCAGAAGAAAATTATCTAGGCCAGTTTTGATATGACTTACAAACAATTTTTGCAGTGAAGTAATTAAAAATTGTTATGGCAATGCTGAATAAATACATCAATAAATAAGGACCTTTTCTAAACGTTAATTTTTCATTCCATTCTATATATTTATATTATTCATTCTTTTACTCCTCCAGGTACCTTCACACCCTCTGTCAGCTGCCTTGCTCTGGTATTCTCATCTTCAGAATAGAATATACATTGCAAGAAGATATTCAAAATGAATAGCCTCAGTATGCAAAAAAAAGAAATGCTAAAGAATAAAAAAATCATCTAACCTTCAATTTTCAATGGATGAGAACTCTAGTCAGAGGTCAAAGCTATGCAGTTACATGTGCTTTTGTACACTCTACACAAATCCTACTCCACAAAGATTGTAAGCCAGAAAAAATTGTGAGTGATTGATAAATGAAAGCCTCAAATTTCTATCAGGTTTTCAGATCAGATGAAAGGATTTAATTTTCCTAAATTATACAGTTACAGGCTGGTTTGGGTTGGAAGGAACTTTAAAAAAATATCTAATTACAGCCCCTTCCACAGGGACACTTCCACTAGACCAAGTTGATCCAAGCTCCATCCAACCTGGTCTTGGACTTTTTGGGGTAACTTTGATGGTAGACTAGAGAAGAAGAAAAAAATTTTTGAAAGGATAAAAATGCATTAATTCTGGTTTGAGCCAAGTGTTACTGATGATTTTATGCTTTTTGTTTCAACAACAATAGGAATGAAATTGGAAAGGCAATGGTACATCTTAAATTATCCTCCAAGCAGAGAAGTGTGACTATGTTCAGTCCCAAGATCACAGCTGAAAACTGTTTTTTCAGAATGTATATGGAAAAAAAAGTGAACCAAAAAGAGGAGAGGGATAAGTAATAAAATAGAAATGCAGGTTATGCTAAGATGTAGCATGGTCCAGAAGTGACAGACATAGTGCAAAGAGGACCAGAGCAACATTTGTATTGCAGGACCTGTAGCCCACAAAGAACATTAACTCACAAAGCAAAGCACCACAGAACATTTATTAAATAACCAGAACCTCCTAAGAAGCAGTAAAACACACCTGTGAGATCGCCTGGCATGAAGCAGGCGGGATGCTGTCCTGTGCCTTCTTGTCAGAGATCATCACAGAACAGGTGTCCCTGGACAACAGCTTTCAGCTCCCAGAAATAAACTCTAACATGTGGCATTAATGAGACAAATGCCTACAGTTTTCAGTCAGTTAAATCTCATAACCATGGTGATAATGACCCGATTACAAGTGCACTGAGAACATACCTCCTAGCACTTAAGCAGGGCTGAATTCTTGTGATATCAGTGGGTAGTATTTCCCTGGGAAACAGCCTGCTTTTTTTGTCCATGATAATTAAACCTATAGCAGACTTTCCTAATAAAAGGGAAATACATTTCTGCAGAGATTTTGCTCCTGGTGCATCCTTTTGAGCACACGTGGCTAATATTCCTAATGAAGTGCCCATGCAGAGGTGGTGTGTGCCTTGCATAAAGGACTGTCCTCTCCAGCAGGACTCTTTAAAAATGGATTTGGCTTCTAAGGGTAAGAACTGAGCCAGCACAAAGGAGGATGAGGCAATGCTGGTCACTGCAGAATAGGCAGCTGTGCTCACCTTCACATAAACCTCTTTAATACTTTGAACATTCAAATAAGGATTTAGAGCAAACTCCTCATAGCTGAGTGAGGCAGCAAGGTCTGTTCTGAGCAGTTGTGCTGACAGAGGATGGGGCCAAAGTGTGGAACTGGGAAAAACCTGAGGGCTTTGGGATTGTCCTGAATAACACGATGATGGTGGTGCTGGGCTGATGGCTTTATCTGCTGATATTCGAGGTCTTTTCTGATTCCATGAGCTCCTACCAACCTCACCCTCAATCCCCATCCTGTAGCCCATGCTCCCACTCCCTGTATTCCCTACCCATTCTGCAGCCAGTGCTCATTTCACCTTAAAAAAAGAGTTGATCAAATAAATAGGCACTAAATGTACTTTCTATTTAGATGTGGATCTCCTGCCAACTCTCTTCTTTTTTTTTCCCCCAGGCTTCACAGTTTTTCACAAAAGAACCTTTATTCCAGCACTTCCCTTTGCCACACAATAGTTGCTGCTCCACTGCCCTATTTTTGTCATTGAACATATTAAAAAACTCCTGCTAATGAGTGTGTAATTAAAAGAAATCAAATTTTCTGAGTGTTCCAAGCACTGATACTTCTCACACTGCGGGCTAGATGAACATTTCTGAAGGAGGTGCAGACAAACCAGAAGCATTCACAATGTCACGGGTTGGATTCATGTTTTCAATATGATTTTTTTAATTGCCAGGAATCTAAAACAATACCTCAAAGGCATGACATATCTTCAATAGATTTTCTGGCAGCATAGGGCTGGCACTTCAATTTGAAGAGCCCCCTAACTCAGGAGACCTGGAAACACTCCCATCATATTTTTCTGTCATCTGTAAAATGGAAGAGGAACAGTAAACTTGATCTTTCTGCAAAAGAGATAATTGCAAAATTTCCATTAACTTCATTAGAAGGGAAATAGGGACTTCTTTCAGTTTTCTGGGCAAGGAGATGACTTTGAATTTTCCTGAATGCAGCACTAAAGCTTCCCAAGAGATCAGCCTAATCCTTCCATTCGCTCTTCTTTGTTTCTGCACTCCCAGGAATTTACTGTGAACCAGACTGTTACCTTAAAATAAGAAGGAAATTGAAATGTATTCTCCTTACACAAAGCATTAAATACCTCAGAAATCAGAACATTTCAGAGCCTGAAAATGAACTCACACTATTTGAATTCTGCTCTGTTACATCTGTTGAAAACGCTATGATTTTTTAAGACTGCTCAGGTCTGTCTGATAGGGAACAATCCCCTCTCTACTCAAGGCTATTCCCCGCTATCTCAGGGAGCAATATATTGTCTGTAAGCTCCAGGAGAATCCACAAGAATATTGGAACAAATCTGGCAGCACTGACAGCTCTGGCATGACAGCCACAATTTTCCCTGTTCAAGGACATTTGAAATGCGCTGCCTGTCGGATGCCACATTCCCGTGCACCCTTCTGGATTGCAACAAGGAAGTTTGCAGGAAATGAGGCTGCTGGAAAACCACCCAGGGCAGCCATGCCAGAGCCTTTATTTCCTGCACTTTCAGAAAATCAAAGGTGCAGCAGCCTCATTCAGAGAGTAAGGACAGGCATTATCTCCAAAAGAACAGTTATCTCTTTTAATTAATCTTGAAGAAGAGATGACAGCGAAGTTCTCTTACAGAGAAATAACAGAGTTAGTAAGAATGTAATAAAAATGGAGGATTTTGTTTCAGTCTCCATTTAGCTACTTCTGCTTGCCCATATCTTACTTAAATTAACACTAATATTATTTTTTCTCAGCTTTTATTGCCTAAAGAGAGAGCTGAACAGCAAACAGTAAATGAAATCTATATATTTGGTTTAAAAGATAAAATTAGAAACAGAGAGAACACTGCAGATACAAATTAAAATAATATTTCATGTTCATAAAAATCTCAAGGTATCTGCAGAAAGCAACAGCAAAGATGCTAACTTAAGAAAAACCCAATTTCCAACTTTCCATCCTTTTCCAAACACAATTCCATTACTTTATAAAGGACAAAAGGCTCCAAAGAAATTTGGGGGCTCGCACTGTAAAGGCTAAATGTCTTCTTACATTTAACCCAACTGCAAAAGGCCATGCCAGGACTTCCTGAGAGTATTGGGTGCAGGATTTGTATCTTCATGGACCAGTTCAATAGGCAATGCTGAGGCCACTGGGATTTTTCACTGTGTCCACATTAGTTTCAACAAGACAGTATGATTTGTCTAATTATAAGACTCACAGACATTATTAGTCATAAAAATACTGGATGGAATTTTTATTTTTTTTTTATGCTGGGAAAGCATGAATAAAAAATATAGTCCTTGCTAAATCAGGATGAAAAGTGAAAATGTTTTTTTTCTATTTGAGGTGTCAGGGAAAAGATCCTCTTTATAAATATAAAAATTATCTTTGGATCATTTGGGAACATTATACCTTTAATGTGGTTAGTTTTAAAATTATGTCTATACTATTTTTAAGAGAAAAAAAAAATTTAAAAACCCAAATTTGTGCCAAAGAAAAAATGTGACAGGTTAACATTAGGTCCTAAAAAGAACATGAAAGGCATTTAAAGTCTTGAAGGTTAAAAATCAAAATTATAAGGGCAGGTTAATTAATAACTATTTTCCATAGAGATTTTACCTTTGATTATACATTTCTGTACAATTCTAAAACTCAGCTGCACATTTCAGCACCATCTCTAACAATTCAACAATTTAAGCTATTTTCAGGTTTATATTTCCTGGCCAGAAACTCCTGAGTTATTTGTGCTGTCCGTGGCACTCCAGCTAGGAGCACCCTGCACCTCACAGGACGTTTTTCATGTCCATTTGATTTTGCCATCAAACTCCCCCTCCTGGGGTTGTCATCCCAAGCTCTCACAAGGAATCACATCAGTGTCCATAACGTGGGTGTCTGCCTGGCTCACAGAGATGTGTGCAGGATTTATTTTTAGGCTATATCCTCATTACTTCCCACCCATTTATTCCATCTGGTAAATGATTGTAACACATTTGCCCTTTCTGTCTCATTGGTACGGCCAACTCCCAATTTACAGCTTTGCTAAACTCTTGTTTTTACACAACTGTTTTTTTGTGTGCTTTCCTGCCTCTTTGCAGACCTACTTACAGACCAGGCAGCTGCAGCTGATCTATAATTTAATCATTAAATCCCTATCAGTTTTTCAAGCTAAAGTGAATTTAGCTTTGCTGAATTTGTGTTAAGAGAAGAAAACGAACTTAACACTGAAGCTTTAAACTTCATTTCATGTGGCTGCTTCATTCATATGGAAAGTTCTGTCCGAGAACCTGGTGAGTCTCAATATTGTTATTTCATGAACTAAATGAGAAGAAATATTTTAATGTACAGCAAACAGCTCCTAGAATTAGGCTCTGAGGGCAGTGTTACTCAGACTGACTGCTGAGCCCAGCTGGAAAATCCTTCACAACATCCTGATTCATGGGAATAGAAAGACCTATCAAATACCAAGATATGGCCATTAAAACATACATGAACGTGTCCTACTATGGGTAGGAAAAAATATTTAGAAGATAGAATATAGGATCTTGTCCAAGGGGTTTTGTTCATTCCTTTCTGGTTCTCACATAGATGAACCAATGGCAAGGGCAAAAAATGATGTATCATAAGGGTAAGTGCATTTCTTCCATCAAAAAAACAGAAAAAGAAAGAGCCACAATTCCTATGAGCACAAGAATCTAGGGAAGAAGTTCATAAGGAAAAAGAGGAAACCTATGACAAGAAAGCAGCACTCATTATCAGGACTGTGGAGCCCTGTGGAAGTGAAAGGACTTTGTTCTGCTCAGAATTGAAAAAATCTCAACCACTGCATGTTTTGCTCTACTTAAGTAGGCTAAAACATGACAAGAAAAATATTTAAATGGTCCTCTTTAAACCATTTTCTCTATTATCATCAAGGTTTTATCATCATCAAATTTTACACATCAAGAATTTTATGAAAAGATGAAGAAAATGCATGGAATGATTTTTCATTTGCTAGACTCTAGATACACTTGGAGAAGATAAAATTAAATTTCCTTGTAAATGTACATATTGCTTGGGAGACTCCCATATCCTTTATTTGGTGGAATTATTACAAATGTTGGAAAATAATGGACTATTATAACCATGACACAAAAGGGCCTTTTTATTATTTCTTTTCATATTACTTTTAATACAATTCAAAGGAAGAATACCAAGGCCTGTTAAATGTATTAGCTATTCCCTGGGAATGAAAGGGTTAAACTGGGCTATCCAGAGAGAGATAATGAATTGCAGTTTATCAGACTGGGAAGATGGTAGTTGAGGCTGACTTGTGGAAACCCTGATCTCAGTGATACCAACATGAAGGAAAAGAAAGTGGTGTTTATTCCTTGCGTAAGGTCAGAACCTCACCATGAAAAATTAGAACCACTTTTTATTTCGCTTACTGGATTCTGCTACAAAGCCTGTAGAACAGTGATGAAACTTCCAACCTTTCAGGCATTAAAGATCTGAAAATAATGATCACTCCATAGCGTAGAAAGTGTCCTGTATGAATAATGAAACCTTTCTTTAACCCAGCTCTGCTTTAGCATGTAGAGGCATTATATATATTATCTTGTAAGAGATTAAATTACAGTTTTGCTGTCAGACATGCAAATTCTGCTGAAGCTCCCTGAGAAGGTCTACAAGGTAAAAATAACAGTGAAATGCAGAAGACAGCAATGATATAACTCTCAGTGGCAGTTAGCTGTGAAGGATTCCCACACAAGAGATTATTTTTCACACTAAATGAATAGATTGAGGGGGATGATTGCAGATTGAATCATAAACCATAATAACAAAACATGCAAAAAATATATTATGGCCAAAAATTCTCTAGGAAAAATAATATGAAAATGGAAAACTTTCCACAGCCTTTTATTATTCTCTAAGCTGATTTCTTCTGATGCAGACTCTCTATTCTTCTGAGATATTCTTTCTAATCTGACCTCTGTGTTCATACATGCTGTTTATACATGCTATCTCCTATTTCTGAGAGCTCAGAGGCAGGGAAAAGTTCTGTGAATTTTATAGTCCTTGCTTGACATTCTCTGACCTGCTGGCAAGCAGTAGCTGCCAATTAGAGGAGGGGAGGACAGGCAGAATGCTGAAGTTTCCCAACCCATACACAAGCCAGGCAGAATAAAGATCAAACTGAAATCTGTACAAGTCTGAGTGCCTCCAGATTCCTGCTGGAATGCTCTAACTGCCCTGTTCAATATGTTCACCACTGTGGAGCCCTCAATACTAAAACCCTTCTCCATCTTCTGGGTTTATTTACTTTAATTTCACTTTTTTAAGAAGAAAAAAAAAAAAAAGAGTATGGAACATTTAAGGAACTGTAGTGTGAATTGTTTATAGGTTTTTGACAACTGTGATGGCAAGTGTTGTGTGAGAGCTGTTAAGGTTTCTCGTTTACATATATATATTTATAGACTGCTCAGGGTTTGGCACTCTTCATCTCCCTGCTTGTTTTTCACTCTTCTCTCTTGACTAAACTCATAACTAATAGAAACTTCAATTTGTTTTGCTCTAGCATGCAATGTATTCTATCCTAATCTGTTGGTTTGTGGTGATTTGCATTTTTTTTTTTTTATTAAGTGGAGAATAGTTATCTAAAATCTTTCCAAAATGCTTATCCAAGCATCTCTATTTTGTGTTATTGTATTGTATTGTATTGTATTGTTCTGAAAGCAGGGACACTTTCCCATATCCCAGGTTGCCCAAGCCCCATCCAACCCGGCCTTGGGCACTTCCAGGATCCAGGGGCAGCCACAGCTTCTCTGGGCACCCTGTGCCAGGGGCTCACCACCCTCACAGGGAACAATTCCTTCCCAATACCCCAGCTAACCCTGCCCTCCTTCAGTTTAAAGCCATTTTCCCTTCTCCCATCACTGTCTATTCCTGTCAAAAGTTCCTCTCCAGCCTTCTTGAAAGCCCCCTTTAGATATTTTATGTTCTCCCCCTCCTTTTCTCTCACTCTCTGAATTATTGAGGGCCAGACTCTCACAGAGGCTGTGCTGTTTTACACCTGCTCAAGAGCTAACCTCGGTTACCTTTCAGAGAAAGCAGCCCTGGAGATTCAGTTTAATTAAAACCCAACTGTCCAAATGAATTAAAGGGTTTTTTAATAATATCACCTTAAATTCCTCAATAAGATATGGAAATAGATACCAAACCTTTCACTTGGTGCATTCTTAAAATTAGTGAATAGTGCACACATAGCAGTCACAAGATACCTTGCTTTACCTATGGTGAATTTAATCCAAATATCTCCAACAGTTTTCACATTTAAAAAAGTATGAAGCCTCAGGAATTTCATTTTTATAGTGACACAAACACAAATCTCATCCTGTGAAGCAGAAGATGGTACAGAGACTTCTTAGCTACCTTTGGGCAATGCCCAAAGTCTAATTGCAGGTCCCTGTCCTTCTGGATGAAATTATGATTAAAATTTAAATTTAAAATTCATACCTGACCATATTAACAGTAAGCTGGGTTTGTGAAGCTTTTAATATTGAGTGAGATTTCTAAACACCCAAAAGTTTCTAAGACTGCAAAAGCATTCAATTCTCACAGAAATTTCAGGGAAGAAAAAGCATTCGAGATCACAATTCCTGTATTTTTCCTAATGTATAATTCCTCCCTTGGAAAAATACCAAGCTTTGATTTTATATGAAGTTATTCTGATTTCCCATGGTAGTGGAGAACTTGGCATTTCATAATGGTCCTGAACAATACCTTGGACAATGTCCTTGGAAATCTGTCCTGTGGCTTTTCCTTGACATTTCTATGTCACCAAACCTACAGAATGGGGAAACGCCAATTTTTTTATAAGGATCAATAGTTCCTGGCTCTTCATTTTGTGTATTGTTACAATTACATTTACATTTACATTTACATTTCATTTCTTCAATGAAATCAATAAAAAGCTGTGATTTTATACTTTAAAGCTGTTGCTGGGTAATTTTTTTTTCCCCAATCTCTACAAGGTTTCACAGCTGTACAGTCTTAAATTCTATCCACAAACTGAAAGGATAAAGTGAGAGCAAGAAGGGTTCGAGATCTAGATTTGAAAAGCTTCCCCAAAATTTTCTGTTTATACAAAAGTGTGCAAACTGTTGAGATTTAGAATTTTCCAGAAATCTGACAAAAGCTCAAGGCTTTATAGTTTTTCAGCCTTTCTACTTTTGATTATGGCAATTACTTGAATTCACTGAAAAACACATGCAAATAGGAGGTATAAAGGAAAAAAAATTGAACCAAGCAAGATTTTTCAGACAAAACAAAGAAAACAGAAAAATTAAAGTCTGTATTTAAATCTGAGGTTTGAGTGAGAAATTATTTTTCATTACACTTAAGTTTCCCATCTAACAGCCCACCATGAGTCATTCACGGGTTAATTATAGATAATCAGATATAGTTACCACCGCAATAGAGCCCTGTTCTTTGTAATCTAAACTTCTCAGATAAAACAAAATGCTTAAATCTCTCACAGCAAAGAAAAAAAGTGGTTTGGGGAAAGTAAAAAGCAAATTGCACATTAAAATTAACTGGAATTACAGGGCACGTTCTCAGGGATGTTTATTCTTTCTCACTCAGATGGAATAAATGGGCTGTAAATAGCTGTAAAGAGCTGGTGGAAAATTCAATTTATGCATCTGTTCTTCTGTTGCCTCCTGTTCCTTTGCTGTACTGTGGCTGTCCCAGAACTGTTTGGACTCTACAATAACACCTCTGCTGTACTCACCTGGCCCAGCTCCCACAAAGGGAGGTGTGTTCTGGGGTGGGAGACAATATCCTCCAAGGGACAGCTAAGGAACAGCCTCACTTCATTAATGGCAAAGCAATAACATAACTGTGTTTATAATTTTGCAGAATGCAGTGAGACTATTCAGTAATATTTAATTTACTGCTACCAAGGTGGTTTTTCTGTGTTCTGCACATTTGCAGAGGTTTGTTAGGGGCTGTGCTGGAATTACAGCTGTTTGCAAACTGGAACTGTGGTCATCTGAGAGGAGCAGAACTGGGGCTCAGGAAGCAGGGTGAAACCCAGCTGTGCTGTGCATAGCCCTCTTCCACCCACCCACAACCACAAAAGCCCCTAATGAGCTGGTGGGAGTGGGGTCACACTAGCCAAGCTCAGCAGGGTCATTCTGCCAGTGGGCAGTGACAGGAGATGGGGAAAATCGCTGCCTTTATTTGTGTTCTGCTGCCTTATTTGTATTCTGCTGCCTTTATCTGTATTCTGCTCCCACTGCCAGGCAGGGTTTTATTAGACAGGAGCAGAGCACACCCCATCATCCTAATAGGTTGTTAATAAGGAGAACCAGCAGCCATCCCTGCAGCTGAAGAGAGCTTTTGGTAGGAAAACGCCTCCGAAATGAGCGTGCCAAGGAAGTGATGTAGGACATGTCATATTTCAAACACAACAGGCTGTATGCTCATGTAAATGTTATGCAAATGAGACAGAGCCCTCAGGCACCTGCTGAGGTTCCAGTGAGGCCCTGGAAGCTCCAAAGTGTTGGTTTAGTACATGAGCCTCAGCACTCGCAGTAAAATGCATGTGCAAAAATCATATTGAAAGAATGTATGTGTCAGGGGCTTTGAAATATATTAAATATTGATAGGCTCTTCCCATGGGCATTTTGATTTCCAGTCAGCAAATGTTGCCACAGGATGATGTTACCTCTTTTAATAAACAGTGGATTGTCTACAGGATTAATGCAAAACCGCCATCAGCACAAGCCTCAATGCTACTTTTAAGTATAATTATGTCATGAGTAATAGGAGAAACAAAAAAATTACAAGAAAGGACATAGAATTGATGTAGCCATTGGTTTAGAAGACACAGTACATGTGGATAAAAATTATCCTTTTTCTAAGAAAATCTGCAAATTTTTTTCATAGAAATAGAGAAAAAAAGAGGTGTGAGAATGAAGTAGTCTAATCTGAAAAGGGATGCTTATACCAACTTGGGGGAAAAAAGGAACACATATTGGCTTTGTTTGTGGGGGGTTATGTGGTTTTGGAGGGAAGAAATAATATTTGTAATCTCTCTTCTTAAATAACACTTTAGAGGTGTCCCAGCCATCAAGACAGCGGTCTCTAAGCACTACAATCAGAAAATATGTTGATGGGCAAGCAGTTGTGCTATTTTTTCCTAACTTCCTGCAGTTTCAGACTGCCCATTGTCACAGCAAATGTGACAAACAGTAAGTCAAACAGCAAAGCAAATTATTCCTGTTTATTTCGAAGCCCCAAACCAGGAACTTGAGTGGCAGATTTAATTTGTGCACCAGAGTGCCCTGATTTAACTGCAAATGTCAGAGCTTTTGAGTAGTGTCTTAAGGCTTCTGTGCTCCATATCATATTTTTGTTTAGTTGGTTTATTTCTATTTTAATTTTTCCTAATAAAGAACTGTTATCTCTATTCCCATATCTTTGCCTAAAAACCCGTTAATTTCAAAATTATAATAATTTAGAGGGAAGAAGTTTACATCTTCCATTTCCAAAGAGGTCTTTCAAACCAAAACTGGAGGGAAGGCTCTGAGGGTCACCCTGGTCCTTCAGGGTGTCACTTCTCCCAAGCCAACCCTCAGGCTGGGACAGAGGTCTGGTTCAGCACCTGTATGGAAAGTACTCTTAACTCACATGTCAGTATATATGTTTCAATGAATAATCTTCAAATGTGCTACTTACACCCTGAATCTAAAACTTTACTTGATGGTTTTCCAGTTTAAAATCAACAGTCTTTCAAAAACCTGTGCATATAGAACAAAAAAAAAAAAAAAAAAAAAAAGAAGAAGTCTTCCTTGGCTGTTTTTATGCTCCTGTATTTCAATAGAAATAGGTTTTTTTGTTCAATTAAGTGTTCTGACAGTAGAAATTTGTCATGCAAATATTCCTGGCCTCTCAATGAAAGCAGTGGAAGAAGCCAGGGTTTCATTTATCAGCACTGGTGCATCTGATGTGAGAACCATTTCCTAGAGGCTCCTGCTGTCAATTAAGCAGATCAGACTTGCTGCTGAACTAACATTTGGTTTGCATCCACCTCAGCAGGAGGCTGGAGAGAAATCTTTCATTTGTAGTGTTTGTAGAAATCTTTGGACATGCAGAAGGTTCCTTCTGTAAACTGTAGGTGGGCAGGGTTGAATTTTGCATTGTAACACAAATTTTCTTTAAAATATTTCAGTGGCTAGAAAGGGAGGATTTCTCTCAGGTGGTGTTTTGTCTCCACATTTTTATATTTTGTCACTTGAGTTACCACTGCAATCATCAAATATCTTCATATAGAAGGAATTTTTGCATGTGGATGGGGCCTGGTTTTAAAGGTTGCTGTACATCAACATAACAAGCAGTCAGGTTAGGAAGATAAATCACATCTGAGGGATAGGTGATACCATGGCCTGCAGCAAGAATCACAGAATTTAACCATTTAGATTGAAAAGACCTCCAAGAACATTGACCTTCAAACCACTCTGCCAACTAACCCACATCTCATCTGCTCGTTTCTTGAGCACCTCCAAGGATGGGGACTCCACCACTGCCCTGTAGGCGCCTTCCAATGCCTCACCACTCTTTAAGGGAATGTTTAAGGATGTTCCTACAATCCATGATGAACCTACCCTGGAACAACTGCAAGTCACAATTTTGTTTGCCCTTCAAAGTTGGAAACAAACTGGGAGAGGATGTTTCAAATTATAGAGATCTCTTCAGGAGGACACTTGTTGCTTCATGTGCTACCTGGGGCACTGATCTTGGCCAAACATCCCCCAGTGCTAGGAGTGACCTGCAGCAGTCTGCACAGAGGGTGCTTTGACTGGCAAACTGTGCTAAAACTAGTTCATAACAGAAAATAATACTCTCCACAAAACTGTAGAGCCAAACTGTACCAAAGGTCATTTAAAAAAAAAATTAGGCACAGGAGTAGAACAACTATATGAGGAAGAGAAGAGAAGAGAAGAGAAGAGAAGAGAAGAGAAGAGAAGAGAAGAGAAGAGAAGAGAAGAGAAGAGAAGAGAAGAGAA
>PYHW01009726.1:650986-668038 GCA_013186435.1 Turdus rufiventris | reverse complement strand
AAGAAGAAGAAAAAGAAGAAAAAGAAGAAGAAAAAGAAGAAAAAGAAAGAAGAAAAAGAAAGAAGAAAGAGAAAGAGGAAAAAGAAAGAAGAGACATGTCTGTAAATGGATTGCCTGATCACACATTCATGGGGTTATCCCAATGATCAAACACTTCCATAAACACTTCTGTATCAATCAAATTATGCATCATTCATCACTAATATCTCTAGCACATCTTTAGACCCTCTTCCACGCTAGCATCTTCCTTATATAAATGGAACACTTTGATTTGGGTAAAAAAACCTAATAAAACCGATTATTTTGCTACCAATTACTGCTGAAACCACTGAAGCTGGTGGATCTGGGCCTGCCCTGGAGTGTGTCCTGGAGCTGTCCCTACCTTGATGGCGGTGGAGGCGATCTGGATGTGGTGCAGACGGCGCAGGGTGCTGTCCCTGTCGATGAAGTAGGAGGCTGCCAGCTGGTGCAGGGTCTCCAGCGTCACCACCGAGCTGTTGGTGCTGGGGTCGCTCCCTTCCGACCTCTTGCTCAGCTTCCTTTTGTCCACAAAAATTGTGAGTGACTCCTCTCCTGGGCAGGGAAACAGAAGCCCCAGCAGGCATCAGAAATGTGCAGCAGCACGGAGAGATTTTGTAGATGTTTGACTTGAAGCACATAAAAAATATGTTTATTTACAAGGTCACTTCATACATTCATTCTGTAGTGCTCTATGTTAGCAAAAAAGAAAATGAAACCAGTGTAATACTTGAGATGTGTTTCCTTCTCTCCTAACACCTATCATAGCTGATTTTAGATGAAAGACACCTTGTTACAGTTTGTTATGAGCAGCCATGTGCTTTCTAATCAATTCAGCAGTGCCTCAAATCTGATAGAACAGTTGCCTTGAACCAAATTTCTGTAACTGAAAAATGTGAGGGTTTCAGAGAGTTGCTGTTCTTCCAAAAGAAAACAGAAGCGCCAGCAACTCGTGTTGTAAGTTTCTCACTTCCTGTCTTTTTATAGAGACATGGATAAATACTGTTCAATTCAGAAATTTTAATTTCTGTAAGATTATTGAAACCCAAAAATCTGACTTGCTTAACTGAGTGAGCTCTTAGGACCATTTCCATAACACACCTACTGATACTGACAAATTTTCCATGTTTGTCGTCTACTTAATGGATATATTTTCCTGTGTTTCAGGCTAAGCAAGAATTAATTCATTGAGTAAAGTGTTTAGGCAAAACCCTTTACATGACAAAACAAATTGGTAAAGTAATTTCTGGACCCATTATTTTCTTCTGTGCAATTTATGTCCAAAATAAATTGGGAAGGGGATAATCTCCTCACTCTCTGAGCGTGTGTTTGGTAACCTGCATTCTTCAGCATTTAGGTCAACAATTGATTAATAATGTCATTATACCTGGATTTTAGGTGCTGAACAACTGCACTGAGTGCCTTTTCCTAGTTCCTGGAAAGGAAGTTACCCTGCTAAGGTCTGACTTGCCACTTGTGCCACTTTCACTGCTCACCCATCTGCTGCAGTGGCACTGTGCCTGTGCAGAGAGGATGGGATGCCAGCTTCAGATGGGTTTATGTGCCAGAAAGTAATAGCTGTAGGACAGAATTCTAGGATGAAAACATGACATCATCTTTGAAGGGAGTTAATCTTGGTGGTGAGCAATGCTAAGTGAGGAACATGTGCCTGTGTGCAGGAGATCACATTTTGACTTGCAAAATTTGTCTTTGGTTAGCAAAAGCACACTCCTTGCTCCCCAATGCACATTGTTTCCCAATCTCTCAGAAATTTAGAGGACAGTCAAGCCCTTCAGACCTTGCACAGGTAAAAATGGCATTATACAGGAGTTTTTTATCTAATTAGACCTTCAGGGTTTGTCCAGAATGTTCCTTTTGTCCTGGAAGGAACAGGTGGCTGTTCCAGCTGGAGCTTTCCTCAGTTTCCACCACTACATTTATGCTTCTCCTCCTACAGTCTCCTAATGGGTCATTATTTTGTACATGAAATCATCAATGCAGGGATTAATTGCCTGAAGCTCCAGAGAACCAGGAATTAACACAGCCTCCTTAAGTACCAGGATTTCCCCACCCAATTATTTAATCTTTCTGCTGTAATATGTAGACAAAGGTTCACAACTGCTGTGAGGAGGGAGCTGGGAAAGCACAGCAAACTCTAATGACCTGTCCCTTGAGAGAAATCTGCCATCAGAACCTGCTCTGGATTTCAGCTATGCTGGCATTTAACTATGCCATGCAATAAAACCTGACTTGTCACAACCTGCCTTGTGACTCCAGCCAGGATGAAAGATGTTCCTGGGATGAAAAATCAATGGAGTGGGCTGAGATTTGAGAGAGGGACCGTGGGCTTTGTGCAGCTGTTTGTAGAGCTGCAAAAACATGGTTTAGAACAGATATTAGGAAGAAATAATTCTCTGTGAGGGTCTGAAGCCCTGGCACAGGGTGCCCAGAGAAGCTGTGACGCCTCTGGATCCTGGAAGTGTCCAGAGCCAGGTTGGACGGGGCTTGGAACAACCTACTTCAAGGATGCCTTCCAGCCCAGACCATTCCATGGCTCTGTGGTATCAGAAAGACAACATCAGAGCTCAGAGTGTGAATATCGTGCCAGCAGCTAGTTCAGGCTGCACAGACTAGGTGCAAAATTTTACTAGGAGCTTTCTCTCCATACATTCCCCTTTTCCAGAGGTCCAAGATAGATTGTTTAGATGAAAGTGGCTTTCGCAAGGTCTACCACATTTCCACTGAAAATATAATGAATTGTAAGGGCAAAGAAAACAAGGACTTAAAGCTGCAGAAAACCTCTGGGAAGGAATTAAAAAAAAAAAAAATATATATATATATATATATATATATATATTTAAGTTTTCTATGTTTCGTTGTCAGAGAATCATAGATTCTGGTTTAGGGTAGGAAGGGACTTTTAAAGATAATCCAGTTCTATCCAAGCCATGGGCAGGGATGCCTTCCACTATCCCAGGTTTCTCCAAGCCCCATCCAATCTGGACACTTCCAGGGATCCAGGGGCAGCCACAGCTTCTCTGGGCACCCTGTGCCAGGGCCTCCCCACCCTCCCAGGGAGTTGAGGGTGATGTTGAGATATCCCTAATATCTAATCTATGTGTCTTCTCTTTTAATCAAAACCCTTCTCTCATCCTATCACTATCTGCCCATGTAAAAAAATCACTCTCTTTTTTATAAAGCCATCTTAAGTCCTGGAATGTCACAACAAGTTCTCCCTGAAGCTTTCATTTCTCCAGGCTGAACAATCCCAGCTCTCCCAACCTGTTTCTTTAGGAAAGCTTCTCCAGCCCACAGAGCACCCACTGCACCTTGTTCTCATGTAAACTCTTTTGATTGATCTGTATTAGTCGTTAGTAGAGATGGTGAGGCTCCTTATACTTCAACAGAATTCTGCTAAGTTTTATTATTAAAACAGAGTTTGTTGAGTTTGGTTCACATTAAAAAAAATTCCATTCCCTGCTCCCCAGGAGCAGACAGCAGAACTGCCATAAAAAAAACCAACTCCCATTTCAAAAACAAACAAACCTTGAAAAAAGACAGGGCTGTGTGTTGTGATGCTTTACTTTGGTTAGAACATCTCAGGAAAAGAATATTTGGAACACGCCAGAGTTGTCACATCATCCTATTTGTCTCGTCCTGCTTTTTCCATGGCAGTTGTTGGTGGGTGTGCTCTGTCAGGGAGGCACCCCCAGCCCTGCAGGTTCTGTCCCCATGCCCTGACAGATACCTTGGGGTTTTCATTCTTTGCAACCAGACTGAAGAAGCTTTGGATATTTTCATGGCATTTCACACAAGATCATCATCAGCTCTCCCAAGCATTGTCCTACCAGCAGGTGCCATCAGGGGCAGCTCAAAAATATTTGCTGCCCAAAACACTGCTCACAGAGTTTTTCATCTGTCAGAGTTGATTGAGCTCTTGCTAGAAAAAGTGGATTGCCTCATACATCAGCATCAAGAATTTCAAGGTTTGGGAAATAACACTACCAACTCTGATTTTGGGAAGACAATTTGAGTTTTAAGTTCATTTGGAGAAAATTAAACCCACGCCAAAAGAGACTTTTGTCACATTGAAAACATGGATGAATCTTGTTTTTCACTGGTGACTGTCTGCCACTGTAAAGCAGGCTGAGAAGACATCCAAGCATCAGCTGAAAACAAATGTGATTTAGAAAACTGTTCAAGGTTATGAATTTTAAGAACTGAAAAGGAGTAATGACAGTGAACACTTACAAAACATGATTATTCAGCATCAAATCCTCCCAGCTGTGCTTTTCACAAGCTCTGAGAGCAGCATTCCGTCTCCTTCCCAAAATTCAAGAGACAGTGAACTTCACTTTCTCAGGTTAAAAGGAGGCAGCATGGAAACACCAAGTTGTGCTCCCAAAACAATGCCGCATAGCCCAATGGGTGGTTCAGGAAGCTCTCAGTCATTACAGAGATGTTTTATTTCCATGTGGGGCTGTCACTGACAGAGAGTCACTGCAGGGCACTGATGGCCATGCTCTTCACTGACCTTGCCACAGAACTGTCCCTAGCAGCCCTGGAATATGAAAGCTTATAATTTAACTCCAGTTTTTAATTCTTACTAGGTTTATGGGAACATATTGTCCATTATATGTACTTATAAATTCCACTAGCTCCCAACCACACATGCTGTTAAAAAAAAAAAAAAATAGGTATATGGAAATTTTCCCAAATATACAACCCCTCTCTGGCCATTTAGATGTACGACTCCTAAATAACAGTTGCTAAGTGGCATTCAGAAATTGTAAATAAATTTTGTGTTTGTCTCAAGAGCATAAAAACATATTCAGGAATTATTTAAATTTAAAATGCAAATCTCCATCAACATGGTGGAATTGGAATAATGCAGTAACAACTGTAACTAAATATAACCAGCTATTGAAGGAGTAAATATATTTTGTTATACATAACAATACATATTCATATGATTTAAATACTTAGTGCTATTTTCTGCCTCAGTTGTTGAGAGCTTGTTTTCCTGTACCCACATCTTTGGAATAATAAAGGGATTATAGGCCCTGATGTTTCATATTTTCATCTGTAGACTGGGAAGTGGTAGGAAAAGGCAGTTCCCATCACTTCATGCCAGAAAGAGAGGAAACAGGAAGAAAAGGACAACACTCCAAGGTAACTATAGCTGAGCATAACCCACAGATGCCTCCTTAGAGCTCTCTCTCCATGCACATAAATGTATATTCCACATGACTTAGGGTCTTTGGCCTAGTTACTCCTCAAAGGTTTCTGATTAAATAAAATACCTCAGCTACCACCTAAATAAGTACACCTAAATAAACACACCAGCTTCTACTAGCTGGTGGAAAATCTATTCCTGTCTGGATCACCAAAGGCACCATTTGGGTTTTAGCAGGTCATTTTCCCAAACTTAAGCAGATGCTGATGGAAATGCACAGGCTCAAAAACTATATAAATTAATGTCAGGACAGATGTGGTATCATTTCCATGGTTCAAGTGAATAACAGTGCACGTTAATTTCATACACACCATCTGTTTAAGGATTTAAATTTTTTCTTCATTAAGAGAGGAAAGAAAGTTAATGTAGTTCATGTTTTTTTCCCTCCCCTTAGCTTCCATAATCTTAAATGCTGGGGAATTTACATACCCGGACAGGGGGTGTGACTGATGTTTGCAAGTCTAATGCAAAATTTTCACGTTTCTTTCTCACATCAGTCATTTGAGACTGTCCTTCCCTTACTTGCCAACAGTTTGTGTCTTACCTTGAGAGAGTGTTATGGAAAGCAAAGGTCATATCAGCAGTAAGTGCTAATAAATCCTTCAGAATTCATTGAGATTCACTGTTTTACACCACCTGGCAATTTCCCCCATCCCTGCAGACAGAATAGCAGGCAGCTCCAGGGGAATATTAATGTGGGGCAGGAAAGCTGGCACTCCTGGAAAAGGAAAGGTGCAGCCATCACCCTTGCAGGGCTGCAATCAGTGGAGAGAGGCTGGGGTCGAGCTGATCCGCCCACACCTGTTAAAAATGTCTGCTTTAAAGACAAAACTGCCTCTTTTCCTCTCGATTCACAAAGCCTTCAGCAACATTAAGGGTTGTTTCCTGACCCAGAGAGCTGAATGGATTGACGGTCTGGTAATGAACACCTTGAGCAAAGATGACTGACAGTAGCAGTAAAAATAAATGGACCTGGAACATTTCAGATGACCACTTCGACAGTTGCCTAAGGAGGTTCTCCTCTCACAAAAAGCTTTGGCTTTGTCCAGCAAATTGGTTTTTCAGAGCCCTTACCGTGTTTCCAGGTGCAGGAGAACTTTCTTGCACAGCCAGCTGTCTTCCTCTTGCAAAGCACCCAAATCAGCCTCACTTCACCCATGCCTGGAACAAGAGCCTATCATCTCATTGTGGTGCGCTAATTATCCTCATCTCCAACACTATTGCTTTGCTAAATGGCTTTTTCCCTAGGAACAGCATTAAAGGAATGTCTCTAATGCTGGAGGGATTTGGTTTTGTCCTCTCACACTCATCCCACAGCTCCAGCTCCTAAGCTCCCATCCGTTTTTTGCAACCCATTAAAGCGTAGTTCCTGCAAACTGAACCATCATTGCATGTTACTGGGGGCAGGCAAAAGAAAAAAGTATAAATGCAAAACAAAAGGAAGGAAAATACAGTAATTTCACGACTATAAGGCACACCCTTTTGACTAAAATTTTGATCGAAACCCAGAAGTGTGCCTTATAGTCCAGTGCACCTTATACATGGACAAAGTTCAGAAATTTGCCAACCCAGAGTGCGAGCCGCGAGAGTGCTGAGCTGCGAGCCGAGCCACACCAGCCACGAGAGCTGCGAGCCAAGCTGTGCCAGCTGGCGCCGGGGTGGGCGGGAGTGTCAGGGCCCACGGCACGGGGAGGGCGCCTGGGGCTGCATTTAAAGGCTACACCAATCTGTGAAAAGTGTTTGCAAATTGAGCACCTGCCAGTAAACTCCATGATCGCGTGATTCTGTTACTAATTCGTTACTTTGTTGAGCGCGGCATGGATCCTTGCTGAAAAAAAAAAAAAAAGTGCACCTTATAGTCCAGTGTGCCTTATATAATGTACAAAGTTGCGAAATTTGCCGGCTGTCGGAGGTGCGCCTTATAATTCGGTGCGCCTTGTAGTCGTGAAATTACTGTAATACTGAGTGCCCACTCAGGGTCACACAGGGTCCTTCAATCATTCAGCTCGTTATGGACTTTGGGCTTGTGTCACAATGTGATAAAATTTCCATAAGAAATAAAAGCAGTGAAAATGTCACTTTCCACGTTGTCTTGTGGCAGCAAGAAATATAGAACTTTTCTCCCTTAGTTCTCATTTCTGAATGCCCTTGAGCAGTGTATTTCTGTGTTTGTGAATAAAGACTAGGGAATGTTTTACAAACAACCATGTGCAAATGTTCCCTTTATGCTCAAAAAGGGATCTTTATGGAAACCAAATGGTCACAGAGGCACACAAATCTTATCACAGCATCGTTCATTTGCCAAGTCTTCCTTTCTGTCCATGAATACAGATGATTGGGGATTCATTAAATAAAAGTACTGTGCACATTCAGTTTGGTCTTCTGCTTTTAACAAGCTGCATAAGTGACAAGCTTTCACAATAAAACAACTTGTAATTAAAGGGAAAGTACTAATACATTATTAAAATAATTTAAAAATCTAATTACATTTTAATCAAATGTGGACAAGCATCTGTGGGAATCCCCATTCAATCCAGCCCAAAAAATGAGAACTAACACATCCAGGAAAGTATGGGTTTATTAGCTACCTCATGAAAGCTTTCTTAGAAATTACTAATTCCCTGTAATTATTATAATTGAATTGTAATTGAACCAATTTTTCAAAGTATTCAGCACCCATCCAGTGATAATGGAAGGCAGCAGGTATACCTCAAATCATGCCTAAAAATTGAGATTAGGGACCTAAATCAAACCCCAAGTTAATAGAAAAACTCCCTTTGACTTCATTAAGCAGTGGCAGAGCCCAGAAGTCAACACTGTCACCCTCTGAGTGAAAATTTGGGCAAGGCTGTGGCCCTACTGCATTTTGCAGCCTTTCTGAGGTAAGAAAACAGTACCCTACCTTAGCTTCCCTGCAGCAAATCCTGAGGCTTTGGGGAGAATACTGAGTGTCTAAGCCAGAATTTTCAAATGTCCTCGAAGGAAATGCCATTAAGCTTTAGTTCTACTCATGTCCAGACCTCCTGGGAGTTGTCAGCTCTTTGGTGATCAGTGTGACACTGCTGCTATGAATGTAAAGATCAACTGTGGTCATGTTAGACTGTTTTCCTAGAGTTGTTGGATCCAATTTCACCTTGACACTGAATTTCATCACATGGTTGAGGAGCTACTGCTATTTACATTAGCTAATAATTAGCAGAGAGGTAGCAATACTGAAAAAGAATTTTTACCATTGGATAATCCTTGCAGTAGGACACATGCTGAAGCCAAAGCTTTAATTCTTATGCTTATATTTTAAGAAACTTTTTCTTTCTCTTCAGCATTTAGTTTTCCTATTCAAATGTGCCACACGTTCTAGTCTCAAGAAATCAGTCATTTTTAAAACGTGTACATTTGCATGCAAAAATAAAGTAATTAAAAGAAATTCAGGGAGTTTTGTTACAAATTTCTGGTCAGCACATGTAAATTTTTCTTCCAATTCTAATGGTAATGCTGCAGAGGTACTAGTTCCCAAAATAATGGTAGAAATACGCTCTTTATTTTTTTAAAATAACTACAAGACAGAATTTCATCTTGTTTCTAGGGTGGTCTCTGTCTAAAGGAAGCCTCTGTGAGCCATTTGGATTGTTACAGATCTCAGCTATCAGCCAAGAGAGACTAGGAGGGCTCTCATTTCCTTTACAAATGGCTAGGATTCAGTTATGAAATGTATTAAAGAGAACCATTCATCAGGTGAATAAAGGATTTCAACAAGCCTGTCCTGCTGGAAGGACACTCAATCACCAGAATTATCTTTAATATTATTGCCCACGATGGGACAAAGCCGCATTTCTAAAATGTCAGTTCATTGTGTAATGCCTAGATGGGTAATCACAGGTACTAATTATCTTTCATTCAGAACAATTTATGCTCTCCTTTGAACATTAGGCCTCTTCACTGGATTTCTTCAATCCATCTGGTGACTGGATCCCAATTATCCATGGGGCTACCCTTTCCAGATTAGTCTGTGGGGACTGAAAGATGCAGATTCCATTAAGTTAATGGGAATGACATGGCAAAGCCTCATCACCCCATTTTGAAAATGCAGTCCCACTGGTTAAATGAAGACTAATTCTTAAAAGGGCAGAGTGGCAATATAGGAATTTTCCAATGGACAAAGTAGCTTAAAAGTCTCATAAATTAGGAGATTTGTTGGAAATACTTGATACTGGTTTTCTGGCTCCCTTTCTGCAGGACTGCAATGGACCCAGATTCTTCTGTAAGCTGTTATTATTAAATTGTTACAAGGATGACTTACAGAAAAAAAAAAAAAAAAAAGTCACTCTCCTTAATGATTTCAGTGCAGAGAAAGACCCCCAAAAAACTAGGGGCAGTACAGGTTAAGCAACTGGATATCTTCTCTTTTTGTACGTAATAGAAGAAGGAGCCACAAAAGACAGAAGCTGCTACCATGGACAGCGCTGCCCACCCTTGCAGCTGGGAGGAGGAACAGCTGTGACCAGCACTTTTATTTTACTCACACCAATATTCCCAAGATTCCCAAGAATGAGCCCTACCTCCCAGGGTAGCTGAGAGCAGGAAATGTGTCCCATATTTCTTGATGAGGTTTTCTGTGATCTGTTGGAGCGTCGGGCGCCGTCCCAGCAGCCTTATGTTACGGAAGAACTCCGGGGCGAGCGGCAGTGGGGAGCCCAGGAAATTTCTTCTTTCCACAGCAAGATTGTTTACTTTCCAGCGGCCAAACTCTCTGCAAAACAAAGCAGTTCTCGTTCAGAAATGTGTCATCCAGACAAATGTCCTTCATTTGCAACCGACTCTGCTCTACTGAGTAGCTGGGGGCGACTCACTGGGAATTACAGCGGACCTTGACAGTGATACTCTGTCATGTGTTATAGACAGGACAAGCAACGAGGGTTATTTATTAGAGCTGGAGAAAGTACTCCATAATAAAATAATTGTTGGGAAAGAAATAAGTAAAAACGAAGCCACTTAGGTTGCCACTGCTCCTGTTGGTTTTGTGGGGTCTCCGACGCTCTAAAACAACCTGATTTGGCAGAAACTGAAATGAAAGCAATGATTTCCCCAAATGTGGACCAGATGCAACAAGTATTTTTGTTAGAACAAGGTAAATTTTAAAATCATAACAAGAAAGAGTCCATGTTCTTTGTCTTTTGGTGTTAAGTCACTTAGGTACTGAACTGGATAAATTGGATAACTTGAAGAAACACTGTTACACCACATTTTACCTTACTGTGACAATTCCAGATTTTTTATATACTTTTGGCCTCCATTTTAAGAAAATACACAAAGACTGATACCTAAAAGGTGATGATCAATTGTAATTCAATTGTAAGAGAGATATAAGTGAATTCAAAGACTTGCCCCTTTCCCCTCTCCAAAATAAATCAATGACAGCAGGGAAAACAAACAAGCTCATTGCACAGCAATAAACACATCTTTTATTAATTTACTTGCCAATTAAGATACCAGAGAGAGTTATTAGTGAGAAGGACTCATTGTCCTCAAATCCAGACAAGACAGGCAGCCTTGGCAGTAACTCACCTTTTCCCAGATACAGCAAGAGCTGTTTTGGTTATAGACTCTGGGAATTAAGTGCAAGTAACCTGAGAAGTGCCTTAGCCACCACTTTGTTGAGTCTTTTGTGCAGCCACATCAGTTAGGACAAGACTGTAGAAAAGCAAAGAGTTTAGGGCGCTTGCAAGATCCTACTGAAGGTCCCAGGTAAACAGAGAGAAATGCTCACATACAAGTAACACAGAACCAGAAATCAAAGATGCATCAAAAAAATTTAAAAAAATTAAATTAAATTAAAAATTTGAGGAATGCCAGAAACAAGGAGTTGCCTGAATGACCAGGGCTGCGTAACATGTACTCAGTTCCAGGATTTTAAAAGTAATTTTAAGTCCACAGTATTAGTAGAACACAGATAAATAATTTTTTGTGTAGCCCTTCTGCTTTCCAGCATCCTCCTCTTTCTCTCCCAGATCCAAGCTGCCTTGCCTCTCAGACACATTCTGGCAAATGCCATTTTATAATCTAAAACAAATGTGTAAAATGACAGTAGGGAGAGATTTCTGAAACTTAACTGAAATTTAATGCAATTTACCAGTCAAGGGCATGAAGTTAAACAGATCCCCATTGTTTGTAAAGACTCTACACATCACCAGTGTGCCTAAATTAGTATTTGGGAATTGTTTTCTGATAGGGGATTTTCCAGCTAAGTTGTCAGGTTTTGAAGTTTTATCTCACAACTTTCCTTTCCTTTTAGGAAACTATAAAACTGATAACATCTATTTGCAGCTTTTATGGAACTACTGTTTGTGAGTACAGAGAAACAAAAAAAACAATTACACACAAATATTTTTTGCCTGTAAAGTGAAAAAAAATCCTCATTTGGTATATTTATCACTAAAAACAGTGAATTATCCTGCACTTTAAATGGAATTTTGAAGTGGAAAACAAGACACCAAAAAATAACTCAAATACAAAACAAGCTTCCTATTTTTTGTTGTTGGTCATATTTTTCATTTGAGTACATCAGAAAATATTGGTTAACTGTAGTTCCTGAACAGACCATCAAGACTTGCTTTGACACCAAGAAAATATTACAAGTTTTATGTTGTAAAATACTTATTTTTGAGGAAACCTTTTGTTCTAAGCTCGCTACCTGAGCTGAGGTGCAAACACAATATTAACAGAAGTGATACAATTCTTATAAACAAGTTTTCTGCCACCTTTGATCTTATTTTCACTGTCAGTATTTAAGGACAGAGAAGACCACCCTAACCCCTTCAGTCTGTCCCTGTTTTTAGTGCAGACAGAGGAATCTCACCCAATGCCTCTTGCTGTCACACTTTTGGGACTGAAAAGAAACTGTCCCCCAGAAAAACATCTCGACATAAATGCTGAGGATTTCTCAGAAATCTCCAGCACTCTATTGTGGTACTAAACTGCAGAATGTGCATTCTATTTTCAGTTTGAAGATTGCCAATTCCAATTTCCGATTTTTAGAACTCTTAATGCATGATGAGCAAGTGAAAAATGCTCTAAATATTAGATACATTATGTGCAAATAATTGCAGCTCTTGTTTGAATCCCTTCTTAACCTGGGGTTGAGCCCATTGCCTTCCTTGGTGTCTCTCTACCAACAGCGGGCTCAGATATTTTGTCTTACAGCCCTGCTCCACAAGCAGCAAATCCTTTCTTGGAAGGGTTAAACTGGAAATAATGACCACATCCATAAGAAATTCAGGAGAATTTCCAAACTGAGGTTGCCCTGACCTACTACAAATCCTTTATTGACTGAATCCAAGGAAGGTTATTCTAGCACTGAGAGAAACTCGCTTGACTTAAACAAATTTGAGTTCCTCCCACAGTTTTTCCTACAGAAGGATTTGTTTTGCTGTATGCTTAGAGATGAAGTAGACAAATGCTTTTGCAAAAGTTTTGTCATTCTTTTTTGGTTCGGAACATATCAATGGGAACATTTATTAGTGCAGCAAGTAATCGTGCTTTGAAATTCATTCTGAGGAATCTGGGGGAGTAGAATACAGAAGATGGAACCCTTTTAAAAAGATGACAGTTTCATAATTGTGCCACAGACAGAGCTGAAGCTTTTAGAGATTTTAGAAAACAGCTTTTCTATTTTGCTGAGGTCTTTCTTAAATTAAGTATTTTGGAATATGGAGAGATGAAGACTTAAACTCTCTGGGAGAGACAAGAAGAAAGTTCATCCCTGAGGGTAAAATAGGGATGCAGAACACTAAAAGTGTCTGCCTGTCTCCAGGAGCAGGGACACCTGGATCTGGGCAAGCAAGAAGTGATGAGCAGCTTCCAGGGCTGAGGAAATATTTCAGACTTCAGGAGGAGCTGGGTTTATGAGAGTAAAGTGTAGGAGCAGGGTAAAAGCTGGAATGAAGTTCAGGGTGAGGGGTTATGGTGCATTATTTCTGGCATGCTGAGTGAGGAGGTTTACACAAATGTTTTCTGAGTCACTAGTAGCTCCTAAAATTAGAGCTGATTTCCCTTTTTAGCAATTTCACTCTAAGCAAAATCATATCTTATCTTCCTTTTATATGTCCCATAAATATGTCTATCTATATACCTATCAATACAATTTATGTTTTAAATCTTAATTTCACTTTGCAATCAGTGCTTTTCCTCTCTCGTCACCCCTTTCTTTACTGTTTTTCTTGTAGTCTCTCTAACACAAACTCTCCAGCCCTAAACATTTTGTTTTGTTCCCAATGTGCATTACTCCAGTTTGGAAATCAAGCTGCTGCCATTGCCAAAGGCAGAGCAGCAAGTCTGATGGAGTTAATAATCTTACTCTGAGCAGAGAAAATGCTGCTTTCCAGAGTCACTGAGTTCTGTTCATCATGAAATATTCCCATGGAATAGCATGGCATCAGTGCTGGCTGCTGCTCAAGAAAACTGATTTTCCACTGAGAACAAACTGGAGCCATGAGAAGCTTGCTCTTTCCTCCTATTTCTCTACTTCTGCTCTGTAAGAACCAAGAGCAGGAGCTTCCATGGTGCTCTCAAGGAGAAAATGTAGGGGCTACCCCCTGTGCTGCCCATGTATCTCCAGCCTGAACAACGTGATGGAATGCATGGAGCTATTTAGTGCTCCAGGCAAAGCCTGCTCTGGAGAAGGATGATGGTTCAGAGTCCCCAGGGTTGCACAGGAGAGAGGAAATCAGTCAGACAGGGTCCTAGGATGAAGCCTATAATGGAATCATGTTGTTATTGTCAGTAGTGCCCCAGACCATGGGCAGATTCTGTCCATCTTCCCAGATATCAAGATTTGCATGTTCTGCCACAAATCTGATCCCTGCCTGGTTGGCTGCCATGGACATGGGAACCCTGGAGCCCAGCAGTGCTGGTTCTGACCCAGTGGATCACAGCCTGTCTCCTACCAGCAGTTCTGCTGGGGATGCTAGTTGAAGAATGACTAGCCAGAGAGTCACTGTGGGATTGAAAGAAGCACAGTTTAAAATGCAGTTGTCATTCCAACACTATTTCTTTTATTGATGGCATTAAAAGAGGTGTTTAATCTCAGGAAACCATTACTGTTCTGACAGGAAAGACCTGTTAGTAAAGTACAAGTTTTGGACAAATTTTTATCTTCAAAAAAGCTTAAATTGTAAGTGGATCTGAAAGAATCCTGGGGCAGAGGCGAACAAGGCCTGTCAATGTCTCTTTTGAGTTTCCAGCCATAGCTTTTTTTCAGAATGTGTACATTAATTATACACCTGCTTCTATCCCTGTATTCATTTCAATGCATTTTGAATCCTATGGCATGGGGAGCTATGGAAAGCTCTCCATAAAACATCTAGATAAAGGAAATTTTAAAACTGCCATTGTACTCTAAAATGGTAGTGTGAGAAGATTTGAAATGAGAATATAATCTCTTCCATTGCAGTGACTGAATCGGCCAATAAAGAGATTTACTGTGAGTTTGATGGATCCTTCCTAGCTGCCTAAGGTCAACCACACACTAAACAGAGCCCAGGAAAAATTAAACTATGTTAGGACTCATTTTAAGGAATTTATTGTGTTTTATAAATCAATATTATTGCTGGTAAGCATAAATGTTATTGAATAATATTGTGGCATACTGTGGAGATCACTCTTGGAAAATGAACTTCTATAATTTCTAATACAAAATAACTCTTCTGTGTTACTTTCTCTGAAAGTCTTCTAGATGAGACACCTTCACTCTTGGATGGTGAGAACATGACTGCTTTGGATGGGCTGGAATGGCAGTGGGAGCCTGAATCCAACATTTTCCCTTGTGGCTGCAAGTCCTGCTGTTGGCAGAGCAGCTCATTGAGAGAAAGCATGGTGTTTTTCTTCTCCCACCTTCTTTAAAACCCTGAGGATTTCCAATGCCTGAGGCCACGGCTTGAATAAGGCCAAGATGAGATGAGTAATTTCATTTTATATTCAGTTTCTAACTGCTAGCAGTGCCAAAAGAGGGAGTACAGAAAATATTTGCTTGGGAAAAAAAATTCAAAGAGAGGATTCGCCCAGATGTGGACAGATCTAGAATCAGGTAATATCCAAGACTGTGTTATTCACAGATTGTCAAGTGAAAAAACTCTCCTTACCAGCACAGGTCATAGAACTTTCAATGCTTATTACAGTTAAACAATGGCCAAAATGCTTCTTATGGTTGATTTTTCTATCCAAGGTGAAAAAAAAAAAAAAGGGAATTAGTTACATTGAGGCTGAGCAGCCTCCTGAAAATCTCTACCTTTGTATAGAAACATGGTAATAGACAAAAACATTGCAATATGAGCAAAGTAAACAGAACAACCTCCCTTGAGGAAAAGAAGCAGGACCTGATAGTACAGAGCACATTTCATTTGTGTCCCTCAACATTTTCAATTATGTACATGTGGTGATCAGAAAGAAAAACATTCAAGACATAATAAACTGCTTTTAAACATATTTGCCCTGGATGAAATGGAAAGTATTTCTTGATCATTAACTTTAATTAATTGCCTGACATTTTGCCAAGGTCAAAACAGAAAGGTTTACTGAACATAAGCATTTCTTCCCATAGTATTGCTTTTTACCTTACGGTGAATAAGCACTATCAGTAGAATTTCTTTTTATCCTATTATTTTTTTATCCTAGTATTTTTTTTCCTTTCTATGCCTTTTTCACCTTATCACCTTCCTAGCATTTGAAATTCTACTTCCAGAACTAGAATTCATCCGTATCATCTTCACTATCTTCTTGCATTATGCATATGAAATACTTGGAAATGTATTAATGAATCTCAATAAAAAGTACATACATTTTACCTAGAGTGTACCCAGATATATTTCTTTATTATGACTACTGATAGTCAGATTTCTGTGTCAGCTACTGTGATATAAATGATTTCAAACCTCTCACCTGTCATGAACATCAAATGGACACAGGAGGAAGGAATGTGGGTTTCCTTTTGTGCATGATTGGTATTTAACCTCTATTACACATGTACTGAAAAATTTTCTCCTCTGATGAAATCCAAGGGGGAATTTTTTCTGTATCTTGTCCTGTGGCGTTTTTGCCTTCTGCCCATAGTTTGTGATTAACTTCCCAACATTTATTCAGGAGCTCACCATCCACATATTCAGCTTTATATTAATATAAAGATATTTGCACAAAATCAGTAATTCCTAATGACTAAATCTTATTTACCTCCTGCCTCAGAGGCAACTCAATCACCAAGCAGCACAGAATAAACCAGAAACACATTTACTAGGAGCAAGCTGCAAATGGCACAAGGGATAAACAGCAAGTACTGAACTGAAATGTGTTTGTATGAACCATCAAAGTGTGAGGAACTGGTGAATTATCCTGTAGTATCTCGGTTCACACAGGCTAGTAAGAGAAAAATTAAATTCCAAGCAAATGATTCATTAGCTCTGCATGTGACAGTGTTAGGGAGCAGAGAGAAAAAGGAGAATTCTCAGTAAAACCTGCCCTTGCCTCTCCTACATCTGAAATGGAAAATGAGTGGGATGCTTGGGAGGTGAGTAAGCAGGAATAGAATTTGCGCCTCTTTTATATTTCTGGGGCTGGTTTTATGTGTGCTCTGGCCTGCAGGGACTTGTAAGTGCATGCAAATATCTCAGAGGTGAATGCAATAGGATGGACCAGACCCTTCAGTGGTGCCTGGAGAAGGGGCAGCAGCCACAAGCTGAAACACAAAAAGTTCCATCCAAGTATGAGGAAAATCTTATTTTCTTTCAGGATGGCAGAGCACTGGGCAGCTGCCC
>PYHW01009726.1:595448-626279 GCA_013186435.1 Turdus rufiventris | reverse complement strand
ACTTCCATGGAGCTCCAAAGGCAGCATGAAAGGTGTTTTCAGTGCATCAGACACAGAGCTGCAGCCACCCCTGCCCAAGCAGCCCCAGGAGACAGGAGCACCCTTTGCCTTGGCATCTCTGACTGCAGGGAGAATGGGCTTGTGTTAGCCCTGGTGATTTAAGAGGCTCCAGTGTCATCACTCCTGTCCCTGGGATTACACTGGGAAGGAGAATGAGCACAACAAGGAAGACAGGAGTGTTAAGCAGCTGCATAATTCCGCAAACCATGGAAACTGCTGCGGCTACAATTTTTGAGTACATGGAAGGGAGGAAAGAATCTTATAGCAGGATTAAATGAAAGCCTGCATGAATAAGAATGAGCAGGGAGAAAATTTATCCCACAAGCAAGAAACAAGATCAGAAATTTATAACTCCACACACAAATAACTATCAAGGAGAAGCTCGTAACTCATGGAGGAGTAGAATGCGTTGTGAGCTACAGGAGTATCACTGAGCCAGGCACCTGGACTAAAAGCTGCTCACAACATCTTTACATATTTTATATCCTCACCTAAATTGCCTGTCTTGTGCATCTCAGATGCTAACTGAAGGCCCCAGCATCCTAGGGAAGCCAGGACTGATTCCAAGTACAGCTACCAATGGCAGTTCAGCTTTTTTCAAGACTCCCAGATTGTCTTGCATTAAGCTGAAGGGTGATAACTCTTATGTTTCCCCAAAGGGAAAGGCCAGCAACTGTAGTTGCTCAAAAATTTTTGAGAGCTGGAGAGAAAGGAACTGTTGGAGGTGTGTTTTTGGATGATGGAGTTGTTTGACAGAGAGAAAAGAAAATAGGAATGGATCAGACCACACACAAGAATTATTCACAGGTTTTTTGGGGAAAAAAGTAAGATATTCTCAGAAAACTGTCTCAGAGTTCTTGTCTCTGGTTTTCACTTTCCTGCTCTATTTTCGTTGGCAATAAACTAAATTAATTTTCCTTATTTAGCCTTGTAGTTGGTATGTGGTGTCCCTGTCTGTACCTCAACCCATGAGCTTTTTCATCCTATTGAGGAGGGGGACTGTGAGAGTTGCCAGCAAAGGTCCAACAACCACAACAATTAAAAATCCCTAAATGTGGAATGAACATTTAATGCAGTCTTTAAGAGAGCCAAAAATTTCCTGGTTTTTCCTAATCCTTCCTGGTTTTTTTCATATACTACGCTCTTATCTAGAAAAAGTTTTAATTCCTGTTTTCTTGTATTGTATTTTTAATAACCTGTATCAAACTGCCTGGGTCTCAGACAATGTAACCAGACAACAACCCTTCTGTGCTCAACTTTTTATTTCTGTTCTCATTTATCCTTTGTGGGTTTTTGCTTGTACAGTCTGCTACAGTTTTAAATTGACATTTAACTTCTCTTTGGTATTTGCTGTGATATGGATTAAAATATGCAATAATAGCAATGCATAATAAACAGTAAGAATTTTATTTTTTATAGAAAATTATTTTTAAACTCAGATTTTATAAAGAATGCATTACTTAAGTGCATTATAATTTTTAAAAGTGTGATTTTCTAATTGTGAAATACACATAATACAGCAGGCATTATAAAACATTGCTACAACATACACCACTCACAGAAGGAAAAAAAACCAAAAAACAAAAACTATGTAAGCTTCTAAAGAAAACCTTACTATTTAAAAGAATAAGAAGTTTGCATTCTACTACATGACTTCTCCTGCTCAGTACAAGGGACTGCTCTGTTCCCGTGAACTGCTACTTGAAATAATAATTTTTTTACAGGCTGTTTTTGTGAAGAGGTTTGTAAAAAAAACAATACCTGCTGGTGATTTAATAAAGGCAAAGAGCTCTTAGGAAATAAGGGCAGTATTTTCAGCTGGAAGTTATTAAAAAGGTGCATTAGAGGGTAAAAAGAAAAGTATTATACCCATGGAAGTGTTGCTAAATAACCACTTTTTATTGTGTTCTGTGAGCTATTAGCCTTCAGAAAGTTCAGCACAATAACATCTAGAGACAATACAGTAAAGAAAATACAGCAGTAAAGAAATCCTTTTGTGTATACATCACCTCTGCAAATACCAGCCAAGAAGCCACAAGGTCTAAAGACAAGCTTTGTAATTTCTCACTGCTTAAGCTGTAAATAATTGCTTTCTGTATGCTGAAATGTTTACTACAGGCATTAAATGTCAGCATCCACTGACCTTGTATCCTTGCTGTCAGGGCTGCACAGAGTTTTGCTGCAGGGGAAATAAGGCAACAAACAGAAAATCTGATCTGGGGCATTTTTTAAAGCTATTTATTTTCTGTGAGGTACAATTTATCAGTTTTTAAGTCAATCACATATGTGGGCATGCAATTAAAGTACAAAGATACAGTTTAGTGACCCTGATGCTGTACTTGATCATGGCATACACACAAAAAAAATTGAGCAAAGCACTTTAGCAAGTGCAACTACTCATTAAATTGATAGTTCCTATCATTTCCAAGGCACAAGCTGCACAAAATTTATCTCAATCACTAAAACAGCCTAGAAAGCATCAAACTCCACTGCCCCAGGAAAAAGCAAATTCATGCTCAGCCTTAAGTTTCAATTTCAGAATTCTCCAGCTTGTACGTAAGCTACAGGAATTTTGGGAAAAGGTAACTCTGGGAATAGGAAATTCTTGGCAAACAGAAAGTTCCTGAAAATTATTAAAGCGTTTCTCTTCATCACTGTGGACAAAAGCTAGAAAACCTAAAAGCTAGCAGCTAGGTATGGATAAATAATTCTTAATGGTCATAACCTTTGTACGTCAAGGTCAGACCAAATCAAGTATCTGAGTCTATTCTTGCTTCTTTCTGCTCTGCAGAAATGAACCATCTAACACTCCCATGGCATTTGTATTTCACCCAAGCACTTTATCAGTGCCCATCAGAATGCAGCCTGCTGGTCTGTCTCTAAATGACAAAGAAGGAACAAAGTCTTGTAAAAAGGTGTGGGTGGTGTTTGCTCTTCATTTGTGGTACCACTCAGCTTTAATTTAGTTGGGCTTTGAGTAAGCATTGCCAGTTGTTGGCAGAGTATTGTTAATGGTTTATAAAGCATTCTTTTAATTGATAAAATGCACCAGAGGCCTCTTAGGAAAAATAAGCCAGGGTGTATTTATATGCAAGTAAGCCTAAAATGGATACTGTTGAAAAGCAGAATGTCAGCCAAAATATCCCAGTCACTTATAACAAAGCACTTTTCAAACACTTTACTGACTCTAAACTTCCTCCCTTGAGTAGGAGAAGTGACTACATAAATGACATTATTTTTATTTTTATTCTGTGGATTGAGGTTGATATGATTGCTCCCTAGGTCAGCTACATCCTCAATTACAATTTAGACAATAAAAGACAATTGCATTTAAGCATTTTTAAGTATTAATTCCTCCAGAGGATCATAGTCAAGAAGAGATAGATTATTTTCATGAATAATTCTTGTGAACTATGATATCAAATGCTTTAGTAAGTTCAGATATTAATCTAATGCATTGTACTGTTCTCCCCAGAATGTGGAAATTAGAGTCAGTGGTTCAGAAAATTCCTCAGCAAGGCTGGAGGTCCTTGTGGCTGAAGCTATGAAATATAATATCTTTTGCTTTGAGAATGGATGGATCCATTAATAAAAATGGGATAAGTATCCCTCATCTTTTCAAAGCTCCTGGAGGAATATGGAGCCTTGTTACAGTGCATGTGGAGGCGTTTGCTTGCACACACTCCACTTAGCAGATCTGCATCAAGGCACAAAGTGAATGAGATACCTGCTGGATTTGTGCATCCCATAAATCATTGGGATGATTGCTGAGGCCCTTCCCTTTGGCAGTACCTTCTGAAATGTAACTGTAGGGATCAACTCAGTGGAAGGTCCCTGGGTTTAGAAGAAAATCAGCTGTGAAACCATTCTTACACCAAGCAAGGCCAGGTTACGGCTGAGATTTACATCTAAGCCTGCAGAAGTGGAAGGGCTTTTTTTAAAGCTCTGTGTTGTCTGAGGAGTAAAGTTGGATTCCCTCTTCGCAAACTTGCAAATGTTATTTTCCCAAAAATACAGAGATTGGGCAGGGGTGCAGGTGAGGTTTCTACTCCCTGATGTGGGGTCAAGGTTTGCTATCAGCACAGGGCTGCTTCAGTCGGTAGAACAATATTTGCAAACTTCACCAGCAAAACCAGGCTCCACTCTGCTAAAAGTTCTCTAAAAAGAGACTTAAAACCTTGTAGTCCACAAGGATCATCCTGGGAACACAACTAGTTCCAAAATAAACATTATCAGGATTAACTGGAATCCTGACTGCAGGGTCTCTAAACCTCTGGCCCCTCCTTCTCCCATTCAAGAGCTTTCTCTAGGATTCCAGACTGAAATATCTTGTTCAGAATTTTTAAGTTCTGGGTAAACAAATAAGGGTTGTTTGTTTGTTTGTTTGTTTGATTGATCGATGATTTTATATGGTAGAATTTAATTAAAATTGCATCACTGAAAGTTGTTCTACATATGAAACTCTCTTGCTTTAGTTGCAGAAAGTTTTTTCTCCCTTTTGAACTTCAGTTTAGATAAAACTCTGGAAAATCAACAGGGGCTCATTCCCCTCTATTCCAACACAGATTACATAGAACAGTATCAAACAGCTATCTCTCCATGAATTAAAAAAATAGGTTCCACTTTCTCTTCCTAATGAAGATCAGCTTGTGCCCCCCACTGCCAGGAACATTTCCATGAATATGATCCCAAACCTTCTGAGAAACAAAGGCAGAAGCAAACTTCAAAGAAAGCCACAATCTAAGATGAGCCACTGGAGATGAAGACTCTGATGACAAGACCCAAAGCAGATGAAAATCAGAAAGAAGGACAAGAGGAGAAGAGATAGCAAATTTTTATACTGAGAAATGAAATAAGCCGAGATGTGGGCAGTGAGGAAGGAAGGCAGTGGAAGTAGAAATTAATTAATAAAACTGGTGTCATAGAATCACAGAAGGGTGGCTTTATATAAGAAAAAGGAAAAAATCCATAGCAGAAATTTGGCATCATAAAAGTCAGTCTTTTCACTCCTCTCTTATCACATTAAATTAAAAGGACTGTTGGGGAAATTTCATGGTACCCCTTGAGGTAAATAAAGCACATGTTTATGCTTAAAGATTAACAAACAGAAAATCAAAACCTAACAGCTGATTTAACAAACAACACACTGGGCAGAGTCCTTCTGCCTTAAGCAGCTCTACAAGGAGTCCACAAAGCCATGTCACCAGCCAATCCCCCACAGACTGCGCTGAACAGCTACAATTTTAATTTTCCTCCACTGTAAAATAGTGACAATTATATTCCGCAATATAGTTTAACCCTGTCTCATTTGTATGCACCTGGGAATTTGCTAGGAAGCAAGCAGAACTTCCCCTTGCTCCAAAAACCTGACAAGCTCACACGGGATTCTTCAGTAGCTGAAAATTAGAGTGCTAATACTCTCATGCATGCATATTTCTAGCGGTGTTTCCACAGGGTTTGCATTCCATAAGCACTTTTAGTGCTGATGTAACACCTTCTGTTTCACGGATGAGCAGAACCAGCTCTGGCCAGTTACTCAAGATCAAGCTGAAAGTAAATTATCTCAGACAACAAGGGAATACTGTGAAAACTCTGAGAAAGTGTGACTCGAATAAAACATGGCACACAGTGATGAGGAAAAGAAAGCTGTTCTTCGTTCAACTGGCTGGACAAAGCTTTGAACTTATGGAATTCTCCCTTTGGAGAAATGATGTCTGCTTGTACCCTAAACTATTTGTATCTATGGACTCTTAGGTAATCAATTTTATATGGGGTTAAACACTTTTATGCTGTCAAAAGCATCAGCTCAGTCTGTGTTAATGACACTTGCATTTTGAAAACGCATGCCCAGTAATGCTGCACCTTGCAGAAGGAAAGGAAGATTTCATGGTGGAGGACAAAATATTGCCCCCATATTTTCGTTTTTGACTCCAAGAAATAACGGGTTTATTACTTCATATTATTTATTACTTCATAGAATCATTCAGGCGGGAAAAGACCTCCAAGGTGGTCAAGTCCTACCATGATCTGAACCCCACCATGCTTATTAATCTATATTATGAAGATGCCTGCTGATGTGGTTGTAGTCCTGATTAAAAAAATAGCCACACAGATTTACAACTGTGCTGAAGCAGTTGAGGGCCTGTTTTATCTTTTGGAGGCCCACAGTTTTGATCTGGGTGCTTCTTGTAGAGAACTGTTTATGGTAAGAATATTTCTCTACACCAGGTTTTTCCATAAACATTCTAGGGTGGTTCTGCTTTTCTGTGTGAGTGAAAACAACTTTTCAACTCAACTAGGTCAAGCCTCTAACAAACAAACTGATAGTTATGATGTGCATTCTGTCACATGCAAATAATAAAAAAGTGCTTTGGACTGGGGGTGTGTTGTGTGAGCGTCAGGGAGAATGAAACCAAACCGAAGCTTTCTGTCTCTTCCAATGAACCACAATAATAAAATAAATCACAATATTCGGGATCAGCTTCTGTTCTATTCTGTTTCAATTCCCTCCTACCACTTCTGACAGGAGAAGAAAGCTAGCCGTAAAAGAATTTAGTTAAGCAGAATAAACTGGCAAGAAGCCACTGCTTGAAGCCCCTCGGCTGAGGGCAGCCTCAGGCTCGTGTGTTGGAAAAGGAACTGTGGAAGGCACTGTGGTCTGACCCTGCTCTGAACCCACCCCTGAGGCTCAGCTGCACCTTTCACCTTCATGACAAATTTCTGTGCTGTGCCCACAGGTGTAGGAATGCCCAGCATTACAGATTTTTCTTTGGACTGGAAGGGAATGCTCAGTAATATAATTTCTCAGGATACGGATCATGCTTTAGCCAGCTTTAATCCTCAATTGAATTTCTCCTATCCTTGTGACCAACCTTTATTGTGGACACAAGATCTCAACGTATAAATTGATTTTTTACAAAAGTAACCTTCAACTGCAAGAAGTGAGTTTATGTTCTTGGAGACAGACCAAAGCCTGGAATAGTGGTGCCCAGGTCAAGAAAAAGATGTGATAAATGCTAATGACTCACTGTAGGAATTCAAGGATGACAAAATACAGAGAAAAAGTGGCTGTTGCTGCATGTGTCATCTCCTGTGCATATCACAGTGCATGAAAATCAATAATCCTTCCTTTCTGATCAAGAGTTCTGCAAATATTTCCCTTTACTGGAGCAGTCAATATTGGGATCACTTTGTTAGATATCTGTTCAGAAAAGGGTCAAAACTGTAAGACGTTTCCCAGGAGGCATGATAGCACTTGTGACACCTTTTGATAGTCTTATGATGCCACACAGATAATATTCAATCATAGTGTAGCAGCAATGGCAAACTTGAAATGCCAATTTTTTGCTTTCATTACCCTTCAGTCTTTGTGAATAATGGGACTAAATTAATTATTGTGTGTCCTCTTTACATGTAGGCAGGAATTTTCTTTTTAGCTGGCAATTTACAGAAAAACATTACATACATTTTTCTTATTTCAATAGCCTTGCATCAGCTTTCAAAATCTATGATGTTTCAGGAAAAACTATGAAGGACATCTTAATATAGGAGGCAAAATTTTCAAATTATTTGCCTTTGTACAGCCTTCCATACAACTGGCTCTTGTCAGGGATGTTCTCTCTTCTTCCAGAGTTCCTCTCCTGTTTTCCCTCTCTTTTTCAGCCCAGTTTTTGGACCTTAGTGACCCAATCACATTAGTGGCACTTAATGTTGAAGTTCCTGTTTCACAGTGGAAAGGAAATTGGAATGAAAAGCTGATAGAAATTAAAGTGATGAAATTCCAAAATTGTCAATTCTGTCAAAGAGTTCCTGCCAATGCAAACTTCAGATAATAATTTAAAACCAAAGAGAGTGACTTATCTGTTTTTCCTCAGCTGTGTTGAGGGCCATGCACACCAGTAGTTGTTAAGGTAACTCCAAGTGTCAGCGAACATAGGCTCAGCCTGAAGCAGGAGGCTTCTGCTAATATGAGAACAACCTGTTTTCCAGGATTGCTGATCAGTCGGCTCCTGCATGGAGCAATGACAGGACTCACAACTATGAAGCTCAGTATTTTTACAATGTACTTTTTCTTTAAAAGGAAAAAAAGGAAGACAGCTTCATTCAGACGAGTAATCCTCTAAAGACACATGACAACTTTAGAGTTTTACCTTCAAGGTCTTAACAACTTTTTGATTCTGAGACCATACTGTGTATAGAAGGTTAATTCAGTGACACTAGAACAAGAATGGAAAGTGGCAAACTCAGAAATACACTTGAGATAAGGCTTGACATGCTTTAATGGAGAAAGATATGCTGTTCTTGAAAACCCTCTTGCTTTTACAGGATTTTCCTTTTCTTTTCAGAAGAATTTGTTGTTAAAGTCTCACCTTCAGAACTTAAGAATAGAAAATAATCACGTCTATCAGACCTGAACCAATATTTCTCCCTCTTTCTCCCTTCTACTTGAGATGCTGAATAACAAAACCAAATACAAAATTATTTCTTAAATATCACTGTCTAAAGTCATCATACCTGTAAAGAGATCAGAAAAACAACCTAAATGAGGTGGTCACTTGGAAAATCTATCTATCAAGAAACCAAGAAAAGATTATTTTATGAAAATAATCCTTGGTCATCCCATCAGTTAATTTTTTTTTTATTCTTGGAATGAATGAAATCTGCTGCCCCCGATTCATTACCATTTGGACTTGTTGCACTCTGGAAACATCTTTCTGGCACAAACAATATAAATCCTGATGGTAACAACATATTGATCTGCCCAACCCTGTGATATCAGCAGCTTTCAAGATATGTCCAATTTTACAGGTTTCCCAAGTTACAGCTGGGTCAACCATTAATTAGGAACTCATTGCCAATGGTTTTCCAAAGCATGGTTAGGTACATCAGACATACCAGCGGCACCCATCAGCCCCTAAGGCAAGAGAACAGACTTTGTTGTACCAAAAAGATAACATGATCGAGTGTTCATCATCCCAGTCTCAGTTTGAAGCCTGGTTCTTCTGGAATCAGCTAAAAGCAGATTTGGAGAATAGGACAAAACTATCTAGGAGGCATCATCTCACTGAAGAGCTTCTCTCATCTACTTTTTCCCCCACAAGTAAAATTTGTGAAGAGATTATAAAAAAACCGTGGTGAGAATCACTTCTGAGAACAAGCAGACTCCAGATAATTCAGCAGGGTGTTCCAGCACTGTTTCTTTCCCTTTCAAGGGGATGACAATGGCAATCAAAACTAGACATACTTCATTAGTTGTCTCCAGTAGTTTTAGCAGTGTAAGACCACAAGCACAGCTGAGCAGCCCCAAGGACCCACTAGAACACCACAGCCATGCAATCAGGGGCTAAGTTAAATCCTGCGAGAGGACTGTGGGCTAATGCTCCTAAAGCCAATCCTAAAATGCTGAGGAATGCACCTAAAGGCAAATGTTTCCTTTCCAGAGAGAAAACAACTCCAAATGAATGTAATTGGAGCAAGTCTGGAATCCATGTAGATTCTAGAAAGCTTTCTCTTAGAAAACAAACGGTGTCCAGCCTGTATTGTATTTACTTTTTATATGTTGTCAATACCTTCAGCTTGCTTTTAATCCAAACCAGGACGATTTTCCCACACAAATCCATGTATTGATCTTCCTTGCTTCTCCTGAAGCCTTATGCAACCATGAGCCCACTCAATATATGTCTGTTTAAGGCAGAAACAGATGCTGCTCTCTCTATATATATATATATGCTACATATATTTTGAATTAGATGATCTCTATAAGGCATCCAACTGGATGTTTCAAAGAGAAAGGAAAAGTTTTCCATAGCTCTTTCACCATTGTTTGGCTGGGATGGAGTTAATAGTCTTTGTTATAGATGGTATGGGGTTGTGGATCTGTGTTTGGATATGTGATAAAAACAGTGTTGATATCACAGAATCAAGTTTTTTTGTAGAAAGCTGGTAGACACTTCCTGATGCTTTTTTTTCCACTGCCATCAAATATATAACACCACTTGTCTCAGTAGAGTTTTGATTTAAATAACATATGTAATTGTAGGTGAGAGAGACACCTATGAAATATATAATTATTCATTATGGACTTGGGCATCACAATCTAGCTCTTAGCAGAAATTTCTGGTGTGGTACATAGGATAAAGAGTTATGGGAAGCAGAGAATAAAATCTTGCTGTTTCATTGCTTGCATACACAACCTTTGGCTTTTCCTTGAGTAAACGGACTTGTCTTGACCTATGGGGGGTTTTCCTTAACTTCCCCAGGGCACATTGATGGATGTGTAATTTCCTCAATCCTCTTTCAAGCCCTTCTTGTACATAGGGGTGACATTAACTTTCTTCCAGTCTTTGGGACATCCCCTGACCTCCACAACTCCTCAAAGATTATGGGGTGCAGCCTCAAAATTACATCAGCCAACTCTTTTAACATCCTCAGCATTTATAAGGGTCAAGCTCCTCTAATAGCTCATATGCAAGTCTTCCTTTGCTGGTGGTGGTTCTGTTTGCATGGACCTGGATTGGTGTTCCCAAGAACTGGGGTCCAGTAATGATGTTGAAGAACATGAAGGATGTGTTGAGAACCTCCATTTTTTCAGCTTTGTTGGTGACAACTCTTCTGTTAAACTGTGGGTTTGTATTTTTTTTTGTTTCTGCTTGTTGTTTCAATACCTGATGGACCTTTCCTTGTAGCTTTTTGACATCTCTGGGCAATGTCAGTTTGAGCTGAGATTTTTACTTTTCTCACTGCAGGTTGGCACACCCTGGAAATGCCCTTGGAGTTGTCAGCGACTGCTTTTCCATCTCTGCTACTGTTTCTTTTAGATTTGAGCAGACCCAGAAACTCACAGCAAGACAAGGACGTTCTTTTCTTCTGCCTGCTGCCCTTCCCTTTGAAAGGTATGAATGTTTTTGTGCTTCCATGAGAATGTTCCAGAATAACCTCAGCACACACTAGCTCCTTTATCCTTCAGGGAATCTTCCCACAGAATCCCTCCCAGCCGAGCTCCGAGCAAGGTCAACTTTGTTCTTCTAAAATCCAAATCCTCTATCTTAGTACAAACCTCCAGGATCCCAAAGTGTACAAAGCTGTGATCACTGCAGTCAGAGCCATCACTGACTGAGGAATTACAAAGCAGGATTTCTTGGTTTGGGAGCACAATTCCAGCAGCAGCTCATTGTGGCTGGAATGTATAAAAAATGTAGGAGGAGGCAGTGCTCCAGGCATTCCAGGAACTTCATGTCACATGAACTGGCATGTGAGCTGCTGAATTGTACTTCCAATACGCCTTCAGTTCAAAGTCCACCTCCCCAATCTACTGCCACATGTTCATAAATATTTTTATTTGCATGTTAATGCTGCTGCACAGAACACTTCCAAGTCATCATACCTTCTGCAAGCTCATGGTTTATTTCTGAATTACTATATCCCTGATCATGATCTCTAATGGAAAGCTAAACCAGACAGTAGTTTGTCTAAAACTGGTTTATTTTGCAATTTTTTTTAATAAACCAATACTAAAATACAAGCGATACTGAAAAGAAAAAAATTATTCGTTTTAGGAAGATTTCTGTGAAAATTACAGCTTTTCCATGTTTTTCTTGTGGGTATCATTGGAAATTTGGATGCATCAATTATTTTTTTTTTAAGGTAACTTTTGTCCCAAAGGGTTGTGTATGAATATTTTATCCCAGATTATTTTATGGCTGTGTGAATTCACCATTAAAGTTCCAGTTATCTGACAAAGCATCATGATTCATTTTCTGCTTGCCTTTTCAGGTGTTTAATTCAGAACTATTAGGAGAGCAGGTCCGTCCCTCATTATTCTTGAAAAATGGGAAATTTGATGAAACAGAAATTACACCAAAAATAATTATTTCTCTCTTTCATCTTTAATTTCAGATTTGTGTGAACTCATGCAACTCTAACTTACCTAAGGACTTGGATTGCTGATTTAGTTGTTATTTTACCTCAGATTTTTTTAAATTCTCATTGTTGAAAGAAAAAGAAATTCTCAATCTCTGTATTGGTAATGAACCATTTGTGCGCAGCTTGCACTAGCTGAATTTAATTTAGATATTCTCACTGAGCTAAAGCTTGGTCAGCATTCCTACCTATACAAGTTTACTTCCATTTCTGTTATCTGACCGCTCTAAACTAACCATTTTCCTCAAGCATATAATGATGTAGAACCAAATATTCAGGCAAGAATCATTCCTAGCAAGCAATGATGCAAAACTATCCTTAAATAAAACTGCAAAACAGTAGAGCATTTTATAAATTCAAATAGGCTGTTTGCAGACTCTTCAAATGATGTATTTAAATCAGGTGTTTGCCTGCAAGGCACAGTGCACCCTTTAAAACAGGGATATGCATTGGGCTTGGAGAGGTTCATGGGATTCCCTGTCCAGTGTGTATTCCTGCCACTGGTTTAAAGGCTCTAAATATCCATCCCTATTGAATCGAATAAAAGGTATCATGCTAGTAAAGCACCAAGTTCAACATATGGCCTATGGCAGCTCAGTATTTGAATCCCCAGAGAGCTTTTATATGATTTCGTGCTTCATTGCAGTCACTAAGAAACAGGGAGGATAAATGTGTCCTTTTCCATCTCCCTTTTAACTTCCTGTTTTATTACTTAAATATACATATTTTTATAGATATAAGTCAGTATCCATATGTTTTCTCTGCACAGGTCAGTGTTCCTTCCCAACATATGAGAAGCTTTTTGGCAGCTCTCACAACTGTGTCACCTGTACAAAACCCACCCTTCATCAGTGAGAAATGCTGTGGGTCAGTTAAGATGCTTTCCCTGTATTTTTTCTGCTATTGTCGACCCACATGAATTCCTCCCCATTTTCTTCTTGGCTGCCTATGTGAGCTATTCCTCCTTACCCCACTCTGAAGAATTTTTCTTCCCTGAACAAAAGGAGAGACTTTGGGGTCGAGCAAAAGACTTTTTAGACAGCTAAACTAGAGGAAACATCTGCAAGGAAATAAGAAGGGGAAAAAAGAGCATATTGATTCGAGGGAAATTATCACATAGATTCAAATGCTCCTCTTCTGCTCTGTTAAAATGAAATCTTTAAGGAAACCACCCTGATCTCTCATGAGCTGTAAAGCAGCAGACACCACGGGAACACACATTCCCAGGAAATATAGGAAATTGCTCAAGTGCTTTCCTTTAGGTATGAACTAACACAGCCTTTTGATCACTTGTTAGGATCTTGTTTCATCTTTTCAGCTTACTGATCTTGCCTGGATTTGTCAAGCTTTTCATCATTTTCCTCCTCTGCAGGCTGTCCATCGGTTACATTTCCCCATGGAACTCTGCCAATGCAGTCTGCCTAACTATCTGCTGGAACTAGAAGCTAATAAATCTTTCCAGGAGCACAAGTAGCCCTAAGAATGCTCTGAATTTAAACTCTGTCCTCGGCTCAGCAGAAAAATTCCCTCTCTGAGAACAAAAGTTCCTGCTCTTAAGTAGAGATGAAAATTCTTGAAGTGGAAAAAATATTCCCTAAATCTGGGCTGAAGTTTGACTCTGGATAACCAATCAGAGCTGGGCACTGTCTGACAAGCTAAACATTATTCTGTGCTGGCTTTTACTGCAGTCTGTGAAAACTGATCTAATTGCCTATTATATTTCCCCTCCCTGAGTAAAACACATTGCTGTTTTGAGTGAGATTCCATATCGGTTCATTGCAAAAAACATATTCAAATTTCTTAAAGGTCAGAAATCAATAAAATAAAGTGTCAGTGAATAAAAACCCATCTAGGAAGGAGACACTCATTTCTAAATTCATTTTCCCCCTCACGATCTCTTCGGATAGTCTGACAGAAAAGTGATTGTGATAGATTTGGAAAAATTTTATTGTGTGTTTCCTCTTCTAGATCTGGATCATGTTGGAGCATCGAATAAGTAAATATTGCTGGTTTTTCTTGATTTTAGGGAGAATTTAGAACACAGTAGAGAAAGAGGTTCTGAAATTTATCACAAGAGGACTTCTCCAATTACTGAAGAGTCATTACTCAAACAGGAAATAAAATGACCATGCCAATATTATATGTGTTATTTTAACATTCAAATGGGTTTGATGTGTTTAGCCTGTATGAGGATTTCAGATAGTTATGAAAGATTATTTCTTTCTATTCTAGGCTTTCTAAAGCTCAGAGTTCTTGCACTCCCTGACACATATTATCCTTTCTGTTGATGAAATATGAGATTTACAATAAGCTCTACATCGTTCTTTACACTTTGATGAATGTTACACTTATTCCTAAATTTATGAGCAAATGAAAAACTTTTACAGCTATGGAATAGAAAACAGAAAATAGTTTTCTCATTTTAATAACTTTAATTAAATTTTCCTATGTACTGTAGCTTTAACACTCAAGAACAGGAATAGATATACCAGCAAGTAATAAATCAGCCTTGCTGATAACAGCCTCTGCTATTTCCCACCATGAGTGTGAATGTTACAGATTTATGTTCTGGTAATTCATTACTCTCCATCCATTATCCTGTGAATAATTTGTTGTGTTTATAATAACCGATTCTAAAACTTGTTATATTTAAATCCTCAGAAACGAGAAAGGGCATAAATTTGACAGTTTAAAAAAAAATTCCTGAGTATGAAATCAGTTGCTTTGGTAAAACACACAGCCAAAGTTCCAATTTTTTAATTTCAGGGGAAATAAAACAGTATTTACTTGCTGGAGCAAGGGATGGGGGTAAAGCCTCTGTCATGACAACTGGAAGTATATTAAGAAGCAAAGATGAGCTCGAAACTACAAGCCCAGTCTCCTAATGGTTGTAACCTGACTTTCATTAAATTAAATACATTACTTCATTTGGTGTATTTTTGTTACATGAAAGCCTAATCAGCTTTGCTATCTAAGATCTTTGCAATCTTTTGTGTCTCTTATTGGCTTTTATTTAATCTATCTCATAGCATGACTCTGGTGATCAGCCAAAGGTTGGACTAGATGATCACAGAGCTCTTTTCCAACCTTAATGATACCGTGATTCATGTTTCACATGACATTGAATGTTTGGATTTTGTTATAATCTAATTTTTGAAACATAAAAACTCTGAAACCATTGAAATGGGAAATGTATGCTGCAATAAATACCTGAATGGAAAATTTTAAAACTCTGCACAAGGGCTTGGAGCTGTGTCAGGGGAGGTTTAGGTGGATTTTAGGAAAAGGTCCTTCCCCCAGAGGGTGGCCTGGCCCTGGAACAGTGACTTTTGCCAAGTTCAGACCTTTCATACCTTAAATCACAGCTCTATTTTTCTTTCAGCTAGTTCTAAATAAATCGCAGTTTTCCTCCTTATTGCAATTGTGAAAAGTATCAATCAAACACAAAACTGAAGCAGTCTACACTACGTGCTGGGAAGCAAATGATCACCTGGTAAAACTTGCTTTGTGACCCAAAATTCCACACTGGGCTTGCTGTGAGCACTGAAGATGGCAGAGACACTTGGAGAACAGCATTTTTCCCCAGAGGTGAGTTTCCTTTTGATGAAAACCTTGAAATGGCAGTGGCACAGTTGCAAATGTGTTTTACTAAAGATAGACTCCTTTAAGTTTCCTGCAGATAAGCATCGTGCCATGACAGCATCCCAAACCAGGGATTCTAAGAGTAGGACACCACAGGGCTGCTATGTGCTCAGACCCTTCACACCCACTCCTGAAATGGGAATTGAGAGAGCCCAAAAAAAGCAGACACTCAGAATCTCAGGTGGAAAACGATATGGCCAAAATAATAAGCATAAAATAGAAGACACAAATTTAAAAATAAATTCTATTAAAGGGAAAAAAATTTGATTAGCACAGTACAAAACTCATTAATCTTGTAAAGCAGAACCTATTTTACACATTAATTTTGAATCCTACTTCCAAATGACCCATGGTGGGTGGAGAAGTTACAGAAGAAGAGATCCTAAAGCTTGCCCAGGCTACCTGAGAGTTCCTTGTCTGAGACACCTGCTGATGGCACAACCTCTAAACAAATACAGGCCCAGCAAATAGCAACACTGGCTTTACTGTGATTTTCACAATCAATTTATTATTGTTGCCATATCTGCGTAATATAAAATATTTTAAATTGGAGCATTTTGCAAGACTTGGGAAAAATTTTGAGTATGAAAACCTATAAGGAGTTCGAGACATTTTACACTTGTCATCACATTTGTAGTGAAAGCTTAATGCTGAATTTATTGCACCTTCTTATACAGGTGTGACTGGCACATCCATGAATGAAAGACTGAAAAAAGACCTGAGGAAAATATATCCCCTGATATGCAGTCTAAAAAAAACTGGGGGAGAAAATATTCCTACAAAAAAATAAATTTACAGAGATAGATGTGAAAATAATTAAATAACTCAAGTGTTAAACTCTTGCAGAGCATTTGTGGGTTGTTTTTTTTTTTTTCTGGGGGAAAAAAAGACCAAACAAACAAACAAAAAATCCACAACATTTTGTTATGAACAGGTGCTAATTGTGTCAGTAGGATCACAGGAACCTCAGGACATCTCTAGTTCAGGAGAAGCTCTAAGGTCAGACCAGATTGCTCAGAACTTTATTCAGCTGGGTAGTGAAAACCACCAAGGGCGGGGAAACCAGATTTATCTGCTTTGATTCTTGAATTATTGTAGGGCTGTGAAAGAAAGCATTTTTTCCAGACAGATTTCCAGTCACAGGATGTATGAAAATAATTCAGTGGGCCATGCCTAAGCAACACAGGGTATCAAATCTGGCTCTCAAGGAGACCCAGAGACATTATCACAATAATTTAAACTACATCAAGTGGAGAGTGTATATAAAGCAAGAAATCCTTTCTAAATGAATCCATAAAAAAGAAAAATTATTTGCAACAGAAAGTGGTCAACAAAAGCCTTGCAGTGTTTGAAACTAGACACCTGTGAGCTGTATTTATAAAAATAATGATGCTCTGTAAGAGCAGATCACCTGCTCTAGGAAAAAAAATATTTAGGGGAAAAAAGGAATTGAGAGAACTTCAGCTCTGCTTAGGATATTTACTGTTCATGAAGGCTGAAAGCAAAACAATAGGAATGTCCTCTAAAAAATGTTTAACAGCAGTAAATGTCCAGAGAACATATAATGTTGGAAATAATTAAAACTGTTCCTGATAAATACTGGAAATAGTACAGAAAAGAGAGACATGGTGAACCTGCAATGCTTCCCTCAAACAGATGGAAGCTACCTACTGGGGAGTTTAGTGTTTATTCATTTATCTAAACAAAAACAATCTTTAAAAGTGATCAGGAGATAGCATAGGACATGTTCTTAAAATAAAACCCTGCCATTAATGCTGCCTGTGAAAAACAGCACAGGTAAAGTGTGTGCAGAAACAGAAAATTAATATAAATTACATGAGACTAATGTCAGCTTGCTGAAAAATCTCCCTTTTTATCACTTTATGGGGCAAGTAGATTGGGTGCTGCTTTAAACCTTGAAAGTAGCTATATTCTTCTCATTCCTATGTTTGCATTTCACCAAATCACAGAATTGTTATGGTTGGAAAATCAACCCAGAGCCACCACCATGTTCACCACTAAACCACGTCCCCAAGTGTCACAGCCACACAATTTTTGAACAGTTCAGGCAATGGTGGCTCCATCCCTGCTCTGGGCAGCCCATGACACCTGACCACCCTCTCTGGGAGGAAATTTTATCTAATATCTGATCTAAACCTTCTTTGACACAAATTAAGGCCATTTCCTCTTGTCCTGGCAGTTTGCTACAGGATGACTTTTCATTGTTTATTATGTCACCATTAAGAATACCCTGTCAGCCCAGCCTGTGCAAGCACACACTGTGATACTGTTCAGATTTAGAAAGGGATGCTGGCTGCACTTGCCAAAAAGCCAGAATCCCTGCAATGTGACAGTTCATCCTGAAAATGAATGATCTCTTTCAGCAGGAGCCTGAGCAGTTGCTCCCAAGGGACCAAACCCCTGCTCCTAATGACCAGCTAAATATTTCAGAAATTAATAAACAATATCAGGCCCCACAGCTTCTAAAATATACAAAATTCAAGGCAACTGGAAGAGGTAAGACAGAAATTAAAAATTAATTTATGCATTGATTACTATCTGTCGATTTCGATTTCATTTTACCAGTTCAACAGGTATGCATCAATAAATGGAGTCCCAGCCCTTCAGAAAAAGGTAGGAAACTTATTTAAAATAATCTCTCAAAAAAAAACCCCATCAGTTTTAATTTTTCTTGATTAGGTTCATGATAAGGCTTTAAGGACTCTGGACCTTCAAAATAAAACATGGCAGACTGTATTAAAAGTAAACATTGGGATCTATCTCAAAAATAATGAGAAAAAAATCTTTAGAATTAACTCATAATTAATATTTAGTATTTAGAAACTTTAGAATCTTCAAACAAAATATCCAAAATTTGCCTAATGCATCATTGGAAATCTAAAGGGGCACCAAAAAATTTGTAACCAACCACTATGCAGAGAAGTTTATAACAAAGTTCTCTGTTTCCAAATATTAGTCATGAAATGTTGGAGTTTAACAGAGCCAACCACAAAGTCTAGAAATAAAGCCTTGTCACTATATAGCGGATGGTAAGTACTGTGTGTGTCTCATGGAAAATTCAAGAAGGATTTCTGCATTACTGGGCACCCCTCTGAAGTTTCTGTTGGCACCTCAGTGCACAGGAATGAGCCACACAGGTGAAAATCTCAGTGCCAGCACTGATCACCATCCTGGAGGGTACAGACAGGAGAGGGAAAACCTTCCAAAATTAATCAGTTGGTTCTCCCTGACCAAGGCACAGCATTTCAGAAGAAAAGAATGAGCATCTTAGAAGGAAAGAATATTTGTCACTAAAAGTATTACTGATAAAAGCATTTCTGACTTTACTGTGTTCCCTGCAGAATTCTGCAAAATTCACTCAAGAAAAAGGCCCAGGCTCTGGGCAAAGCTTTTCAGCACGGACACAAGGAGGGGTTTCATCCTGGCTAAATATATACTCTATAGGTAAGTATCTGCTATGGTTTCAGAATTTCTTTAAATTTCAGGAGTTTTTTTACTAAGGTCATACAAACTGTGGAAAGACATTCGTAACCTAAGATGCAGCCTCAAAAATTATCACACATCCAAAATTTGCTTTGCAATATTGCCAGTATTGGATAGCAAAGATTATTTTTCAAAGATCATAGGTTCTTTTCCAAAAATGAAAATTGCTTCATAAAAGAGAATAAAATTAAAATATAATTATTTTCAATAACATCGACATTTGCCGACTTTTTTCTTTTTTTTTTTTTCCAAAACTATAATTCTCTTTCCATTTGAGAATATCTGTTCAACAACAAACACCAAAACAAGAATCCTTTGAATTTCTATTGTCACTTAACAAATTGTTTTCTCTTATCTGCACATTCAAAATAATACTAAACCTTTGTTTTTCCTTGTTAAATATTCCAGTTCTATTATATCACCCATTAGTAACTGAAGGGAGAGAGACTAAACCATAAAAATAACAGAGATGTAACAGAGGATGGAGAAATTGAATACATAATGCACCTAATGGAAAAAAAATGAAACAGCCATTCCAGACTTTGCATTCCACATCCCTGTCATCCACTCTTCAATAATCTCTTTGTTTTATACTACCTGGACAGAATATTATAACTGTGAATTGTATTTTCTCTGTAACCTCCTCATACATAAAGAAATTCAGATTAAAATTAAATCAAATTAAAAATATATAAATAAATATATAATTAATATATTAATATTTAATTAATATATTAATATATATTATATAATTAATATATTAATATATGATTGAATTTATATAAAATAAATTAAATAAAATAAGTAAAATTAAGAGCTGCCTCTGCAATCATATGGTTTTGTCACAGCTGTAACTTGTCCTACAGCAGAATACAAAGTCATTTACACTGTCCAGTATAATATCTGGTAATTTCACTGGAATTGTAGAGAGCAAAAAAGATGTGTTTCCTATACTTTTTTTTCAATGCAAGTAAATAAAAATCAGTTTTAAAATAAAATCCACATGCACAAATATAGGCATTATCTTCTTAAATAAAACAGCATTGCAAGATTGAACTAACAAGAGCTTTACACAACTTTATTAAAATTAAGGACATTGCTGTGCACATTTCTTCAATATTTCAATTCATTCAGTGTCATAAATATAATTGTAGCCAACAAGCCAAAGTTACTAATTTAAGCTAAATCCCAGGTTAACAGAAATATTTTAGGATCCCAAAAATTAATTCTGAGAATCCTCTCAGGAAGGTAAGTGAAACCCAGCTGGTCCCAAACACTCTGGGACCACAGCCCTCATTTCAGAGCAGGTTCCTGGCTGCCATGCATGCATTTCTTGCTTTCTTGGTCCTCTCCAACCTGCATTGTGAGATATGCTGCACACTCTGCAAGATACACTGCAAATACGATAGTAACACCCACGATACTTCATGTGTATATGTACTTCTTGGAGCTATGTTCTTTAATATCTGTGTTGATATTAAAAGGAAAAGGAAAACCAAATCTTCTTCTGCTCTGTTAATAAGAAATATCAAGAGACTTCCCTTTCTGTATTACAGTTTAACCTTATAACCTTGTTATGCATTATTTTTTCAATTAGTCTGTACTATAAAGAAAAATAATTTTCATTATTTCTTAACATAAGCAGTGCTTTTTTTTCTAATTTTCTAGCTACTAGAGGCAGAGGAAACCATCCTTTACTGATTGCCTGGTCTTGGCTCAAGCTAATTTAATAACTAACACAGACAATGATGATGTTATTATGGGATGGCACTTTGAAATGTGAGGAAAAGAGCCAAAAAGAAAAACATAACATCTTATAGATAAAGACATCATGTTTTTGGTTCAGGAAGGACATTATTTAGGTTTTCACTTGTTTGTGTTTTCTCAACTGAGAATAAAGCAACTAAAGCAAGTAAATATTTTGACTTTGATTAATATGCAAAAACTATTTTCATTCGTGCAGTGGCTTTTAAAGTACAAAATAGCATTAAGGTCTCAGAAAAACCTTGAGGTATATATAGGCTGAATCACTCCATCTCCCACTGGAGTGAAACTACTACTGACATGAAATATGAAAAGTGTTTCAGTTCATGGCAGCACATCAGGCACAGGAAAGAACCAAAGAACAGCTTCTCAGTGGAGAGCCAAAGGGAAAACAAACTACATGAATGGAAAGGGAGCCAGGCTTTGGGGCTCCCATCCCTTTCCTTTAACATTTCTGTCCCTTTTGGGTTAAGCAGTGTTAAGGGAGCCCTTTGGCCAAGACACTCAGATTACAGGTCTCATATCTTCCAGTCATGCGTGATTTATTTTATAGATAGATCTTTTCCAACTATATAAACACGTTTTTTCTCTCTATATTATAATAAATAACTGCAGTGTTGACAACTGCTACAGCAATAGTTCAGTGGTACTGATTTTTACCCCATCTTCTGCAATATGGCTATTGGTAACTTTATTCATAAGCCCCATTGAGTGACTTGCTGAATTGTTTTCAATTCCTGGTGTCTCAGATATCAGCTCTCTTCAGAGCCTCTACCCACTGAAGAGCAGCATTTTCTCACCAAGAAGAACAGCAAGATCTCCCTCTGCATTCCCAGGAGATGTTCATCCTTGCTGGCATGAGAAGAAGTGGGCTCTCCATGCCACTCGTCTTCCCAGGAGCAGCAGCTGGGACTGCCCAAGTGGTCAAATGTTCCCTTCATCTCTTCTATTCCAGATTCTTCCATCCCAGCAGGCACTGGAGTCCTTTGCACTCAAGTCCAGTGTGTCAGCTTATATTTTTTTTAGTCTGAACACAGAGAGAACCTATTAAAACACATTTTGTTTAAAGCCTTAAACGTGCTGGAGTGGTAGTAGTTTAAAGAAATGGCAGCTGCATGGCCCCAGGACGTTTTTCATATGTCCTGCCACTGTGATGCAAATAGCATAAGTGCCTAAAAAGACATGGCCCAGCTGGGCATGTTAAGAGGCATGAACACTCAGTGGTTTAATAAAGCCTCAGTTCTATTACTGGCACCAAAGGCGAGGTCAATTTAGGAAATGCTGTAGCTGATTCACAGCCTACTTCTTGCTCCTTGCTTTAATGAGAAAACACAGTATGGCTAAAACTGGAAGTGAGACCTTGCAGTGCAGCTCACATTGCATTTTCTAACAGTATCTGTATGATTCCTGGCTATACTTGCTGAAAACAGGCTTTAACTTTTTATGATGTCCACTGTTCATTACCTATTTCCTAAACAAATATCTACTTTGATACCTGAAAGCTAAATAAATACTTTTAAAAGTCTTATGTGACATATTTCTGTGGCACAGAGAAATGCGTAAACACCTCTGAAAGACACAAAATCCAAGTGGCTTGGAGGACATTTCCAAAATGGAGAGCATTTAATGAAGAATGCCCAGTTTTGAACTGTCAGGATGCCCTGAAGCATTAGAGATTTTATATAGAAAAGCAGCAGCTAAAGCTCTACATGCCTTGAAAGTAAAATCATTATATAATTGTTAAGACTTTTCAGCAGTGTACATAGGAAAAAAGCTGGTTAAATCTTCTGCCAGGGAATGGGAGGCTGATTTAGAGGCAGCTGATTTACAGTCAGCTGAATTGTACATCTCATACAGATTATTACTGTGGTTACACATCCCTCTATTTATAGATTTCCTGGACTTCATTTCCTTGCTTTACTTATTGGTGATGAACTAGCCTTCAAACCAGAGGTACAGAGGTCATGAGAACTGTGAGTAGGGAAAGTGTCAGGCCACTGTCAGGTCTGAGGAGATGACTGAAAAGGAGGGTCACAAAAACAGCCTTTGCATAAGACACTTGAGGCACCCGTAATCACCCCAGCTAAAGCAATTTGAGTGACAAAGAGCAAAAAAACCCAACTTATCTGCAGTGTAATAAGTTTTGGATGAGGAGAAGGGTTATGCTTCAATGGGCAAAGTCCTTGAATGTTGCAGACTGACATGATGTCCCAAGGAACTGTAAAACAAGTGCCTTTACATGATTGTAAGGGGTTCTTAGTGTTGGATCTGCCTGGCTGACCTCAGACCTACTCGTGGGATTTTGGAAAAGGCATTATGGTGAATATGCAGAAGATTCAGAGAATTGGACATTCATGGAATTATAGAAGCAAGGTTGGAAAAAAAACCTTTAAAAGAGAGTTCAACCACCAGCCCAGCAGCACCACCACATTTACCACTAACCTTTCCTCAGGGGCCACATCCACATGATTCTGGAACACTTCTAGCAATGGTGACTCCACCATCTCCCTGGGTAGCTTATTCCAATGTCTTACAACCCTTTCTGTGATATTTTTTCCCCTAACAGCTAATCTAAACCTTTCCTGGTGCAACTTGAGGCCATTCAAAGAACTGCTGATGCTTACAAGCAAATCGAATCCTCTGCCATGGTATCAAGGTTCATTATTCCTTGCACAATAGAGAGGACTTAAAAACAGAATGAAAATAAAAAACAAACTAATGAAAACTTATCGTAGAAAGAGCCATTAACTGCTTAAATAAATGCAGTTTCTAAGCTTATTACATTAGAACACATGTCATTTTTACTGACTCGAAAATGTGTGGAGCTGCTGCAAACTACTGCTGCATCCCCATAAAAGATAAAGCGAGAGGGATTTTATAGGCTCACAATTGTGCTTACCAGGGGCTAGAAGAAGGGAAAAGAGCTGGCCAGATGAAAAAATAAAAATATTTTTTTTTAAAAAAGAATAAAATAAAAAAAAGCCTGCATGTTTAGGGTAAAGAAAAGGAATCATTGCTATGAAGATATTTAAAGCCCTTTCAAAGTCCTCTACTGCAAATGTCCTTATTAATCAGTTTGCTTATTTCCATTTTTCATGGAAAGATACTGATAATTACTGATCATTCTGATAGGCTCTCCAGCGTATCAAAAACATGTTGGACTTGTTTTCCCTTATGAGACCAATTTTTTTATGCAATGAGGTGATACAGCACTTTCCTTCCCACTGTGGGGTCAGTTCTGCAAGATGAGAGATCTTTCCTTTAGCTTTCCTTTTGTTTGAGAGGAAACCAAAGGAATGAGATTGTTTAGTTATGGCTCTGCTCAAGGCTTTTTCTCTTTACTGTGTCCCACATGTGAACATTACGTAGGAGGAAATGTTTTCCTCCTACAGTTTTCTAAACAGCCTGGATCAGAGCTCTCAGCTAGAAAAGGTAGAGCAGCAACTTTACCTGATATCTGATAAACATTCAACAAACTCCTAGAGACACAAACTCCTGTGTGTGTTGTGTAATTCCAGAAGAGGCAATAAATGGAATGGAAAAATAATGGAAAAACAATGAAGTTATTTACAGTGGTGATGAGCTGCAAGGCTTACAGACATTAAAGTATATAACCTATTAGACCATTTCTCAATTTCTACTGGAAAAAAAGAGGAAAACATCATGTGAATTTCCTTGCTTGACTGGGGACAATTATTAGTGAGCTGTGACAATACTCTCCAAAAGGCAATTTGAATATGCTTTTAATCATGACCTCATTGACAGGTGGAAAACTACTTTAAATGGAGGTGAGATGTCCAAGGCAAATGGTATTTTATATTTTGAGTAAGCTTCATTGCTTTTTGCAGCACAGATTGAAACCAAGGGAAATCTAAAGCCTGTAAACAGGTTTGGTTTTTGGTTTTTTTTTCTCATTTAAAATCTGTATGTTTTCATCTCAACACCAGGATAAAATATTAAGTTTAGCTGGAGGAGGAAAGATACCAAATTCTAAAGCTTCAGAGGAAGAGAGTGAAAGGAAAGATGAAAAACATCTTAAAAGCTGATTTCTGCAGAAAGTATAAATATTACCAGTTGAACAGTGGAAGTCATATGCTTTAGTGATATATTAAATTCCTCCCAGGAAAAGGGCTCCTTTAACATACCTCCTGATGTGTCATAAGGTAGTCTGAGTGAAGTTCAATACTTGTAAGAGGTTGAAAGTTGATGATGATTCAAAATCAAAATATTTAATCTGTGAAATATTCTACTGAATATTGGCAGCTGACAGACCTTTGATTTGCTTTTCTCCTGCTGTAGCTAAAGCTGTAAGGTGAAACTCACCCCACCCAGGGTGCAAATTGAAAACCAACACATGCTGTCTAAGAAATAAAATACTTTTTGCTTCTGACTCTTCAGTTTCTGTTTTTCAGTAAAACCCCTGGATTATCTCTGGCTGGGATTCTTACCAGGACAGAAAGCCTTTTGGGAATTGAGATTGACCCTATACTCCCCCCTTGTATTCTCTTCTCCCATTCCCCACAGCAGCTCTCTCAGCAGTGCCCTTGAAACACAGCAACTGGATCCAGAGGAGGGAGTCTCCATGTGTTGCCAAGCTTGCTCTTCTGATCATTTAGAATGACTTTTTAAATAGTTTGCCACTTTCAAAAGTTCTAAATGAGCTAAATAAAATCAACAAATAGACAGTAAATATGTAATATTAATATTAGGAGGAAGGGAAAAAAAGAAATTAATTACATGTTACTCTCCTAAATGTATTTCCTTTATCTGTCCTGTCACACATTTCAGTGCAAGTATAGGAAATGACCATGCCTTAGCAGGCTATTTTCCCTGTGTTTTCTGTATCCCACCTCCAGCTGGGGTAGAGTGGATGCTTCACAGATGGGTGGATTAGCATCTACAAAGCATCTGGCAGGGAATGCAAGCCTTTGAGGTATTCAGCTTCCCTGGAAGCTGAAGGCATTCAGCACTCAACCGAGAAAGCTTAATTGTGCAATGTTTTACCATGGAAGCAAATTTCTTCATTGTCCAGTTGGTTACCAGCTTAAAAATAGAATCATGAACACTCACAGCCTTGTCAAGTTTATGTAAGAAAACAGCTGTCGTGGTTTCTTATAGAAATATTCACACAGATACTTCTTCTACTATCTTGTGACAGCATATTCCACAGATGTGGCTGTGCATTACCTCTTGTACTTTTTGACACCCTGTCTCTTTTTTTTAGTGAAGTATTTGGAATATTGGAAGTGTTCAAGGATGGGGCTTAGAGCACCCTGGTCTAGTGGAAGGTGTCCCTACTCACGGCAGGGGGTTGGAAAAGGATGGGTTTAAGGTCCCTTCTGACTCAAACCATTCTGCAATTCTACAACACGACTCTATGGCTCACACAGGAAGCATGTGGAATGATCCCATAAACTTGGCAAAGCTTCCCCATTGAAGGAAGAAGGGCAGAAGGCTGATAGACAGGTGGAGCTGCACGTTGATGTGTCTGAGAAGTTCATGCAGTATTTTCCATGCTCAGCAAACCAGCCAGGACCATTCCTGTCTTCCTTATGGTTTTTGTCATTGATGCAGTGACCCAGAGCTATGCGAAAATATTATTGTACAGAGTCATAATGCAGAATATCAGCACCAATCGATTGAGGTGGAAGAGAACTTAAAGACCATCCAGTTCCACCCCCTGCCATGGGCAGGGACACCTTCCATCATACCAGATTGTTGGGGTCCCGTCCAATATGCCCTTGAGCACTCGAAGAATAATTTAATCAGTTTTGGCAAGCTAACAGATAACAGACAATACCAAAAGGCCACTCCCAGTGGACACGTCACATTCTTCAACTTGAAAGAGCAGTGCTGCTTTTCAGATGAAATATTAATTTCCCAAGAAGTTCCTGGGTGACATTTTCTTAACCTTTATCCTTGTCTTCTCTCCTGCCTCTATGATACCTTAAATGCATCACTAACTTAATGGCACGATTCCCCCCTTGGAGGCAGAAAAAGGCACAAGACAACACAAACACGAATTTTGGCACAGCTTTTGCCAAACTACAGCCTTTCATTTACAAATCCAGGAGATGGAATACATTTCTATCCAGTGAGATCATTGTGTATCGTATGAATAATATTCTGACTGAGGATAACATGCAAAATAAAACCTAACTGACATTTTGATACAACACAAGCAAATGCTTTGCTTTGGAAAAAGTTCGTGACCACTCAAGCATAAATTTTGCATCAAAATTGGGGTTTAGTTGACTCATTTTAAAAAGATATTTCTAAATCTATGGCATAAAAACATGATAATGCCTTTACAAGCAGTCTGTATAAACTGTCACGATGCAATTTTTTCACAAGGTTGTGGGAAACCTTTTATTAAAGGGCACATGAAAATATTTAGGTGTTTTCCACTATACCTTCCTGTAGTTGTTCAGTGTTGTTTCTTTGTATTATCCAAGACTACTAGCAGGCAATTTCCTGGAGAAGAAAGACGCCCCACCTTCCACCTAAGCTTTTTTGATTTCTTTCTCTGTTCACAGCTGGTAGCACTGTTGGCATTCCAAGGGTCATGTGGATTTCTGTGCACCACAAATGGCACTGGAAAGGTACTGAGGCCTGTTTTACTACATCTACTACCAAGCCCACAGGCAACCTGGCCTGCCTACTGAGTAACACTAGAAATTCAATTTTCACTTTTCATTTATAGCTTAAATCTTATTCAGCTACAAATTGAATGAGACAGATGTGATCAGAGGGGGCTGTGAGGACACGTGCTCACCTGGCTCTGATCCTCAGTTTGGTTCAGGATTTAAACCCAGGAGTTTGGATTCTGTGGGTTCAGGGGAGGAAGGTTTATTACTGCTTAGGATGTGAGCTGTGATGAAAGGCACTGGGAAAATAGGAACAGGTCTGATCAACAGCAGCAGGGGAATGTCAGGCAAAATATCTCTGGTGAGGCACAAATAGTTGCTCTGCCTGTGGCAGGATTTGTCCCAGGATACCACTGCAATATGGAGAGAAAAACGGGCAGGCTTTGATGATTTTGCTGTTGTAATGACACTGGCTGTGCTTGGTCCCATTACAGCTCTTCTGGAGAGAATTACCAGAGGGAGGGTGTTCTTTCCTCTACCCAAACAGACACAGGTTCACTTTCATCTTAGAGCATTCAGCTTTCCAAAGGCATTAGAGAAGTTTCCTAGCCAAAATCTCCTAAAGAAGCCATGGGACAAGAGAGAAGATCCTCTAGTGGACACCTAAAAGGTAGGAAATGAACACAGGGGGAAAATTATGGGTTGTGCATAAGGGAGAATATTATTGCATCCCACATGGATCTCTCTTGTTCAGCATATTTCTAAATCATCTGGAAAATGGTGCGAGTAATGAGGTGAAAATGTCAAAATTCAACATTTTAAAAATGCAATAAAGACCTTCAGCTGAACTGAATAATTCCTCAGTGGATTGTTCATTCACAAACAGTTTTACATTTAAACTGTTCAGTATTCGAAGTCTATTTTTAACATGGGAGAATATTTCTTCCTCAGCTCCATTTCTTCACATCTACTAGGTTTGGTGAAGAAATAGTCAAAATTTGATGGCAATTACAAAATCCACTTGCCAATCTTCTCCACCTTCCTAAAGAACTAAATTTGCATCGTACCTCTCATTCACATTTTTCCCTTTCACTGATTGTCTCCAAGATTGTTAACAGCTCATGCTGCAAAATCTTGATCTTGTTGTCCAAGTAGATCAATGAAATAAATTTTCCTGGAGTGATTTTATTACAGTTGTCACCACCTTGTCTGGGTCTAACAAGCAGATATTCAAAAGGTGAACACAGTGAAGGAACTGGATGTGAACTGTTAAAATTGGTCTTGCCTGTAGTGCTTTATACATATTTGTTGACTCCCATATTTTAACACACCAAAATAAAAGCACATGATGACAGCCCCCAGCTGTCTGAAAGTGTGTCAAATGATTCATAGGGAAAAGGTGAGAATCAGATAATCCCTATGTGGTGCTTCCAGTGAGGAATGCAGTGTAAATAGTGGAGGGAAGGTAAATTCAACATGTTCTACTATAAGATGTGGGAAGTGCAGCAGCTGCTGTCATTGCACAGACCATCTTCTCATTTCTAGTGACAGGGTGATGATCCCTGGGCAAGAAGCATCACTGTTTCAGAGATTCTTATGTCCATATGTTTTAAGGTCAAGAGGGACTGTGGAATTCATCTGATGTGATCTAGCACAGTGCAGGGCAATGAGTGGTGCCTCGCAATTTGTCTGGTAAAGATTCCTCCTTCTCCTGTGAGTGAAGGATGTTATCCCAGGAACCATGGCTGGACAGCAGGCTCTCTCTTAAAGTATGTCCAATCATAAATGAAGCACTCTGGATTTAACTCTTACTTGCAGCTAAAAGGCATTGAATACAGTGATGGAGTCCAATAAATGCCTACAAATTCTTCTGTAGACAGGTTACATTGGAAACTAATATTTATTGGATAATTGCTCCTTTAAGCTTCCAATTTTTGGAATAAACCTTCCTTCTTCGCACTTTTAATCCAGGGAAAACTTTAATCAGGTTTTTTTGCCTTCTGACCCTGTACTTCACTATCAACTGTGGCAAGAGCTTGTGTGAAGCTGTTTTAGAAACACATCTGCAGCTCACATCTCACAAATCCATCATATGGAAACCAGATCCTACTTCGTGGTGGGTGAAAGAATTGGACAATATGTCCTTAAATCTTTAATCCATCTTTTCATTTCCTTCTACAAAGAGCAAAGAACACCTTGAGTAGGAGTCACACCTGCAATACACATAAGACACTACAGTACAGTGAAAATCCCAACAGTGCTGTAAAACCGAGGACTAGACCATGCAAGGGTATGGTTTTGGAAAAGATAAATTCATCCCTCTGTGCTAACAGAAGTGAAACTTGTTCATCATAAACTCAATTTATAATCAACATTACTGCCTCCTAATATGCTTTTCATTTCTAGATGATTCAGATGAGGAGGCACACATACACAAGTGCAGGGAAACAAGCCCCTTAAACCTATACAAAAGTTAAATTTAAAATGAGAAAGGTCAGACAAGTTCAGATTGAGCAACAGCGGTGCTCAGCTAATTTCCACACCCCTTACCCTTGCCACAGTACCTGGGCACATTTACATGTATTCCTTCTGACAGATTCCTGTGAGGCAGGAAATTGGTTTTATCTGTGGCAAAGCAGGCTAAAGGATTTGTGCATGGTCACACAATGAATCTATAAGGAAAAAGGGATTTGGGCAGAAGTTTTTTCAGTTGCAAAAAGCACTCTAAGCCCTGGACTCTGAATCTATGTCAAACAAAGGTATATAGGCTTAGTCACCCTTATTTTCTCAGTTAGCAGTTAGTTCTGAGTCCCTTAATGAAATGTATAAATCAGCATTTTTCTAGAACTTAATGCAGAAAAACCTGAGCCTATTCTTTTAAACCCACAGAGCTAAATCTCTCAGAATACGTACATATATCACTGCCTATTTTTTCATCCCATAAAGCAGATATGTTTGAGCCATACATAAAGAAAACACAATGGAATATCCTGAAGATAATACAGTGGAACATCATCCTTTCTCTGCCAGAAATGAACAATGAAGCTGGACAAAGGTTTTTCTGCTTTTAAACTCTTTTCAATAGGAAAATGCTTTTCATCAGTTAGAAGTGTAGACCTGTCTTGGTTTGAAAGAAAGGTGTTTGCTAAGGAAGGCCAGACCCTCTTTTCAAATAGAAAAATGTGAACCCTTTTTTTCCAAATTATTATAATTTTGAAATTAAGGAGCTCTCAGACAAAGATATGGGAAATAGAAATAACAGTTCTTTACTAGGAAAATTAATATAAAAATACAGTAATACAAAACAACAAAACACTGATAGAGTCAAAATACAAGCTGATACCACATCAGTCAG